>OZ024786.1:2640371-2785034 GCA_964017065.1 Haliclona indistincta | reverse complement strand
CTCCCTCCCTCCCTCCCTCCCTCCCTCCCTCCCTCCCTCCCTCCCTCCCTCCCTCCCTCCCTTCCTCCTCCCTCCCTCTCTCCCCCTCTCTCTCTCTTAGTTCTAATCCTGATCCATCAGTCTGTGTTCAATTCCACAATGTTCTACTTCAGTTGTTACTAATGTTAGCATGTACTGATGACATCATGGCTCAACAGGTATACATTATCACAGGAACAATGCTGTATAGCGGGTAATTTTGGCGGGAGGAAACTTTGGCAAATTTGGCAAATCGTCAAGCATTCACCAAAATAATATTCGCCAAAATCTGCTTTTTCTATTGCAGTAATACGTGAGCCAGGCTCTTGACGCCAAAATTATATTCGCCAAAATGGGTCATTCGCCAAAATTTTAACCCTCTAAAATTACCCAGCTATACGGTATTTCATACACTTATAGACACCTCAGCTCACACACATTCTACGTGAGTGTCACGCATTCAGCAATGATCTCACGCAGCTCCACAAATCGACCTGATTCTGATGCAACAATTCATTGGAACAGCGGATGTCTCTGTAGTATAAAACACGAGTATAGTTGTTAATCGTCAACAGCAGCTAAATCAGCATAAATCCACCATTATGATCAGCTAACTGTTGCAATGTGGGTGTAAATTTGCTGGTACAGTGAAACTTCTGATGGCTCACTACATGTCTCACACGTTTCAATACTAATCTCACACATTATGTAATAGTTAACTCCCGGTCTCTGAGGCGATACGGGATAGAGGTGGTTAATTATGCTGTCCGAGGGCGGAGCCCGAGGATGGCATAATTAACCACCGAGGTATTATCCCGATCGCCGAAGAGACCGGGAGTTAACTGACTTGTACCCCACCACCAGTCTTCTTGTGGTGTTTGTAGCTGCTGTAGCTTTTCTGTAGCTTGTACTGTATAAGCGAAGATCTACGAGCGATGGGAGCCCAGGGCACTCGCCTCCAAGCGCACACTCGCCAGGTCCCAGTATAATGGCGAACGTCCGTGTTCAAGTTGGGCGACAAACGAAGCCTGGCGTCAACTTTTGTGCAGCTAAAACGCACAGTAACTTGGCTTCCAGGCAGCAATGCTGGCTGACCTTTCCAAAGGTTAACACGTGCGCCAAAAATTTATTGATAATTTATTGACGATGGCCCACTAGTATCTGCTATTTTGTGGGGTATAAAGCTCCACGCACTTTCGCCTGGGTGGGCAGGTGTGGATAAGGGACTAGTGCCACTTTGCCACTTTCTGGAAAAATATCATATTGGCCAGGTTTAACTTTAATATCCTGGAAAATATCCATATTTTCCTTGGTATATGGGATATATACCATGCCATTTTCCTTTGATGGGGTGTGGTGGGGTACAACTCTCACACATACTACACTAATATGGTTGAGATGTCTGTATCATCATTACTGTAGGATTGTCTCATTCCTAATCTATTAGCAGATGCTAGTAGTTACAATTGGAACTGTATCGATGTCAAGTGAGTAGTTTGAGTGTTTTCAATAGATGGGCAATGGTGTTGGTTTGTGCAGAATGCTTAGAAATTTTCTCGACTGGTTACAAGCCAACAGTGATCCCACAGCAGTGCTGCAGACCGGCTCCTCACTATCGGCTGTACTGAGGTAGGTAGGTGGAGTTAGTGGGTGTGGCTACATTTGTGCACTGTGTTGGTCGATCCAATCAAACATGTCATTCACACTACTAACTGTAGCTATTGACACACTCACACACTTTCACTCAATTGACCACTCTCTCACTCACCCACCCACTCACTCACTCGCCCGCCTGCTCACTCACTCACTCACTCAGTCACTCACTCACTCACTCACTCGCTCGCTCGCTCGCTCGCCCGCCTGCTCACTCACTCAGTCACTCACTCACTCACTCACTCACTCACTCACTCACTCACTCACTCACTCACTCACTCACTCACTCACTCACTCTCTCACTCACTCACTCACTCACTCACTCACTCACTCACTCACTCACTCACTCACTCTCCACTCACTCACTCACTCACTCACTCACTCACTCACTCACTCACTCACTCACTCACTCACTCACTCACTCACTCATCACTCACTCACATCTCACTCACTACTCACTATCACTCACTCACTCACTCACTCTCTCACTCACTCACTCACTCTCTCTCACTCACTCACTCACTCACTCACTCACTCACTCACTCACTCACTCACTCACTCACTCACTCACTCACTCTCTCTCTCTCTCTCTCTCTCTCTCACTCACTCACTCACTCACTCTCTCACTATCTATGTTAGACTGTTAGCAAGAGTAAATAATAGAAGAGAGAGTATCCAACTCCAATATACCCGTCAGGGACACTCTCGGGAAAGTAACGTGACCAGCACGCGAGCAAATTGACGTAATCTGACGTACATGTGGCAGTGAAAATCTTGCCTTCGTAGCTTGTTGTCCGCGTGCCCCGCCTACACCTTGAAGCTATACATTTGTAAACAGCTCGATAAACAGCAAGCGACTCCGCTCCACAGGCAAAGCGAGCAGCCACTCGTTCACCAGATAGTTTTATTTCTGCCTTAAACACTGCTGGGAAAAACGGCGGCTTAAATTTCGTGTGGGACGCACCGTGACCAAATAAGATAGCCATCTTCTGATGGACTTCAAACTGTGGTACTGGCATCCACCTGCAGGCTCTACATCACGCATCCGACTTGAAAATGCTAGCCTTGACTTTCAAGTGCTGTTGCAATCGTGATCGCGGGCGCACATACTAAGTCATGACGTTATACGATGAATAATTAATACCGATAAACGTCATCTGCTCGCGTGCTGGTCACGTTACTTTCCCGAGAGTGTCCGTGACGGGTATATTGGAGTTCAGAGGAGGTTGGCCACGCGTCATACTTACACGCACGATCACATGACATTGAAATAGCAAAGAGCCCCGCCCACCGATGCTGCAGCAGAGCTGCTGGCAGTCCAGCTACAGTCAGTGCTGTGCGAATGGAGACCAAATGTACACGAGGCTGTCCACGAGTGATGTAGAACTGCTGCTAGCAGTGATTGAATGCTGTAGCCTTGACTGGCGGTAGGCTGTGCTCAGTATGCTGTACGACTGTTATAAGCGGTCCTACAATAATGTTGGCAAGCTCCAATGCTGTTTCAAATGCTCACAGCGTTCCTTCGGCGCTCATGGTCACCGTAGACCATCTTCTGCTTCTTCCCAATGTTTCACAGTGTGGCAACCAAAACGGCCAAGCCGAGCCAAGCCTCCTGAAATACGACCTTCTTTTGGTCGGTTAACAACTTCTTGAACGCTTGCAAACAGTTTCGCTCTGTCCTGCGCCTCCAACTAGTTGCAAATCAGCAAATTCATATAATATGAATAAATTCATGAGGTTCCAAAAGGTTCGAAAAAGTCTATTAATTTAAGTTATTCATGTTGGAATTACGTCCGGCCTGTGCGGTCACATGAACTCGGCCTACGCATTGCATACGTACAAATGATGATCGATGACGCGTGGCCAACCTCCTCTGATTGGAGTTGGATACTCTCTCTTCTATTATTTACTCTTGCTGTTAGTGTGTCATCAATCGTTTCTTGTATCTATCATTAGATTATTGAGAGCTGTGTCTAGTTTCCCATCATCTTACAATGATACTACACACAAGGTGACTAGATCATACCATGACATGACCACCATTGATATTAATGCTATAAGTTAGATAGCGCCATAACTGAGTTGCTTATTGATTTTGTGTAGGATGGATGGGAGAAGAGATTAGCTTACATGCAGTTTGTGATTGATATGATCTCAAGAGCTAGTCAATCACGACACACTCACTCCATGTCATACAATGATGCTATCAACTATATACTGCAAGTCATTGTGGACGTTGTTGTGTTTGGTGAGTGAGTGAGTGTGTGAGTGGGTGGGTGAGTGAGTGAGTGAGCGAATGAGTGAGTGGGTGGGTGAGTGGGTGAGTGAGTGAGTGTGAGTGAGTGAGTGAGTGGGTGGGTGAGTGGGTGAGTGAGTGAATGGATGGGTGAGTGAGTGAGTGAGTGAGAGAGAGAGTGGGTGAGTGGGTGAGTGGGTGAGTGAGTGAGTGAGTGTGAGTGAGTGGGTGGGTGAGTGAGTGAGTGAGAGAGTGAGTGAGTGTGGGTGGGTGAGTGAGTGAGTGAGTGAGAGAGTGAGTGAGTGAGTGGGTGGGTGGGTGGGTGGGTGAGTGAGTGAGTGAGTGAGTGAGTGGGTGGGTGAGTGAGTGAGTGAGTGGGTGGGTGGGTGAGTGGGTGGGTGAGTGAGTGAGTGTGTGGGTGAGTGAGTGAGTGAGTGAGTGGGTGGGTGAGTGAGTGAGTGAGTTCGATCCTGTTCGATCCTGGGTTTGTGGACATTCCTTTAAATGCTTGTCAACTGTTCTCTTTCTCAGAACCAAAGTCTGATGTTAGTCCTCAATTTCTTCAACTGGTACAAGAGTTTCTCAATCTCTTCAATACCAGTCACCCATCACCAAAATTTCAAGAGAAATTACAGTCTCACTTGTTTAATTCTTTGCAACAGATGCCAAATGCTCATTTGTTGACATTACCGATAATATCAGCAGGTACGTGTGTGTGTGTGTGTGTGTGTGTGTGTGTGTGTGCCTTGTTGCCTGGTTCAACTGTAGTGCACTCACCCAGCAAGTGAGTGTGCTAGGGTTCCAATCCCTTAGTAGGAATATTTGCCAACAGTAAGATGCCATATAATCCAATCTGCCAGCCCACCCATCTGTAAAACATGTACCCTGTCTTGTACTGGCTGTGGCAGGGAAGCACAACCTGTGGCTCCTGCGAGCTCCCTTCCCAGGCTCCAGCAGTTGCATAGCATTGATGTGCATTACAACTGGTGCTGGCATTGGTGTGTTCACAGGTGTGTTGGGATTGACTAGCAATGTGTGTCCATGTCAAGGGCTATTGTACGTGTACCTATACATGGGCATTTTCTATGTCACAAGTTTACCTATACACAGCAATGATTATTATTACTGCTGTTGTGAATATCATTACACAATGGTGAATATCATTAGCACTCCAGCCCTGGTGTATAAACTTGTGAAGTACACATGTAGAAAATGCCCAACACCTTCTAACAGAGCATATTGGGGGTTGCATTGAACTCTTGACATATTTGTCTACTCGGACTGGTGTGGTTTAGTGCCGTTTTTGCATATTTTTTGGTTTTTCGCTTGTTTACAAGGTTGCCATTGAAAAGATACAGGCAGACCAAATTCGAGAAAACTTGCACAGACTGTTGCTGAAATGAGCTGTTATGATGGCTATTGTTACCTCACTGCACAGGTTCTCATGTACTAGTAGCCATACCCACCATGGTCAGTGTTGTGGAGCACACCATTGCAGTCTACTTCACTACTCTACATGCTCCAGACACCAGCTCCATTCCTCTACCATACAGTGAGACTGTGTATGGGTGGAGTGATGTTACTAAATCACTATCAATACCTGGAACTAAAGTGGACGAGTTTGTTCAATGGTGTCTCAATAGATGTGCTCCTCTGTCACTGCACGCTTACCTGTTGCAGTTACTGACCCAATGTACTAGTATAGAGCAGGAGTATAGTATTGCCTGTAAGGTAGTGGAGTGGTGCACCTTGATGAAACCAATGTGAGTTAGAGAGAGGGAGGGAGAGAGAAAGAGGGGAGGGAGGGGGAAGGGAGATGGAGTGAGAGGGAGGGGAAGTGAGGGTGGGAGAAAGGAAGGAGCTCGGGTGGTTTAAATGAGTGGGCTTTGAGATTGTTTTTCTTATTGCAGTCCTCAAGAGGAGTCTAGAATATTCCTGATCTGGGAGAAGGCACTCAGTCTACTAGTGCGCCAGGTCAAGTTCAGTGGTAGTGTTGGCAGCATACCCACACAGCTCTCCAACCTGGCGAGCTTACTGCAACGATTTGGTGAAGACAAAGCTTCAGATGGTCTACTGGGTGTGATTGGACTGGGCAAGAAGTCTCTTTACTCTTTACAGTAAGAAACTGGTGGTACCATGTTACAGTAGGATCATCCTCTCTCTCTCTCTCTCCCTCTCTCTCTCTCTCTCTCTCTCCCCTCCCCCTCCCCTTTCCCTCCCCCTCCCCTTTCCCTCCCCCTCCCCTTTCCCTCCCCCTCCCCTTTCCCTCCCCCTCTCTCTCCCTCTCCTCTCTCTCTCCCTCTCTCTCTCTACCTCTCTCGATCCCTCTCTCACTCTCACTCTCCCTCCCTCCCTCCCTCCCTCCCTCCCTCCCTCCCTCCCTCCCTCCCTCTCTCTCTCTCCACAGGTTCAGGCTGATATCTCGTGCTCTCTCCACTCATATATACTGTCAGACTCCATTAGATAATTCCACTCAATCCTCTATAGTCAGAGTAGCTCCAGGCTCACCAGGTCACGTCAAAGACCCGTTCCGAAACCAGCCTGGGTTTGTGACTGTAGCAGTACCACTAAAACAAGCCGATCAATCTTTGAACAATTTGGAAGCACTCGTGAACAACAAAAATTACGTTTCAGTAAAAGAGAAAACTAGTTATGCAGTTGGATTTATAAGTGACTTGAATCATACACTATTGAACAGTGTAGAACTATTAGTGTGTCTTGGTGTATGGTTATACCCTCAGGACAGGTATCTGGATGCTATAAGAGTATTATGATGTCACCACTACTGTATTATGTTGATGTGTTACTATTTTTGACGATGAACAATGACGTCACACAATTTTAATAATAGATTATTAAAATTTCTTGTTTTGTTATGGCGGCTCAGCAGCTGCAGTTCAGTGTTGGTGACTGGTTGAAGGCGACCGGCTACTCTAAGTACGAGCCCATATTTCTGAAGCATGGCTACGCATCGTATCATGTTGTAAAAGAGCTAACTTGGGACGACTTAAAGGCTGCAGGGGTGGAAGGCTATGTGGCAGATATTCTGGCTGATCATGTCGATTCACTGAAGGCAATGTCAGAGGATGAGGCTATCCGGGAGCTATCAGTGAGTGTTTTAGTGTACGCGTGGTTGATCATTGTGTGTTTGTATTAAATAGTGGAGAACTATATTTGAAACATCTAGAGCCCCTTGTGTATGGGCTCTGATATCATGCGTAACAAACTATATACACATGTAGTTGTCTCAGTATTTTCATCACTAACTGGTTACAATAATGTAGTATTGATTGATTGATTTGTTATATAACTCCATGGCTGAGCCTCTAGCTAGTTTGTTTATTGCTCTGTCATCACTCAGCTTCTGCTCATGAAACTAGTTACTGTGATACCAGTATTGACTGTGATAGCTGTATCCATGGTAACCATAGTACTACAATGTACATGTATACACACTATTGTGATTTTAAATCATGTGTTGTGTTGTTCTCTTTAGTCCCAGGAATTGGCATTGCATTATGCTAGTCGTGATGGAGACGTCAATTTGGTGAAGGAACTGATTGCTAAAGGAGCAGGTGTGAATTGGAGCAATCCTTTCTATGTGAGTCATTCATTATGCCTCGGTGGGCGGAGCCACGAGGCATACAGTAATCGCGTTGTCTGTCATTCTTTCTGTCTGTTACACTATTTTTGCGGCGCACGCGGAACTGTGAGCTCTGAAACTTGCAATGCAGGTATAACTCGACATTATCTCGGTTGTGTATTAGCGAAAGTTCGATGCAAAGCTTCGTTCTAGAGTTATGGCGTGGTTTGCTCACCTAGATGGCTTTTGCTGACGATCAGGACTTCTCAGAAAACAAAACTACTCACAGCAGACTGCCTAGTAGCTTGTAGGTTAAGTTTATACTACAGGATGGCAGCGCAGGTCGGTAGAAACTGTGCGAGAAAGCTACTTGTAACCAGAACCCGGCAGGCTACTGCCACTCAATGCTGATATAGGCACGCCCAGTTGAATTGTGGTTAGCACTGATTGGCTTCTGATTGCATAACTAAAGCACTGCATTGTGACTGCTAATCCTGTATACATGGATCTGCAGTTGCTGTGTTTGTGGAATGGTGGATAGTTGTGTTTGTGGATAATGTTTTTATAAGTTATCAGCCACTAACATAGTGTTCAACTAGCAACAGCAGACTTTCATTACTGGTTGTGTATTTTAGTTCAGCATATTTTTGTTATAACTTTTAGTTTTATGACTGCACCGAGGCATCAGCACCTTGGTGCTTTCATTTAATACATTAGTGTACATGTATAGCTTTATATCTGTCAGATCACAAACTATGTCATAGCTAATAATGTATAGGCAGTGAGTGTAGAATATGGTGTCAACTTACATGAGTACGTACATGTACTTGTATTATGAAGAAACGCCTTTGTTGATGTTCTGGTCCCCATATGAACTGTGTATGGTCTTCAGCTAACCTGCTCATCACCACTGTATCCAGTAGTCTAGCAGCTAGCCCTCTCTTCACTAAGAATTAATAGGCAGGGTCACGGTAAAGGCAAAAAGAGGATCTAACATAACTCACAAGTGAATGAGTTTCAACTGACTAATCAGATTGCTCATGAATATAGTTGCCCAATCCTGGGCAACTATATATTCATTGGTTTAGGGCGTCTACAGTGCTTTCTAAAGAGTATTTTACTGCGAACTCGATCGTTTCGACTTTCTACACAAGGCAGCAAGACAACGAAGGCGAAGGGAAGTGTTCCTCTTCGCGTATATAGCTTGTTTGTTCACCGTTTCAGAGGGAAACTAGCTGGTCAAGCTTATCCAACGGCACAATTGTGTCGATGGAAACAGAAAACACACAGGTTCAGCTTTATTTCAAGCCTAGCGGCATACTCAGCCGCTGTAGACAGAGAATCGACAAACAGTAAGCTCTAGTGTTAATTCATTTTCTTGGCTAAACAGTGACCTCACTCAAGGTTGCGGTTACGCTCCTCCCGTCAATGAAAGATCAAAGAATCTCGATTTCTTGCCAGTTTTGCTAGACCCTATTTTAACTTTCACCGTGACCCCGCCCATTAATTCTTAGCGAAAAGAGGGATACCGGCTAGACTATGTATCCAGCAGCACAGTATAAGAGATAATGATACTTTCCATAAATTATACTGAGTTGTTTTGTCTAATTATTGTTATGCCTCGGTAGGCGGAACCACGAGGCATACTGTAATCGCGTTGTCTGTCGTTCATTCATTCTGTCCGTCTGTCTGTTACACCATTTTTGCGGCGCACGCTAACAGGTTAGCTCTGAAACTTGCAATGCAGGTAGAACTCGATATTATCTCGGTTGTGAACTAGTGAAAGTTCGATGCAAAGCTTTGTTCTAGAGTTATGGCGTGGTTTGCTCACCTAGATGGCTGTTGCTGACGATCAGGATTTCTCCGAAAACAAAACTACTCACAGCAGACTGCCTAGTAGCTTGTAGGTTAAATTTATACTACAGGATGGCAGCGCAGGTCCGTAGAAACTGCGCGAGGAAGCCAGAACCCGGCAGGCTACTGCCATTGTAGGCACGCCCATGCAGTTACATTAAAAATGAAGCACCTAAGGTGCAGATGCCTCGGTGGAACGACACTATCCACAAAAACAATTGTCCACCATTCCACAAACACAGCAACAGCAGATGCATGTATACAGGATTTCTGTACAGCAATCGCAATGCTGTGCTTTTGTAATACAAACAGAAGCCAATCAATGCTAACCACAATTCAACTGGGCGTGTCTACAGTGTTTAGCACAGCACATGAGCGCGATAGCTTCCATAGCTTGCTTACACGATTTATCTAGACCTGCGCTGCTATCCTGTAGTAAAATTCTAACCTATCAGCTTCTAGGCAGTCAACTGTGGACAGCTTTGCCTTTGGAGAAGCCCAGATTACCAGCAACGGTAAACAAAGTAAGCAAACCGTGCCATAACTCTAGAACAAAGCTTTGCATGGAACTTTCGCTAGTTCACAACCGAGATAATATCGAGTTCTACCTGCATTGCAAGTTTCAGAGCTTACCTTTCAGCGTGCGCCGCACAAATGGTGTAACAGACAGACAGAATGACAGACAGACAACGCGATTACAGTATGCCTCGTGGCTCCGCCCACCGAGGTATAATAATTGCTCAGCACTGTTTGGCTTCTGATTGCATAACTATAAAATTGCTGTATTTCTGCTTGTGCTATTTGAATGCTGGCAGCTGAATATGAATCCTACTCTGTTATAGCATTACATGCTCAAATTGTAACATCCACCGAGGCATAACCCGTGTTAAATGGTGCATTTTTCTGTCAGTCAGTCTGTCGCAACGATTCCTCGTAGCTCGCTGAAAACTAATCGCTGAAACAAGCAACACGGGTAGAAATCGATACTTACTCGGATTTGAATTTTCAGAAGTTTGATTTTAAAGCTTAGTGCGTAAGTTACCGTGTGAATTGCTCACGTTTGGTTCAGTTTTGTAGCGTAGTTTAAAAGTTAAGCTAGATCTGAAACTAGCAATGCAAGTAGAACACGGTATTATCTCGCTTTTGAACATGTGAATACTTTATATGAAGCTTAGTTCGTGAGTTATGGCACTATTTGCTCACTTTGTTTACCGTTGCTGGCGATCTGGACTTCTCCAAAGGCAAAGCTGTCCACAGTTGACTCCCTAGAAGCTGATAGGTTAGAATTTTACTACAGGATAGCAGCGCAGGTCCAGAGAAATTGTGTAAGCAAGCTATGGAAGCTATCTCGCTCGTGGTATGTGTGTGGTGACTGCTGTGCTAAACATCGTAGACACGCCCAGTTGAATTGTGGTCAAGTTAGCACTGATTGGCTTCTGATTGCATACCTAAAGCACTGCATTGTGATTGCTATACAGAAATCCCGTATACATGCATCTGCAGTTGCTGTGTTTGCGGAATAGTGGATAGTTGTGTTTGTGGATATTGTGTCATTCCACCGAGGCATCTGCACCTTAGGTGCTTCATATACACTGTTTTTATACCTCAGTGGGCGGAGCCACGAGGCATACGATCGATAGTCGTGTTGTCAGTATGCCTCGGTGGGCGGAGCCACGAGGTATACTGTCTGTCTGTTACACCATTTTTGCGGCGCACGCTGAAAAGTAAGCTCTGAAACTTGCAATACAGGTAGGACTCGATATTATCTTGATTTTGAACTAGCGAAAGTTCGATGCAAAGCTTCGTTCTAGAGTTATGGCGTGGTTTGCTCACCTCGATGGCTTTTGCTGACGATCAGGACTTCTCCGAAAACAAAAATACCCACAGCAGATTGCCTACTAGCTCGAAGGTTAGATTTATACTACAGGATAGCAGCGCAAGTCGGAAGAAACTGCGCGAGGAAGCTGCTATAGCAAGCTACTCACTGGCCTAACATTGTAGGCACGCCCAGTTTAATATTCAATCAATGTGGTCAGCACTGTTTGGCTTCTGATTACATAACTAAAATTGCAGCAGCATCTGCTTGTGATATGCCAGCTAAACATGAATCCTACTCTGTTATAGCATTATAGCTGCAGTTACTGTGTGTTGTTGGAGCATGTCTAGTGTTGCTGTTCAGTATGCATGCACTTCCACCGAGGCATCTGCACCTGTGGTGCTATTTTTCTGTCTGTCGCAACGATTTCTCATCGCTCACTGAAAACTAAACGCTGAAACAATGAACGAATTTCACGAACCCTCGGCGTGGGTGCAATTATAGTGTTGGGTTAGTTGATGCCTACTATATCAGTAAGTGGTTTGCAGCAAGAGCCTGTTTGCTGGTAGTGGCAAATAGCTAACCAGAAGACAGCTGCTAGCCTCCTAAATTTCGCTCTTGTCGACTTTACTGTAGCCGGCATGGGGACGAGGTTAAGTTTCACTTTCTATTCTTTTCCTTGCCTGTTATTTATTGTTTTCTGGTAGATCGATCTGTATTGAGGACTCCGGCCTGCTGATGTATAATTTCCTTTTAGTCAATCAGTGGTCAATCAATAAAACCTTACTGTTACTATTATTAGCCTGTACTAAGTTTAGCTTATTTAGCGATGACATCATAATTGCTAAAAATAGTACACACCAAACTGTACAGATAAGGTGGTAGGAACATTCACAGTTTGGTGTGTACAAATACTATCGCTAACTTTGTACCCCCCAATAATAGTGAGCTTAATTATTATTACAGTAACCCGGGGGCTATTTCCGACGGTTTTGGCGTTACTGAGTGCAGTTCAAGTTTTGGCGTTACTGAGTGTAGCTCTTGCTGCAGTTCAATACAGCTGTAAGTGATCGATTCTAGTATTGATCAATGATCGATTCAACACTCTCACCGGCTAATCTATTCTAGCGTCTATTTGCGTCCAGACAGAACGTGTAGGATCAAAAATGTTTCCACATCGGCTGTTGCAATTCGTGAACTGTTGGCGTGTTGCAGGGGACTGCTGAGTTCTGGTCTCAGGCGTTTCTCGCTCACTACAGCGGCACGCTGATTACCTCACGTGAGGTCAAATTTCGCTAGATCAGCTCGCACGAGATCAACGCGCACGAGATCAATTTTTACGAGATCAACTGTTCACCAGATCAACTTTGCTAGGTCAAATGTTAGGAAGTCAACTTGGGCTATCTACTAAACCCTAAACCCTAAAAAAACTTCTCCTAACTGCGCAAAGTCGGGAGGGGCATCCTAAACCGGGCCTTCGGCCCTTGCTAAGACTAAGGATCGTCGGGAGGGTCGCCCTAAACCGGGCCTTCGGCCCTTGCTAAAGGATTGATCTCGTGAAGAATTGACGTTATAAGATTGACTTAATGAAGTTGATCTCGTGAACAGTTGATCAGCTGAGAGTTGATCGTGTAAGAGTTGATCTCGTGGAGTTGATCTCGAGCTAAGTTGACCTCGCGTGTGCCCCCCGGTACGCTTAGACGTAGCTGCTCAAAGTCTAGACATGTTGTGATGGAAATCGTCTGCGGCACACTTTGCAGCCGCGCTATTTCGGAAGTCGAAATTACGCCCTCAATGCTGGTTTTATATGGTGTTCCAGATACTTACTACTGAACTAAAACTACGTAATAGGCTTTCTAATAAATGCCACACCATAATTCCAGTAGAGTTGAGAATATCAGCATGACACTTATGTCTATGGAGAAATATTGAGAGAAGATAAGAATACTAACATACAGTCAGCAAGTCAGTTCAGTGTATGACATGAGTAGGCGACAGTGCATGATGCTAGATTGTGAATGAAACAGATTCTTTGATATATTTCATAGTTTTAAAGTCAGGTAGCTTCAAGATGTTGTCTTCAGTAATTTCTTGTCCTGCCATCAAATCTCTAAGAAGTTCTTCAGGAACACTGAGGGCTGTGAATTTAGAGTCAGCCATGAAGAGAAGCTTAGCAGAAATGACTGTAGGGCATGCTTTGAATTTCTGTGTCATATTACAGCCATTCTTGGTGCATCTACCCAAAGGAGGTGTAGAAGGCTCCATGTGCACGCGAGCTTTGCAGCGTAGACAAGTCGAATACTGGTGGAGATGGTTTACCGCGACAATTGTAGGGTTCTATTGTGTACTTAGCTTCTGTTGCTACAGTCTGATAAAGAACTTCTCCAATGTCAGCAATTTGCTTAATCAAACCATCGTGATATACTTCTTCGAAGAAAATTCCCTTACAACGAAACTTTCAAGGCAATAAGAAGAGTCCTCTTGCAGATCGCCTATGTTATTCTCCCATAATGTCACTGTCGTAGAGCCTGTACTATCCACGACAAGTATACATCTTGTTTTTTTAATTTTCCAGCATCCACTGGATCAAATACTGTGTGAACTTTGACCAAAACTGTTACTCTGTCGTATACACTAAAATAACAGATCTTTCAGGTTTACAGGAATTTTTTCATCGAATTCTGTAGGATCGACTTTAAATTTTTTCGCTGACTGTGTTATTGTAGTAGACCCCTTGAGCACTATTTCCATTTTAGAACCTCTGAAAGCATTTTTAATCTCACAATCATCAAGTTTTATTGGTACTTTTTTATCCATAAAATCAGATAACTCTTGTCTGTGTGATAATTCAAATCCTACCAATCTCGCTCTTGCTTTATTGTCCACAAGATAACTGTCAAAAAAAGGAGAACGAGTACCTTTCTTGATAGGTGAATTAAGTACGCCGTGTACAGTTGCAGCGGATACTTGTTTGAGGTTTGCCAGATAGACAACTTCTTCAGGATCTGTTGTTGTTATAGCTGCAGTTTCTTCATGCAGTTCCAGATATTTTAGCAGCCATTTTATATTTCGAGAAGTAATACCTAATAATGTAAAGTGTAAAGCAATTTATTTGGGACTTGTGAACATGTAACATTACAATTGGGAGGGACTTGGTTTCAACACCTTGGCTATACTGAACATTGATTAAATGGGATAGGACATTGTTTACTAATGGATGCCTTAAAAATTTTTACTGCAAATAGCGATCAAGCTTAATGAATATGAATTTCAAAACACAGGAGTAAAAATTTTAAAGATTGAAACTAAACTAGAGTGGTTATGTGTAGTACAGTACTTACTGCAACAAGCCTGAGAGGTAACAGTAGACAAGGGAAAGAGAGGAAGATTGATCAGAGAAATGGAATAACTGTCGCTGACTGGATACCAAAGAACGCCGCTGGAAATCAGTGATATCGTAACAGTATAGAAACTGCTGATCTGGACCGTACCGAGACGAGCAGTGCCGGACTGACTGGATAACCACGATAACACACTTGATCGACGCTAATATGAACTGAATGGACGGAAAGGGGGACAGTGACTGAATATAGAATCAAAGAATGGTATAGACAATGGATGGAGACTGCAGCAACACGGACAGAATGGTATAGACAATGGATGGAGACTGCAGCAACACGGACAGAATGGTATAGACAATGGATGGAGACTGCAGCAACACGGACAGAATGGTATAGACAATGGATGGAGACTGCAGCAACACGGACAGAAGATCTAGATCACGTACGAGTAGAAAACGTTCGAGGTGAGCACACGTGCGATACAACACTCGGCACGCATGCTCAAAAAGAAAAGAAAGGCGCGAAAGGCGTGTTGTCTAGCCATAGATAATACTGTTTAGCTTGTGTCGTACAAGGTCTTCTCCTGTATGCTGTGTGTATTACTTTAGACATCAAGCCTACCAGGGACCACATGCAGGTAAAGTTGTCATAGGCAGTCCTTTGACATCTGGATTCATATGAACCAACGGTCTTGACTGTATTGTCACAATAGTCGTACGCTTTAATATTGTCTACCCGCCATGGATTGCCCTCGTAAAAAAAAAGAAAACTGTACTTTTGTAAAAAATATTTTCTTATTATGAAGCAAAGATTTCACAAAACCCTTGGCGTGCATGTCTCATGCACATTGTTGCTCTGAAATTTCAAAGAACTATTGTTGTCGTTCTGACTGAGAGACTCAAGTCCAAGAATTTAACTATGTGAGCTCGAGAATGAAAGCAACAAATCCAGTACAGCGGTTTTCACGCTTCTTGCAAAATTGGATTCGTAGACCGTGAACCGCACACTGACACCAATAAAATGGCATCTACATGCTGTAGTGCTGAACCACATCGATACAATGCATACATAGAGGCTCGTAGTATGCACTGCATCGATGGGATTCAGTAGCACTGCAGCGTGGATGCCGTTTTATTGGTGTCAGTGTACGGTTCGCGCTTCACAGTCTACGAATCCAATTTTGCAAGAAGCGTGAAAACCGCTGTAAATGTCATGATTTATCTTGTCATTCTGATATGATCATCATGTGATGTTTGAACTGCATTGCTATAGTTACACTGTGCTGTTGTTATCTTATGCAGCTCAAGAGGACACCACTACATGTGGCAGCAGCTGAAGGTTACACAGACATAATGAGAATCTTATTGTATAATGGTGCTAACCCTAATGCACTTGATGTGGTGAGTTTGTATTTGCTACGCGCACACTAATCCAGACACACTTGAGACAGTGGATTGATTATCCTGATTGTTGAGGTGTAATTTTTGTGAGATGTGTACAACTGATTGAGCTGTCCTCAGTTCAGGAGTTTAATATTTTCTTACAATGCTACAGTGTTCCACACGAAGAGAGTAAAAAAATAGTTTTGGCACATTTTGCTTCATATCTCAGTAACTAATATTATCCTACTGGCATGTTGCATGTATCATAATGATCCTCTATCCTTACTGAACACCCTGATTTATATGGCTTCAAGTCACATGACATGGGCGTGGCGCAACATGGCGGGATATCGGACCCACTGGAAGGACAAGGTTAGGCAAAGAACTTTTGAGTTACTGGTAGTTAAGATTACTTAACGCTGCATTAAAACCCTCACCCAGGGCGCCTACCTGTGGGCTGAGTGTTTTGCCTTAACTTTCATTAGTTCGGCGTCGGGGAGCAAATAATAGCGTCCTCGACCGACCAAAAGCTTAGGCACGGGAAATCCGATTCTCTGAGAGTTAAGGTCCATGCAAGATTAGGAAATTAAATTGCCAATACATTCATCTTTAATTCAGAACTTGCACAGAGTCTGTAGAAATACGCACATCGACGAACGCGACTGTTCTCTGCTAGACAGCTGTTTTCTGACCGCCTTCTTGCTAGTTAATGGATTTTGTGATGTCACACGTTGGTTATTAGCCAGTGATGAGTCATAACTATTAAACTGATTCAATGTATTTTGTATTAGTTATGACTCATCGCATGATAATATTTATTATGCGTGACATCACAAAAATCCATTAAACTAGCAAGATGGCGGTCAGAAAACAGCTCTCTAGCAGAGAACAGTCGCGTTTGTTGATGTGCGTATTTCTACAGACTCTGCGCAAGTTCTGAAGTAAAGATGAATGTATTGGCAATTTAATTTCCTAATCTTGGACCTTAACTCCCAGAGAATCGGATTTCCCGTGCCTATAAGCCTTTGGTCGGTCGAGGACGCTATTATTTGCTCCCCGACGCCGAAATAATGAAAGTTAAGGCAAAACACTCAGCCCACAAGTAGGCGCCCTGGGTGAGGGTTTTAATGCAGCGTTAAGTAATCTTAACTACCTGTAACTCAAAATTTCTTTGCCTATAACCTTGTCCTTCCAGTGGGTCCGATATCCCGACATGTTGCGCCACGCCCATGTCACGTGACTTGAATCCATATAAATCAGGGTGTTCAGTAAGGATAGAGGATCATTATGATACATGCAACATACATGCCAGTAGGATAATTAGTTACTGAGATATGAAGCAAAATGTGCAAAAACTATTTTTTACTCTCTAATTTGTGTGGAACACTGTAGTGTTTGTCTCACTCACTGTACTACATGTTGCTGTTGTGATGTGACACAATGTCATTTGTGACAGATACATGTTCTTCATATCAGAGTCATAAAGATAAGTCAATAATACGTTATTTTTGACTTAAGTTTGTTTTATCACAAAATCCACTATTATGTGAGCTTACCTCATAGCCAGTGGCGTAGCTATAGCCCCGTTTACACGACACCTCCAACCCGGATTGAATCCGGATTGACTTGCGTGTAAACGCGAGGTTATCCGGATCGATCCGGATTCAATCCGGATTGCTCAACTCTCATCTGGAGGTGGGTTGAATCCGGATTAATCCGGATTGGGTCCACGTGTAAACAGTAAAGTGAGTTCAAACCGGTTCAAACACGCTGTTGCTAGTCTTCTCCGGGCGAATTGTAGTTACCATTGCACAGCAGAAGGACGGCGATACATGTTTTTTTCTCTATCTATAGTCTCCTAGCCAAGGCAAGTCTTGTAAGTAGCAAAAAAACGATTTCTAGACGTATTGCAGGCTACCGTGTCGGCCGTGCAGTTGTTTTACCAAAAGTAAGCTTGCTGGTTGACTGTTCCGGTCCTTATTCTTGCAACAAAGCAAGAGTGGAGTGTATAGCAAGGTTCTCCCTTCTGTTATGCATAAAATAGCCCGTCTATGACATCAAAGTCACCTGCGATTTGGCTCGTGTGTAAACGGAACGTGATCCGGATTGTATCCGGGTTGGCTTATCCGGATTGGGTGTGTGTAAACGGGGCTTATGAGATAGGGCAGTGGGCTGTTTCGCCCCGATTTTCAAGGAATAACGCAGTAACAGCATTTAGCGCTAGCAAGAGTTCTTAATACACAGAGAGTATCGTGCTCCATCATGCCCTTCACGAAGACTCTTGGGAAAGTAATGTGACCAGCAGTCCAGCACGCGACAGGATTACGCTTTGTGATATTTTGTAGATTTGAACCACGCCTTTACGAAAGGAAGCAACAAGTTGCTAGCAACTTCAGCAAGCAACTCTGACTTCTACAGAACCCTCTAGCGGCTGATTATTCTTTCTACATAATATTAGTTAGACAGCGCATCCGAGGATCTACACAATTTAGAAGACCTATATAGCAACATTAGCTATATAGCGTCCGAGCCGAGGGTGCTATGGTAACGGCACGAGCACTATCAGCCGCTAGGTAACGATACGATACAGCATACGATACAGCACTATCAGCCTCTTCACCCAACCTCTCGTTCTTTATCTAGCTGTTACACACTCTAACTGTACTATTATACTGTACTAATAGCATACGATAACCTTAAAGTTTATTATGAATAATAAATATGTTATGACTATAAGTGTCCTTCACTCACTGATGCATGGACACGTATCACACTTTAATACAGTTCGTGTAGTTCAAGGTTGGTTGATTACTTGATTCAACTATTTACTACATGTAGGTTATACACCGAGGTAGAGGTGTATATGGGAATTTGGATACCGGGTGAAGCCCGGGGAATCCGAATTCACATATGCACCGAAAACCGAGGTTTATAACCGGTTTAAACTATGATTATGACTTACCTGGAGGGAAAATAGCACTCTTGTACCAGCAAGCTACCCGAAACGGCACAAAACATACAAATAGCGTGATAAACGGCGCTTAGTTTGCTGCCTAGTGCGCGGTGGCGCCATGTTTTTACACCCGCCCACGCACAGGTATATACGCGAATTTGGATACCTCATTACATCAAAGAGAATTATTCATATCATAGTTTAAATTCCAACACTATTGTTATCACAGATTCAGAGCACACCTGCTCATGTTGCTGCTCTCAATGATCATGTGGAGGCACTGAAACTACTGGTAGCCAATGGAGCGGAAATGAGTGGGAAGTGTAAGGTGAGTGTTGCTAGTGTAGTTTATTACACTATTCATATCACACTATAAACAAGTAATAAAAACATTTTAACAAAAATGCAAGAGATTTAGGGTTGGTACATGTATCGAAAAAGTATGGAAACAAGATTGTGAAAAGTAAACAATTGAAATAAAAAGGATTGTAACAATAGCAGTGTAATGCTACCTCCCTATTAAAATAACCACATCTATCGAAAGCAGTTAATTTATAGGGAGGTAGCATTACACTGCTATTTTACAATCCTTTTTATTTCAAATCTTGTTTACTTTTTACAATCTTGTTTCCATACTTTTTCGATACATGTACCAACCCTAAATCTCTTGCATTTTTGTTAAAATGTTTTATTACTTGTTTCTTTTTTATTTATTAATAACTTAGTTGGCACTTATGCTAACAAGAAATTAAAAAGATTTCTATCGAAATCAAAAGGATGTAGGGTTGTAAAATCTACCACTGGTCCACAATGTAAACTAACAAGGAACAAGCATGGAATGGTAACACGATTGACTTGCTAACAGACCATAGATCTCTACATCAGTGGTTGCTATGGTTGACTATAGCTAGTTCAGCTAATTGCTGTTGACTGACACCTGACGTGCATTCAGCTTGTGACAAAATATTGATCTTATGAAAAGCCACTGGACACTCGCCGCTTTCGGCATTTTGGGGGCTTCAGGATGCCCGGAAATGCATAGTTTGGCATAGAATATTATGGTCTAAAACTGTGCTGTTTGCTCACCTGGACACCACCAGGTTTTTGTATCAGTTACCAGGGCTAAATGAAGACCAAAATGAGCTGAAAAATGACGAGGCCGCAACATTTAAGTGGCTTCAGTTCCGAAGTTGGAGTGGCCAGCTTGGAGTTTAGTACATGGTCGTAAACTTTGACATGCCAAGAGAAAACGGTGCTAGTTTGGAATAGCTAGCGTACTGCATTTTGCAGAAAATTGCAAAACAAACTGCCAGTTTAGAGCAAGTCAAATTTTCGACGAAATAAGTCAGTAACTAAAGGGTTAAGCTAGCATTATTACAAGCCTGAACAGGCAAATCCAGTGTAACAGTGAAGATTTGCTCGTCGTCTGCTGTGAACACTGCTAGTGGCAGCAGCACTCGCGTTGTCCTAAGGTGCACTTGTATTAGAATAATTACATACACGGGCGTGCGCGAGTAGGCGTAACCTATATAGCTAGTAACGGAGTTCAAGAAGAATGCATGGAATGGAGTCTGTTATGGACCAAAAATCGCTGTTTTCCTGGAAATACTCGCTTCTGCTAGTGTTTTAAGCTTAAATAGATATCAGGTGCACTGCTCCCAACGACTAGTGTAGTTTCTGTGTAGGTTTTGTCTTGAATAGCTCACTCGCCACGGCGCTAGGCTGGCTGTAGAAGAATAAGAAGAATGAACAAACGGATGATCACGTGAACTCTGGTTTACCACCTTAGACTTTGTTTCTGCTGTTACTAAAGGTCTCTTTGGCATCGTAAAGATCGTCTAAGACACCTCAGACTGTAATGTTAGAATCGCCCGTGCGGCGAAGATATGAGCATGCCGTAATTTTGCCTCCTGATGAGACGCCATATTGTTTTTTTTTATCGTACCAACATGTTTTCTTGACGGACTTAATGGACTCATTGCAAGCGCTTACCCATCAGCATGAACACCAGGTGATTAAAATACCGTGAGATTATACGAGAGAAGAGAAATACGCGATTAACTCGTTTTCAGTCTGGTGTATCCGCCATCTTTTTTTCATGCCAACCCTAAATATGCCACGACTACCGCGTGGCATAATAGAATGATGGTTCTTACAGTATTACACATACTCTATTGGATGAGTTTTTGTTCTTAATAATTGTACAAAGTTCAAAATTACAGTAGATATTGATCGCATGCATGTGAGCTCTGTAGTCAGGTCTATGGATGGTAGAGTGAGCTCTCCTTACACATGTTGCTGAGCATAATTATTATTAACCCTCGGCGCATGCGCGAGGGTTACGGTACTTCGTTTGTCATTCGTTCGATCGTTCATTCGTTCATTCTGTCCATCGAGCTACAGAGACCATCGCTCACTTCTGAAACTCGGTAAAGGTATGAAGAGGCTTAGCACGACAATGGCTTGCAATGTGACTCGTGGATTTTGCTAAAGTGCTTTCGTTCTCGAGTTATGTATTGCTGGCTCACCTTGACGACCATCTTGGACCTCTCTGACTACAAAAGCGCCCATAGTTGACTACCTAGGTACTTATAGATTCCATCTAAACTTCAGGACAGCTCTGGGGGGTGAGTAGGCATATCAAGAAAAAGCCTATCAAAGCCAAGAGCAATGGCTACCAAGCTACTCGTGTTCCAGGTCACGCCCACTTGACACACCTTGTCTCGGTTGTGGTCAGCACTTTGCTGTCTTCTGGTTAGCAGTGCAGTTTCAATAACAAGCAGGTTGGCTTTAGCTGCAAAGCTCCTTCTGCAAACCATAACTAAGGAGCTAACTCTACAATGTGCAACACGCCGAGGGTTTCGTGAAGTCTGTTCATTGAAATAGTTGTACTGTAGATGTATCTTTGTCTGTTAGCAGAGTAGAAACATAATCATAATGGACTACATGTAGTACATTAAATTTTAAATTATAAATTCCATAAGGCAATGCATGAATGTGAGCATGTCGTCCTGTAATATTACAGGACGAAAATTAAATTTTCTTTGTAATGAAAATTTGTGTTGCCACCTAGAACATGTGTATGACATCACCCAGCATGTCGATAGAAAGCTACTTCAAGCAGCTGCCTTACTCTCAACAACTACCGAGTCCACGTGGTAGCTAGCTTACTGTACCATGTTACTGATTAATAATTTATTCATAGACTATTAATAATGACATCATCTGAAAGTAATATACGTGCACGGCAGCCATGCAGCTTGCTCTGCTACTTTTGCAGCCATGGAAACATATGCATGGAGATGCTGTACCACGCCTATACCAATGTGGGCGTGGTCTGTAATCGGTAAAAATGGTCTGCTTTTACACAGAATCGTATGTTTTGCTTTGCGTCTTCCTGTCGTTATATCAGTTTTATCACTACAGCCGAGATCGCTATACCCAATGTAATTTGTATGGTAAGGTAACGTTTTGGTTTTGATTATTTGTGATTCCATCGCTATAACAGATAAATCGTTACACGCGATCATGCTATAACTGATACATTCTGTATAATGTAGCTATAATGTATCACTGACTATCACATTATTGTAACTCTCTTACATTAGAATGATAGGACTCCATTGGGCTGTGCACGTGGAGATGCTTTACAATATCTTAACTCAATATTGGTAAGTTACTAATGCAGTACATGTAGTGTGTAATTATACCTTGGTGGGTGGAGCCACGAGGCATACAATAGTTCGTTCGTTTGTTTGTCAGTCAGTCAGTCAGTCATTCCGTCTGTTACTTCAGTTTTGCGGCGCACGCTGAACGATGAGCCCTGAAACTAGCAATGCAAGTATAGTACTCGATATTGTCTCACTTTTCTTTGAAACTTGTATACGAAGCTTCGTTCTCGAGTTATGGCGTGATTTGCTTACCTCACGATCGATGGCTGTTGCTAGCGATCTAGAGTTCTCCGTAGACAAAAATATCCACAGTTGACTGCCTAGAAGCTGATAGGTTAGAATTTCATAGCAGCGCATGTCTGTGTAAGCAAGCTATGGTCGCTATCTTACTTGTGCAAGGTTGGGGCCAAGTACATTGGTACTTGTACTTAAGGACACTTAAGTACAATTTTGTCGTACTTGTACTTATACTATATCAGTTTTATGGATGTACTTATGTACTTAAATATAATCAATGTACTTTGAATACTTAATGTACTTACAAGTAATTGAAGAGTATTAATACAGACAATAAGTAACTGTATGTATATTAGCCATTTTGGTTTTGGACTTTGGGTTTATAAAAAATTAATAGTGTGAATAGTGAAATGACTTGCATAAACATGAATTCATTCCTCCAACAAACTTGACAAGATCACAGTTATAACTGTACTTGTATACTTGTATTTAAGTACAAATCTTAGTACTTGTACTTGTATTTAAGTCCCAAGGCAAATTTGCTATGTACTTGTACTTGTACTTCAGTATTTTCTGAAAGTACTTGTACTTTACTTAAATACTTTCAAAAATACTTCGCCCCAACCCTGCTGACTTGTGTGCTGTGCCGTGCTAAACATTATAGACACGCCCAGTTGAATTAGTGGTCAGCACTGATTGGCTCCTGATTGCATGCATAACTAATAATTATACTGCATTGCGATTGCTGTACTAATAGCTGCAGTATATTGTGTATGTGAAATTATGTCATTCCACCGAGGCATCTGCACCTTTGGTGCTTCATTGATTAGAGTATTTTTGAATAATTGATGTACATGTGATTAGAAACTGAAACACTTTGGTTGTTGTTTGGAAATGTTATTATCCCTCAGTAGGTGGAGCCAAGCATACAGTAGTATCTGTTAGTGTGAATCAATAGAGCTAATCTCATTGTCGCAATACAAGTACCGTAGATCCTTAAATAGAAGCCCTCCTTGAATAGACGCCTCCACTCCTGGAGTATTACTGTACTCGAGTAAAAGTATAGATGCCTATATTGATTTGAAAATGGACTACACCCTCCTAAACCTTGCTTATGTTCTAGACACCCACAGCTCAGGGGGTTACAACAAGCTAATTTATTCTGACGTAATGCTGACGTATATAGCTGCACGTAGGCAATACCAAAATTAATACATTGCGACTTTCCTGTCTGCTACGTCTTTAGAGGACAATTTGGAGGACGATATCAGCCTACAGCTAGCAATGACTACCTAATCACGTGTTCATGCATGGTCACGCTCACATGACACGCCTAGAAATTGGTCAGCATTTTGCTGTCTTCTGGTTAGCAGTGCAGTTTCAACTTACTACAGCCTATAAGCTAAGCAGGTTGGCACTGGCTGTAATCCCCAACTAGGCCGGGAGCTTAATGCTAACTCTACAATAATTGCAACGGTGCTCACACGCCGAGGGTTTGTGAAATTCAATCATTCTTGCTGTATTATAGTATGAGCTTTAATTGTGAATCTTGTGTAATCCCAGCCATCATTAAATTCTATTCTCAGAGCACAATCAGTTGTAGCCTTGCCTCCAGGCCACACCCTTTAGTTGGTGGCCTGCGGTATTGACTGTCTGTGCATGCGTCATGCAATGATTTTCCCAGAATATAGTGTGTTGTGTACGATATTTTGCTCATAAAAAGTGTTTTCTGATTTTACCTATAAGGTGACAGAAAACAAGGAATGTGAAAAGCGGCAGTAGCAACTCCGCTTACTTTCCTTTTAGCTGCCAGGTTAGTCACCGATCTTTAACACTTGTTAACCCTTGGGGCATGCGCGATGGTTACGGTTTGTCATTCGTTCACTCGTTCGTTCATTCGTTCTGTCCATCGAGCTGCAGAGACCATCGCTCACTTCTACGTGTTGGTAAGGTTATGAGCAAGACAAGCTCGACAATGGCTTGCAATGTGACTCGTGGATTTTTCTAAAGCGCCTTCGTTCTCGAGTTATGGCTGGCTCACCTTGACGGCCATATTGGACCTCTCTGACTACAAAAGAGCCCATAGTTGACTATCTAGGTACTTGTAGATTCCCATCTAAGCAGCAGGACAGCTCTGAGGGTACGTAGACATTTCAAGAAAGAGCCTACACTACAGCCTACTCATGGTCACGCCCTTGTGACACACCTTGTGGTCAGCAGTACATAGCTAGCAGGTTGGCACTATAGCTGCTCCAAACCAGGACCTATAACACTACAATGTGCATGCAGACACGCCGAGGGTTTTGTGAAATCTGTTCATTATCTTGTTTAATTTATTGCCTTTCTCTCTTTCCATCTCTCAGAAAGAAAAATGAATTATACAAACTGACATTATGTGTAGATGTAGCATTTATGTGTGTTGTAACATTAATTTTTATAAGAAAGCTTTTTAAATCATTTCACAGTTAATATTATTCATAGCTATAGTGTACCTAATAATAAGGTACAGTATGACTATCAGACCAATTAAGTGAGGGATTGACTTTCCAACTTCACCAAGGGTGGATTTTCATACCAAAATTGGTTTGATTATAGTGGCAAGTGTGTTCATTACTATTTTGGTGTGAACTTCTGACTTTTGTACTAGCAGTGTACACACCCATTTATGGGCATTGCACTTGAAGTAGATAGAAATACCAGCGGAAAAAGATTATCTGTGATTTAGTTTACTCTTCGTGCACAGTGCCCACAAATTGGTGTGTTTCTATCACATTCAGCAAAAACACTTTACTTTTCACTGCCCGGCCTCTGCACTGACGCTAAGTCACTTACACTGTGACGTGACACACACACACGCACAGCAAAGTTTACCCGCCACCCTCCTCAAGTGGAGTTCCACACCATGAATGTGCAGGTGGTGATGCGGACCCAGCAGTAAGGATGGAAACATACGTGCCAGGATTCCCGTGCACTAAGCAGGTTCTATGGCCAGTGCTAGCATGATGGTATATCTCCTGCATGAAGCCTGGCCAGGCATCTTGCAGGAGCATCCAGCTGTGATCACAACAGGAGGTGTGAACATGTGCCCACATGGCCCTCCTATTGTACATGACCACAGCCAGTGCTCCCCAGTACAAGACCATACAGGTACCCGTTTTACAGATGGGTGGGCTGGAGTAGACTTGTGATGTTTTTTCTTTCCAGACCTCCTGCTCTGGGATTCGAACCAGTGTCCTCTGGGTTATAAGCCCAAGACTCTATACCACTTGAACCACCAGGGCACCCACACACACACACACACACACACACACACACACACACACACACATGCACACACACACACACACACACACACACACACACACACACACACACACACACACACACACACACACACACACACACACTGTCCTGTGCCATATACCGTTACAATTGCTCACTACAATCATACGTGACTGTCTTTTCTGTATGACAGTGTATGAACCATGCAACCGGTGTCCACCCTAGCTAGCTACTCCATCATCCTATCTGTACTACCAGCTGCTACTAGTAGCTAGACCAGCTGGTCCAATGACTCATAGCTCTAATCTACCATCACATCAGGAATCAGCTAGTATACCACGGGTACTGCAGTATATACACACTATGTGGTTGACAAAACTCTATTTTTATGACATACACTACAGCTATAATATAGTGACAAACCAACTTGAATCAGTTATTAATAAGTTTCAAGAAGGCATGCAGATGGATCTAGTCTTTAGAATTATTCAGTGGATCACTGCATCAGAACAATGGAACTGCACAGACTGTGCTCACATGCTACTGAAGGATGGTGTATTAGTGAGTAAATATGAGAAGGAGTACAAAGAATTTGTTCGAATGATCCTCAGGCTGAGAGACTGCTGGTTAACTTGAGATGATGATGATCCCAATGATTTAGTTGCTCCATGGCGCACTTGCATGGTCAGCTCTTGCTGAGTACATCACGAAGCTGGTCTAGCTATATAATACCAGGAGATCTTACTAAAGCTATCAGAGACACCTTCCTTTCATGATATTGTAACAAGCATAATTGTTTTTATAATTATGTGTAGTCTTGAAATAGATGCTCTCAAATGGACTAGTGAAGTATACTGCAAACAGCTGATTGGTCACACCCAATCTTTGTTGGTGCTGGAAAATGGCGTGTCTCGAGTACTCTAGCTGTGATCAGATCGCATATTGCAGACATCAACCGTCGCGTATACGGACCTCTGACTTCTGTCATCATATTATGCCTTTAATCTCCTTCAAGCTGATCTTGTTTGTCATGTTGGACACACGATAACGCCGTTGCTGTCACGTGCCGATCAAATATTCAACCTCACTCACGTACGTCCGAAGCATTGGGAAAGATCAACACGTCGCCTCACCTGTTCAGTGCACTGGTCGCCATAATAGAGAAAAGAGACAAAGAGTTTCCATCTATATTGCGCAAAGAATACCACGGTAAGCAGTGGATAACAAGCTCCGCCCCTTTATACTGCATGTTGCTCGTCTTGTCTGTAGGCATTGAGCAATGAGTAGGTGCGAGCAGAGACAGTTCATATGGAGTGACTGGTGTTACAGGTCAGTCAAGCCCGTAGACAGGGAGGGGGGTTCGGTAGGTTCGGACGAACCACCCAGGCTATACCCAATGGTCCGCTTGAAGTCTTCTGAAAATTACTATACTGGCTACTTTCGACTCCACAAATCGCTGTTACTAGTGCAAAAGACATCAGTAATACGGCTAGTTGCATGCACGGTACGCGATCGTGAGTAACCGCTCTGTCATCATGAACAGTTAGATTCAATTGACACGCCCTAATAAATAATTAATTAGCAAAAAAAATTCGCCTACGCTTCGCGCCGCAAAACGAACCTCCCTCTAAAAATCCTGGCTACGGCCTTGTCAGTGTAATTGTGATTACAGCTGCACATAGCTCTGTTTATGCATCAATCAATGTCGGCATGGACCTATGTGTGGGGTTTTGTTCATTGGTGTTATGTGCTCCTGGTGTTACCAATGCTACACTTACTCTGAAATTATAAAACAACTAAAAATTAATAGTGTCTACTTCCTGCAGAGTGAATTAGCTAGTGGGGCTTGAGCTAGTGAATTCATAGTTCATCAGAATCTACTCCAGCTGTATATAGCTAGGGCTGCCAGCTCGATCACTTCCTCGTAGCAATGATCCTCACATCGTCTGAAGGTTGGCTCTATTTGGAGTGTGCATGGGCATGGTGCATTATGTGTTGTGTTACCAAGCATGTCACCATGGTTTTACACATACAGAGGTGTTCATTTTGCTCTGTCAACATGTTTTGCACATGTAGTGAATTGGCTTGGCTTGTTATGCCTGGGTGGGCGGAGCCACAAGGCATATATAGTATTCGTGTGTGTCTGTATTTCGGTCCGCTCTAAGACGGCAAAGAATCAGCTGGTGGTAAGTGCAATATCGACATAACTAGCTCGAACTTGATGGTCTTAGATTTTTGAATTTGAGCTTTGTTCGTCGTGATTAGCTTAGTTTGTTAACCGTTGTTGGCGATCTGGACTTCTCCAAAGTTGAATGTGTCCATGGTTAACGATTGTATAGGTTTGATCGGATAGTGTAGAGGGTCTGGATAAAATTCAGCAAAAAGCTCAGTGTTACATGCAAGCATGGCTGTGTGCTTGCCTTGTGCACACCCAGCTAATTATTACACTGTGGTAGCATACTATTGGCTTCTGTTTTTTGCCAGCTTTGTGCTTTATAAATCTGTTACAATCATCATCAAATTAATGTGCTGTCAAAGCATGTCCATGGAGTGTGCAGTATACATGTCTACACCTGCTCCGGCTGTTGTTGATGAAGTGTTTATGGCACAGTTGGTCTAAACCACTCATCACTGCATTGTTAAGATTTGACACCCACTTCCTGTAGTTACCAATAGTTACCAATAGTTAGTTAACAAGGGTACTGAGAGTAACAGTAACAACAAAAAATGAAAGAGTTAGGAATGAAAGTCAAGAGCAAGGGGACCTGGATGCCGTCTCCTCAGCAGAAGAGTAGCATTTCCCCACCAGAGTGTCACCAAAAGTTTTTGAAAAGTTGTCGAATAGCAATGTGCGGAGAGACACCAAGTCTCAATAGTTACCCTGTGAAGGGTTAAACGCATGCGCATGCAGGCAGTGTGTACCAGGTGACTAAATGAGGTGTGGTCTGGGGACGAGGCTAATCTCTTTGTCCCAGCCCTATTAACAAGGGTACTCTGCACCTTAAACAGATTCACTTTGTTGATGTTGTCATACCTCAAAGGACTGTTGTATTAGTACTGGTTCATACACTGACATTACTAAATTCATCTAGTCAATGTTTTGTGAACACATTGCTCAATAAATCATATAAGCATGATCCATCTATACCATCATAGAGTGTTAGTTTACATGTATCCTACTTTACAATATGTACCACACTATAGCTCTACTGGAGATTAGTAATATACATCTAGTCGGCTGGTTTTAGTCTGATCATGGTTGAGTGGTATATTATCCATAGTCTAATACCAAAAGTGTAGTTATGATAGTACAACTGTGTGTACATAGGAAGCAGCCTCACATAATTATCTGTAAACCATTGTCAGGCACAATGCACTGAAACTTGTGTAATATTATTGTATCACATCTTCTTACTCATTTTCAGGTTTTTATTCAATTGTCGGAATAGATAAGAGCACTACAAGCATCCATGACTCAGGTAAATCCTCTCTTACCACCTTTCTAGCTCTTTGTCATGTTTGGTACCCAGCTGTACATCAATGGGTCCTTCTCAATTACTCACCGTGTCTACTGCACTGCATGTGACAATAATTAATGGTAGTATTTCTTGCACATGCGCCAAGTTTTATAGCATGCTTCCTTTTGCTGCTACAGACGTTTATATTCTGTGAATATTAATTAGCTCAAACTGGTAACCGTCACCTTAATGATACATGTAACATGAGTGTGGATACTGTTCTTGGTCAAAACCATGTTCTTGACTCCTGTTCATGATACTGTGTCATTTTAAACCGTTCATACAGGTTCTCACTCAAGTCATGGTTGGAGGAGCCTAGACTACATGATGAGACACTACCATCACTACCACAATATGATCCAGAGAGACTCATGATAGTGTTCTCACAATACTTTATGAGCTGTGAGCCGGAGGAGAAGAGCGGGCGAGAGAAGGGGGAAGGAGATCGGGAAAAGCAAAATGGGAAGGAAGTAAGTAAAGCCATGAGATATTCTCTCATTTCACATACTATCAACAGCTATACAATGTTCTGATCCTGCTGAAATCTGTACAAAAATACTTGAAAATGTGGTAATGTACCACAATGCATTACGTTAATGAGAGCACACAATTGAACTGGACACAAGGACACAATAATTTGAAATTTAAATTACAGAGGTTATACTTCTTGCAAGGAAGATTTGAGTGTAAATTGTCACCTTGCAATCACTAACATGTGTCAAGTCACTGGTATTTATTCACACAATGGAGCATGATCAAAGACTTAATGACATTTTAACGCATTAGTGCTCCACGCTTTACGGTCTACGCTCTACGGTTTACGCTTTACCCTTACAAGAAGTACAGCGGTTTTATTACTTCTTGCAAGGGTAAAGCGTAAACCGTAGAGCGTAGAGCGTAGTCCGTAAAGCGTGGAGCACTAATGCGTTAAAAATGTCATTAAGTCTTTGATCATGCTCCATTGTGTGAATAAATACCCGTGATTTGACACATTAGTGACTGCAAGGTACCGCTTTACACTCAAATCTTCCTTGCAAGTAGTAATACAACCTCTGTAATAAAACTGCTGTAATAGACGGAAATTTTTATATGAAGGCTTCCTGACCTATGGTTTGGCTAATACTTTTCTAGATTGCTGTTTATTCTTAAGATGGGACCAGTAAAATTAATAACAATTATTGTGTGCTCTGATATGATATAAATAAAGTAATAAACGACTTTAACACCGCTAATGACGAATGTGCGTAAATATATATTTTAGCAATGAGACATCTCTTTGAAGTGGTGTAAAATATTTTGGCACATTTACACTTAAAGCACAATGCTGATAGTGTATGATTGATGAAGCTCAGCTTATGCACTTAAAGCACATAGTTGTTAATGAGGAAATGTTTGTAGCTAGGAATGCATAGTATTAGTATTGACCAGTCTCAATAGAGCCCATACAGCATTCCTTCCTAGATCAGTTGGTAGGTTTTTTCTTGTGAATGTGGTTGTTTTTCAAACGTATAGACAGGATTAGAAACATACTCTGCATTTGTATGGCTGGATAGTTAAGTGAATTATGGCGATGTAGTAAAGCTATTGAACTCATGGCTTTACAACACATCAGCCATGACTGCTGATATCTGATATGCAGCCATATCTCATACGATGTCATGGAGTTACAGCAGTCACGAACCCTCGAATAACACACCACATGATAGTCACATGCACATTATGTGATCATCATACAAGCAATCATGCATGTACACTACTAACAGTTACTGAAGGGTTATTATTATATTCATCTTGTTGTGTTAATTGTCAATAAAGTAGGAAGTAAGAGGAGGCATTGAGTAGCATTGTAGTGACATGATCGTGTGTTTATATACTAATTCAAATACACATGTAGTACAATATACTGCTCTTTAGTCAACAACTATACAAGTACATCAAAATGGTGATAAATCTGAGTTCTCTCCCTGCACAGGTTCTTAGTAGCCATACCCTGCACCATGGTCAGTGTTGTGGAGCACACCATTGCAGTCTACTTCACTACTCTACATGCTCCAGACACCAGCTCCATTCCTCTACCATACAGTGAGACTGTGTATGGGTGGAGTGATGTTACTAACTCACTATCAATACCTGGAACTAAAGTGGACGAGTTTGTTCAATGGTGTCTCAATATAGATGTGCTCCTCTATCACTGCACGCTCACCTGTTACAGTTACTGACCCAATGTACTAGTATAGAGCAGGAGTATAGTATTGCCTGTAAGGTAGTGGAGTGGTGCACCTTAACCAATGTGAGTTAGAGGGAGGGAGAGAGAGGGGAAGGGGAGGGAGAGCTGGGGGGAGGGAATTAAGGGAGATTGAGTGAGAGGAAGGGGAAGTGAGAGAGGAAGGAGCTCGGGTGGGTTAAATGAGTGTGGGCTTTGAGATTGTTTTTCTTATTACAGTCCTCAAGAGGAGTCTAGAATATTCCTGATCTGGGAGAAGGCACTCAGTCTACTAGTGCGCCAGGTCAAGTTCAGTGGTAGTGTTGGCAGCATACCCACACAGCTCTCCAACCTGGCGAGCTTACTGCAACGATTTGGTGAAGACAAAGCTTCAGATGGTCTACTGGGTGTGATTGGACTGGGTAAGAAGTCACTTTACTCTATACAGTAAGAAACTAGTGGTACCATGTTACAGTAGGATCATCCTCCCTCTCTCTCTCCCTCTCTCCCTCCCTCCCTCCCTCCCTCATTCCCTCTCTCCCTCCCTCCCTCCCTCCCTCCGTCCCTCTCTCCCTCCCTCTCTCTCTCTCTCTCCTCTCTCTTCTCTCTCTCTCCTCTCTCTCTCTCTCTCTCTCTCTCTCTCTCTCTCTCTCTCTCTCTCTCTCTCTCTCTCTCTCTCTCTCTCTCTCTCTCTCTCTCTCTCTCTCCTCTCCCTCCCTCCCTCCCTCCCTCCCTCCCTCCTCCCTCCCTCCCTCCCTCCTCCTCCCTCCCTCCCTCTCTCTCTCTCTCTCTCTCTCTCTCTCTCTCTCTCTCTCTCTCTCTCTCTCTCTCTCTCTCTCTCTCTCTCTCTCTCTCTCTCTCTCTCTCTCTCTCTCTCTCTCTCTCTCTCTCTCTCCCTCTCTCTCTCTCTCTCTCCACAGGTTCAGGCTGATATCTCGTGCTCTCTCCACTCATACATATTGTCAGACTCCATTAGATAATTCCACTCAATCCTCTATAGTCAGAGTAGCTCCAGGCTCACCAGGACACGTCAAAGACCCGTTCCGAAACCAGCCTGGGTTTGTGACTGTAGCAGTACCACTAAAACTAGCCGATCGATCTTTGAACAATTTGGAAGCACTCGTGAACAACAAAAATTACGTTTCAGTAAAAGAGAAAACTATAGTTATGCAGTTGGATTTATATAAGTGATTTGAATCATACACTATTGAACAGTGTAGAACTATTAGTGTGTCTTAGTGTATGGTTATACCCTCAGGACAGGTATCTGGATGCTATAAGAGTATTATGATGTCACCACTACTGTATTATGTTGATGTGTTACTATTTTTGACTATGAACAATGAAGTCACACAATTTTAATAATAATTATATTATTATTTTGTTTGTGATGGCGGCTCAGCTGTTCAGTGTTGGTGACTGGCTGAGGGCGAGCGGCTACTCTGAGTACGAGCCAGAATTTCTGAAACATGGCTACGCATCGTATGATGCTATAGTTAAACTAACTAGGGATGACCTAGTGGCGGCAGGAGTACCAGGGCATCTAGCTAGTGAAGTCGACGATCTGAAGGCGGTGTCAGAGGATGAGGCTATCCGGGAGCTATCAGTGAGTGTTTTAGTGTACGCGTGGTTGATCACGGTGTGTTTGTAAAGTGGGGAACTATAATTTGAAACAGCTAGAGCAGTCACATAGACGTGGCCTAGTACTGAAATAGAGGCCGGAGCCTGCATGCAGTCTTGTAGTATTGATTGATTGATTGGTTAATTGTTATAACTCTATCATGGCTGGGCCTCTATCTAGCTTGTTCATTGCTCTGTCATCACTCAGCTTCTACTCATGAAACTAGTTACTGTGATACCATGCAGTATTGAGATGACACTGTGATAGCCGTATCCATGGTAACCATAGTACTACAATGTACATATATATACACACACTATTGTGATCTTAAATCATGTGTTGTGTTGTTCTCTTTAGTCCCAGGAATTGGCATTGTATTGTGCTAGTCGTGATGGAGACATCAAGTCAGTACAGGATCTACTTGCTGCAGGAGCAGATCCTAACTGGTACAATCCTTTCGATGTGAGTCATTCATTCAATCCATAATACATTAGTGTACATGTATAGCTTTATATCTGTCAGATCACAAACTATGTCATAGCTAATAATGTATAGGCATTGAGTGTAGAATATGGTGTCAACTTACATGAGTACGTACATGTACTTTTATTATGAAGAAAAGCCTTTTGTTGATGTTCTGGTCCCCATATGAACTAGCTGTGTATGGTCTTCAGCTAACCTGCTCATCACCACTGTATCCAGTAGTCTAGCAGCTAGCACTCTCTTTGCTAAGAATTAATGGGCGGTGTAAACTTAGGCGGCGTTTACACTACGCTGATTGGCTGAAAAACGTTTCAAATAGTACTGATGCGCTTTCTGTTTACACGGGAAAATCGTCACGCGGTTAAATCAAAACGATTGCATTTACTTGTGTAGGCGTGGTTATCTGGACACGTGATCACAAAGGCGAGTAGTAAGCGTGGACGCTCTCGTGGTGGAGAAACATCCAAGAAAACCAAGGAAAGGACGCTAGAGGACCATCAGGACGCTAGAGAGGAACAACAGTACAGTAGCAGTATAGGGATCCATTTTGCTGCAAGCGTTGTCACATGACAAGTCACGCGACGACCCCCGTATCCAGTATTCTGGAAACGATTTTGCTGTTTACACGAGGAAAACGCTCGATCTGAAACGCCACCGTATTCAGTTCACCTTTTTTGCTGCCGACAACATGTTTGCAGATACATGTTTGCGTTTTTCACTGGATTAGTTAGTATAAACAGACAGCCTAAACGGAAACTAGTAGTCGGATAAGCAGCAATATCTGAAACGTTTTTCAGCCAATCGGCGTAGTGTAAACGCCGCCTTACAAGTGAATGAGTTTCATGACCAATCAGATTGCTCATGAGTATAGTTGCCCCAAATCCTGGGCAACTATATATTCATTGCTTTAAGGATTTCAGAGGGAAACTAGCTGGTCAAGCTTATCTAACGGAACACTTATGTCGATGGCAACAGAAAACACACAGGTTCAGCTTTATTTCAAGCCTAGCGGCATACTCAGCCGCTGTAGACAGAGAATCGACAAACAGTATAAGCTCTAGTGTTCATTTCTTGGCTAAACAGTGACCTCACTCGAGGTTGTGGTTACGCTCCTCCCGTCAATGTAAGATAAAAGAAACTTGATTTCTTACGTCTATTGCTAGACTCTCTTTTAACATTCACTGTGACCCCACCCATTAATTCTTAGTGAAAAGAGGGCTACCTGCTAGACTAAGTATCCAGCAGCACTGTATAAGAGATAGTGATACTTTCCACAAGTGGAAAGTATTATAAGTTTATAATATGCATAATAATTATACTGAGTTGTTTTGTCTAATCATTGATTTACACTGTTTGTTGTGCTAGCAGAGAGTAAGTAATCTTGTGTACTCATGATAATGTTCCTGTGAGCTATGCCACAGTTAATCACAGCTGTACAGTCTGTACTTCACACAACTCTTGTGTCTGTTCTGTTAGAATTTGTCTTTACTATATTCACCATTATCACTAGCTAGGTAGTAAGAGTACACATGAAATTGTATAAAAGAAGTATTGAACTGGTGCACATGTACACACACTCATTAGCCTCATACCCAGCTAGCCTCCAAGATGGAACAACAAGGTTCATGCATACACATAGTCACATTATTGTGGAAATGATGTGTTGGTCTATCCACTGACGTACAGTATCTTTGTGATTAGTGAGTGAGCATTAATGAGCCTGATCATGTATGTTTCATAGACGGCTACTCAATACCAACTCACAGAGAATGTGTTCATTTGTTCATTGGAATCTTCACGCAGCTATAATCAATAATAACAGACAGCTCATGGGATATGTGTTCATTAGAACAATAGTCAAGATTGTTATAAATGTCTAATTGTCATACAGTAAATGTCATGCTTTATCTTGTCATTCTGATATGATCATCATGTGATGTTTGAACTGCATTGCTATAGTTACACTGTGCTGTTGTTATCTTATGCAGCACAAGTACACGCCACTACATGAGGCAGCACGAGAACGTCACAATGAGGTTGTGAGGATCTTGTTAGATAATGGTGCTAACCCTAATGCACTTGATGAGGTTAGTTTGTATGTGCTACACACACACACTAATCCAGACACACTTGAGACAGTGGATTGATTATCCTGATTGTTGAGGTGTAATTTTGGTGAGATGTGTACAACTGCTTGAGCTGTCCTCATTTCAGGGGTTTAACATTTTCTTACAATGCTAGTGTTTAATTGTATCACTCACTGTACTACATGTTTCTGTTGAGAAGTGACACAATGTTATTTGTGACAGATACATGTTCTTCATATATATATAAGAGTCATTAAGTGAAGTCAATAATACGTTATTTTTGACTTTGCTTAATTATCACAAAATCCGCTATTACCTGAGCTTACTTCATAGCCATTGGCGTAGCTATGAGATAGGGCAGTCGGCTGTTTTGCCCCCACTTTTCAAGGAAAAACACAGTAATAGCACTTCACTCTAGCAAGAGTTCATAATACACAGAGAGTATTGTGCTCCTATAATGCCCTTCACGAAGACTCTTGGGAAAGTAATGTGACCAGCAGTCCAGCATGTGACAGGATTACGCTGTATGATGTTCTATAGATTTGAACCATGCCTTTACGAAAGGAAGCAACAAGTTGCCAGCAGCTTCAGCAAGCAACTCTGACTTCTACAGAACCCTGTAGGCAACTCTACCAGCTGATTTTCCTTTCTACAGTAATTGTAATATAATTTTACAACATCAATAGATTCTAAGCTAGTCAGCATGGTTAGCAATGCCTTATTGTAAGCTGCGTGCTTTTTGTCATTCGCTAGGTGCTTCGTTTTTATGCCTCAGTGGGCGAAGCCACGAGTCATACAGTAATTGCGTTGTCTGTCTGTCTGTCTGTTTCACCATTTTTGCTGCGCATGCTGAAAGGGGAGCTCTGAAACTAGCAATATAAGTAGAACTCGGTATTATCTCACTTTGAACTACTGAAAGTTGAATACGAAGCTTTGTTCTCGAGTTATGGCGTGATTTGCTTACCTCGCGATCGATGGCTGTTGCTGGCAATCTGGAGTTCTCCGTAGACATAAATGTCCACAGTTGACTGCATAGAAGCCGATAGGTTAGAATTTCACTACAGGATATAGCAGCGCATGTCTGAAGAAATTGTGTGAGCAGGCTATGGACGCTATCTCGATCATATGGCTGTTGCTACCGATCTGGAGTTCTTCAAAGGCAAAGCTATCAAAGCTATTGTGGTCAGCACTGATTGGCTTCTGATTGCATACTCTAAAGCACTGCATTGTGATTACTGTACAGAAATCATGTATACATGCATCTGCAGCTGTTGTCGTGTTTGTAGAATGGTGGATTTTTTACTGTGTTTGTGGAATGGTAGATAGTTCTGTTTGTGTATGTTTTTCTAACTTTTAGTCTTATGACTGCACCAAGGCATCAGCACCGCTTTGGTGCTTTTTTTGTAAAAATTTGCCTAAATTGTCTCCCAACACATGCCTGACAGACTCGTTTATTGTCGTGGTTGTCTGCTAATCTCTGTGAGATAGTATACATCTCCATGCATGTAACCTATAGATCTACGAGCTATCATATAATATAGTATACCAACATGCAGGGATTAGCAACGGGTGCGCATTCCAAATCATTTTTCATTACGGTCTGATTTTATATCTTCGTTACGGGTTAAACAATAAACGTTGCCTTGCAACGAGCTTGTTTCTAAGCTAGCTCTTGACGACTTTACTAAAAAGAGTCACTGTCACGGTACGTTGTCGATCTCTGGTGATTGACTATTAGAATGTTCTGCTTACACTTTGATAGTAAATGCGACTTGAATACTGTTTAGTTTTGATAACTAACCGACGAAGTGGTTGTTGGTTGCAGGACAAGCGTTGTAAACGCCAACAAGCAGCTTGTTTACTCTGCTGAAAAGTGGTTATGTACCTGTTACTAGTTTTAGTTGTCCATTCTTTGCTGATAACATGTTAGTTCGTACATGTCCTCGTGAGATGTGCATTTACTATTCTCGGTCTCACACAGTGTAGAGCTATCAAACGAGACTAACTAAGCCATTCAGCCCTGTTTGTACGGGTGCTAGTGTACCTCTTCTGACGATATAGATACACTCTGGCTGCTCTTGTTCGAGATCGAAGAAAGGCCGTTCTACGAGAATAACTGTGCTGAAAGAAGATCACATTGGTTTTCTCGTGCTTTGAATCCTTCATTGTACTGACAATTTTCCTGCTTTCACGCTACAGCAGTCCTATCCACACACGCGATTTGACACGTCCTTCCCTTCGCACGCTGCATGTGCTCTAACACGTTGGGGAAATGTAACCCGTAACGCAGATGTATTGAAATTCATGTCCGTTTCTAATCCCTGTGAGTATATTGTATCTATGAAGCTATCCACCAGCACAGGAAAGATGCACAGTTAGATTATACGTCACGTTATGAATTTTTGATCGTGTAAACATTATTTTGTTCGTGTGCTGCTGTCATGTTACTTTCTGAGTTTCCATATCGGAGCGCGATACTCTCTGTTCACATGACCCTATAGCCTTCAATCTTCACTTCCTGAGCTGACAGTAAACTTCTTGTAAGCAACAATTAGCCTACAGCTGCAGGCAATGCTCATGAGCAAATATGTACTGCAAAATAACCAAACGTGACGCCATCTCATGAAGTTTATGGTGGCTCACGCTTCGCATGCACATTCTCTTCTTGCCCTCTGCTCTTCCAATCCTCCTGCCATGGCTAAGTGTTATTCTGTAATCTGATTGCATGGTCCGTCACAGGTGGAATGAGTAACACACTTGTGGATTCTTAACTATTTTTTTGATAAGCATAAATTGCAGTTGTCCAAAATTTCACCCGAGACTACACTGCCACTGTTTGAAAACACACCATCACTCGACTCTGGTGACTCTCTCTAGGGTCTCTATTACTAACCTTGAGTGCTTCATATGCAGCTATGGTCAAATTATTAGGGAGGCACGGTAGTGCCTCCCTATGTAGGGTTGAACGAGAAAACAAGATGGCGGCTACATACAATGTATTAGCGTTCAAACGCTGACATTTCGCCTGGTGATGAATTTTATACGTCCAAAGACACTTAAATCTGCTATCTGGCGTTGCCCCATCTTACAGTAGCAAGGAGATAGCTCGAGATTGTTACTAAAGTGACGAACCTGGAAACGGTGAAAATCGAGTTTCGTCATCTTCGTTTTCTTCTTATTCTTCTTCTTTCTTCTTTCTTCAACTCGCCTAGCGCCTTTACGCGAGCAGTGCCGAGACCAAAACACCCACGAACAGTCGTGAAATTCTCCTGGCATGTGCCTTTTGAACTTAGTTTTTAGCGAAATGGCAATATAAATCCCGCGATTTCTCGATCGTGATCCATTGTCAGCTAAGTGTTAGACGCCATTAATAATATTATAGTGATTGCGCAATACGCACGTGACCAGGCTGTGGTTAGCGCACGTGACCAAGCACAAGCTTGAGTATCGCCATCATGCACGCCGTATAGATCACGGAGAACACATATTTGTCTGGAGTCTTCGAAGAACGGTAAGCTAGCAAGCGCAGAATCACCAATCTGCCTTGCCAGATAATTATAACCGCCGTAAACAAGTGTGGGCGGGGCTCGTATGCACTGTCTTCATGCATGCGTAGGCGAGCTGATGTCTGCATTATAATAGCTACAAGTTTAAAATAAATTATTGTTAATAATTAAGAAAAGCCATCAGCAACAGGAAAACCAATTAACCAATGGTGGAAACAAAGATGGCACAGTAATTGCATGATATTGAACTGCACTTTACTGAAAAAGAAAAAGGACACTAACAAGAAAATTAAAAAGATTTCTATCGAAATCAAAAGGATGTAGGGTTGTGAAATCTACCACTGGTCAACAATGTAAACTAACAAGGCATGGAATGGTAACACGATTGACTTGCTAACAGACCATAGATCCCTACATCAGTGGCTGTACACAAGCTGTCACAAGCTGAATGCACGTCAGGTGTCAGTCAATAGCAAATAGCCGAACTAGCTATAGCCAACCACAGCAGCCACTGATGTAGGGATCTATGGTCTGTTAGCAAGTCAATCGTGTTACCATTCCATGCTTGCTCCTTGTTAGTTTACATTGTTGACCAGTGGTAGATTTCACAACCCTACATCCTTTTGATTTCGATAGAAATCTTTTTAATTTTCTTGTTTCTTAGACAATGGATTCTCACAAGATTTAACTCATCACGTTCTAAATGCCCTTGCATTAAGTAATGGATCTAAAACATTGGTTTTCATCGTGATGTTATTTTCGTAGACATCTCGTCTAACCAAATTATAGTCTTCAAATAGTTTAAAATTATAACGACCGCCCATATGCTTTAAATTCAAAATAACACACCTTGAATGTTTATTGACGTATCTGTACCACCATAGATAATACAGTACACAGTGGATATGCAACGACCTGGTATACGGAGGGATCCACGGTGTTACGCTGTAACACTGACTGAAACGGGTCTTAGTTGAGTATAGCTGACAGTTGTAAAGCTGTTTTTACTGTTCTGAATAGACAAGGAAGCTATTACAAGGCAGTAAACGTGTTCATCAATTGGTAGAGAAGATCCTGGTACTGCAAAAGACTTCTGTTGTTATAGCTGGACCTCGGTTTCTGCGGTTTTGGCTCTCTTTTCTTGATACGGCTACTTTGTGTTAGATTACTACAGCACTGGCTTATGCTACAAAGCCTTTTTATATACCTACTGGTAGCTCATAGTGTTGTGCATTGCGAGAAACTATTATCAAGGAGTTACACTCTGTGCACAACTGCTGAGACGCTGCCAAGCAGCGAATTTTTCCTTAGTGTAGCAGTTTGTTTGTGTTAGATTATCTACCACACTGACGACTTCAGAACTCCATGAACAGCATGCACTACTGAATGCTACTGTCTTCATTCTACTGCCGGATAAACTAAGGTTGTATGCACAAAATGATCACAACATTCGGTATCTTGTCTTTAGCACATCACACTAGTCCAGCTATGGAGCTTGTAAACAATGCTTTCTCACATAGATACGTTGCTTCCAGCGTTAGAAGTGAACGGAATGGCTCTATTACAAGAAAAACCAATGGTTGAAGTTACTTTCGTCGTTGTCTACATATTTCCTGCAATGTTTTCAGCTGTTTTCGTGCACTGTAAGACGAACAGCCATTTGTAATCCTTGGACACGTCCGTTACACACATTGCATCACTCCAAATCGGCGTATACGGGCTCGTTGCATATTCACTGTGTACTGTATTATCTGTGGTACCACTAACAATGGCTGCCAACATGCTTCTCGTCACATTTGATTTTTTACTGAAATATAATTATTTTCTGTCTGTGCTGTATAGCATTTGATTTAGACTGAGTCCCGAGCTAGGCAGATACAGCACTATCAGCCTCTTGACCCATCCCATTGTTCTTTATCTGTTATACTAGCCTCGTACCCAGGCGCTAGTGAGGAGAAGAAATAAGCGCCTGGTATCTACTGCCCACGCATGCGCTAAATATCCGTTTATTTTACTGTAAAATATTCCGATTATGTCATGAAAACGTGGTAGCGGTTATTCAGACCACGCCTCCATTATTAAACTTACAAGCAACTGACTGAGTAGCAACTCGATCGTCAGCTCTAGCTCTGGATTCGACAAATAACATTGTGGTGAGCGTGCATACGCAATAGTAGGCTTAATCGCGTCATTTATACCGCTCTTGTCAATCGATGTCGCTCGTTTCCGCTACCAGGAGCATCCAGTTGTTAAATTGTACTTCTGCTCTTGTGCTAGAGCTTCAAAAAAAGCCGCTTGAATACAGTCATGACAGCAGATTGCAAACAGGAAAGCTTCACGAACTGCTAAAAAACTGATGAATATTCATCACGTACTACAAACGTGTACGATGATAACCGGCGGTGGTGGAATTCCACCGCTAGTCGCGCATGCGCAAGCAGTATATACCAGGCGCTGTTTTTTCTCCCCCTTCGCTCCACCCCCTTCTAGCGCCTGGGTACGAGGCTACTGTTATACACACTCTAACTGTACTTAATTAACTTACTGTACTAATAGCATACGATAACTTTAAATTTTATTATGAAAATAGATATTATAGATATTATAGACTATACATATGTTATGAGTATCAACTGATTCACTGATTGTCATGTATCACACTATAATACAGTACATGTAGTTCAAGGTTGATTGAAGTCAACTATTAATTTTACTACATGTCAACACTATTGTTATCACAGACTGATTGGACACCTACTCATAGGGCTGCTCTCTATAATAATGTGGAGGCACTGAAACTACTTGCAGCGCATGGTGCCTCAATGAGTGTGAAGGATGAGGTGAGTGTTGCTAGTGTAGTTTATTACACTGTTCATATCACGCTATAAATAGAATGATGTGTGTTACAGTTAGTGTTGTATTGGTATAATAATACTAAAACTAAAACACCTTATACTAGAGGGTATTTTGTTTTAGTATACTAAACTAATACTAATACTAAAAGATCAACCATGGCTGTACTAAACTAAAACTAGAACTATAAGTAAATTCTCACTGCAAACTAAACCATAACTAAAAGTTTTTTCATTTGGTTTTTAGTTTTAGTGTCCAGCTTCCTCAGCCCCAGTAGAGCGTGTTTTTCGACAGCAGAAGCTACAACTGGAAAGCGAAATTTACCAACAGATTTAAACTTAGAGCGTGAAGTATTTCTTAGGCAAAATAAAATGCCCAATCTTATACCAAAACAATTTGGTGTACTAAAACTATAAAACCAAATTAAATGTGTTATAGTATACTATACTAATACTATAACTAAAACATAATGAAAGTGATTACTATAACTAAAACTAAAACTAGAATAAACAAGTAAAGTAAAAAAGTTTTAATAAAAAAACTAAAAAGTGTAGGGATGACACTTGCAAAAGTAAAGGAACAAGATGGTATGATGCTTGCAAAAGTAAAGGAACAAGATGGGATGCTGCTTGCAAAAGTAAAGAACAAGATGGGATGATGCTTGCAAAAGTAAAGGAACAAGATGGGAATGATGCTTGCAAAAGTAAAGGAACAAGATGGGATGATGCTTGCAAATGTAAAAGTCCCAAGTATCCCTACATCAGCGGCTTGCTGCGATGACGTGCAACTGACAGATGCGGAATCCTCTTCCTATACCTTTTACAACCGTCAATTACTTCATCGGACTGCGTCCTCCAAACACAGATACCTCTATAGTTATTTACATCCGTCAATTACTTCATTGGACTGCGTCCTCCAAAACACAGACACATCTAGTTATTTACAACAGTCAACTACTTCATCGGACTGCGTCCTCCTAAACACAGATACCTCAGTATAGTTATTTACAACCGTCAATTACTTCATCGGACTGCGTCCTCCTTCAAGCCGCTGATGTAGGGATACTTGGGACTTTTACATTTGCAAGCATCATCCCATCTTGTTCCTTTACTTTTGCAAGCATCATCCCATCTTGTTCCTTTACTTTTGCAAGCAGCATCCCATCTTGTTCCTTTACTTTTGCAAGCAACATACCATCTTGTTCCTTTACTTTTGCAAGTGTCATCCCTACACTTTTTAGTTTTTTTATTAAAACTTTTTTACTTTACTTGTTCCTGTTACTTTTTTGATCACTATATCAGTTTGAATTTATTAGCTGTATTCTATGCTATAGCTTTTATTTCATTTTTACAACTCTGTGAGCAGCAGGTATACTAGTCTAGTAGATCAGAATGTGCATAGCCTTTAGACAGAGAGTCAAGGAACATGGAATGTTATTATCAGCAATCACGTGCAAGAATAATGAAAAGGTTTAAATTAGTTAGAGAGGTTGAGAGTTTGAGTTGACAACATGATATTTCTTACAACTGTAATGGATGAAGAAGAGACTAACACTAACAACTCAGTGAAACACAGTATGATGATCACGACGGTCCAAGGCTTGCATGATGTTGATGTCGATATCACGATCACAGAGGCTTCTAGCTTTTTACCAATGTCCAATTGTCAACAGCACAGGGGTCCTATGGGTACAGCTTACGCCGGGTAGTGTAAGAAACTTCGGCTAGCCTAGGCTAGCTAGATCGGGTACGCGTCGTCCGGTTCGCGTTTGCCGTGGCCGGTTCATAATGTCAGCATACACAGATCAGTGTTACCCAGGGTATAGTATACTGCTTTAACCCTTCAAGTGCGGACAGCAATTCCAGCCTCTATTTTGTGAATTTCACTAACCTTTGAAACCATTAGACAGACAAACTAGCGCTGTGATCGCTGTTAATATGCAAAATCAACTTGCACAACGTGCGGGCTTGTTGTCAATGACAATTGCGGTTAACCACGCCCACTTGACGATCTGCCAACTGTCGTGTGCTAGAATCACTCTCACCGGAGCAAAAAACGCCGCTTGTTTGCTCAAAACAGCATGTGTGAGACAAATTTAGTGCACGAGTGGCTGCTTTTTATGTCAAGAAGCCCCTGGAGACCCAGTGGTGCTAGGTAATCCCGCCAAAGCTCTGCTTGGCGGGGCCGCAGGCCCTGCCAATGGCTCGCCATCACACCCCACATAGCTGTATTTGGTCCATAGGTGAAATAAACTATCTTCGAATTTTAACGCCCACTTCCGGTGACGTCAAACTTGCCGGGCGACTATAGTCGCCCGCCGCTTTTGAAGGGTTAAACAAACGTTGATACCTCTAGGCTCTAGCTTGCGCGCTGAAGCGCCCAGAGCAAGAGAAAGAGCTCAGTTTTAAAACTGATGTAGGCGGAGTCAATTATCAGAAGCGACTAGAGGGTTAATAAATGGAGTCGCTCTAACAGTCCAAAACGGTCCAAAAACCATGTTTTTCAAGGATTACTCGCTTCTGGTAGTGTTTGATACCTATCTAAGAAGTAAGTGCACTACCCCAGATATATACACATGCGATGGTGCAGGTTTGGTAGTGATTCGTTCACTCAGGACAGCGCTAGGCTCATCGAAAGAAGAAAGAAGAAGAAGAAGAAAGAAGAAAGAAGATGAACAATTCGCGTGGGCGGCGATTTCAGTTTACCACTTTAGAAACGTCTGCCCACTTCGCCAAAGGCATTTCCATGCTCAGAACAATCGCCTGATCAATCCTAGATGTCTGAAATCTCGAGAAGCGCTAAAACAGCGAAGATCTGCAATGGCCTCCCTGAGAGTCGCCATCTTGATTTTTGTCGTCAAGCAAGCAGTTCCGGAGACTCTCATAGACTTCCTACAAGCGCTCGCACTTCAGATTCCTTCAGAGATAGTTAAAATGCAGTAGAAATGTATAACAGTAGAGATATGTATGAAAACTCATTTTCACACATGAGTAGCCGCCATCTTAGTTCGAGGTCATCCCTACATATCATTGCCGATCGGCAATGATAATTTATGCTGAGGAAAATACTAATACTAATACCAAAATAGAATCTGGCTACTAAAACAACACTAGTTATAGTTTATGAGCATATTGAAGCTAAGTAGTATTTATACTGTTTTTTTGTTCTTAAAAATTTTACAAGGTTCAAAATTACAGTAGATATTGATCGCATGCATGTGAGCTCTGTAGTCAGGTCTATGGATGGTAGAGTGAGCTCTCCTTACACATGTTGATGAGCATATTATTGAAATAGTTGTACTGTAGATGTATCTTTGTCTGTTAGCAGAGTAGAAACATAATCATAATGGACTACATGTAGTACATTAAATTTTAATGTTTAAATTGCCTGTGGCAGTGCATGAATGTGAGCATGTCGTGCCGTAATATTACCATTTAATACAATACATGCTGATGTCATGGATTTACTGTTCTAGTCGTCACAGTCGGCTGTATGCAGACGACTACAGTCTTCAGTAATGGGGGCAGCTTACTGCATGGTTACTAGAGTCTAGAGTCTAGCCTCTAGCTAGTAGGGCGCCATACTTGCCTTTCAGTGATAACTCAAATGTTGCTTACTGTACTTTGATATCGTGATTGCTGACACTAATCTGCATGTATGTGTGCATGGTCAGCAAGTGCTTTCTCTGGTGATCACAACCCATGTAGAAGCTAAGGAGCCTAACTGCATGTAAGATAAAATATCAACACGACAACCACTATGTTTTTCATATTGACACTCCTGCCGCAATACTTGAAGCTACAATGATGACTTTACACGCTGTGCCTCGTGCCCTCTCTCAGCTCACATGTGTCGTCAAGCTAGCTAGCTAAACTAAACATAAACCCAAAAATGTTTGTCAGTATACTATTGAACTTATCTGTATGCTCTCGTGTTTGTTCATAATGATGATCAGTGATGTCACATGAATCTAAAGATCTATGCATGGTGAGGCATGGTATAACTGATGTAATCATACACATCTATTGACGACAGACAATGCTTACTATAAATTGTTGGTAAGTTGCTTAACTAGAGAAGCTAAAAAGTAAGGTTATTACAGCGTGCAATGGGTGAGGTGTTACCATCTATTGAGCACATGCTCTACATGGTTGACGTGACGTGTTGTTGGGGAAATTAAAACCATAATGTGCCAGATAGATAAATTTCTTGAAACGTGAGATATTAATTTGATGAATTTTTGAGGACAATAGTTATTAGGATGTATTGTTATTATCATGTGTTATGTACTATCAGTGAATGTGTTCATAATCATTGTCATGATGTTACTATCAACAGATACAAGCTAGTTCACATGATAACCAAACATGTATAATGTAACTACAGATGGTGTTTAGTACATGTATCACTGACTATCTCATTATTGTAACTCTCTTACATTAGAATGGTGAGACTCCATTGGACAAGGCAGAAGAATATCTCAGATCAGATGCTATACAGTATCTGGAGTCTATTGGTAAGTTACTAGTATATGTATAGTGTGTAGTTCATTACAGTATTTTGGAATAATTGATGTACATGTGATTAGAAACTGAAACACTTTTGTTGTTGTTTGAAAATGTTATTATCCCTCAGTAGGTGGAGCCAAGCATACAGTAGTATCTGTTAGTGTGAATCAATAGAGCTAATCTCATTGTCACAATACAAGTACCGTAAATCCTTAAATAGAACTCCTTGAATAAATAGAGACGCCTCCACTCCTGGAGTATTACTGTACTCGAGTAAAGGTATAGATGCCTATATTGATTTGAAAATGGACTTAAATATACACTCTCCCTAAAACCTTGCTTATGTTCTAGACACCCACAGCTTTTAAAAAGGATTTACTGTACACTGATGTACATATACTTAAAATATTTCAGTATATAGGTATATTCTACCAAGAAAGATTTAGCTTCTTGAACAAAATCTATACAGTGTAAAAAAAGTTTGTTGACAAAAATTTGTTTGTTATGAATGTTCAAGCTACCATAGACACTGGATTTTGAGGGATTATGTTTTCGAGCCTAAGACCATTAAATCATCTAATAAGCCTTTCCCAATAACGGGCTAAGGAATGTAATTAAGCGTTAATGAAGCGTTAATTCACTTCCGGAGTCTCATTTAGCTCCGCCCAGCAGCTGTAATGTATGGGAGTGATTGAGAAAATAACCTAAAATAGGCGAACTTTAGACTGCGCGTGCTCTTACACCTTTCAGGCACAAGTTTTAAAACTCCGCTAGTGTAATTGGCAGTACTTTGGCTATTCTTTACTATTAATTTCACACGCGATCTACGTTGACAACCAGCGCTGCAGGGTACATAGATGCATGCTGTAGCGTTCACTCATTTTTGTTTTACTTCACTAACGACAATGACTGCCGGCGCTGCACACTACTGCACTTCTGCTTAACGTTGTAGCAAGCTGTACTAGTGTTCTTCCCGCTGTAAACAACCATTGTTCGTGACTACCAACACGCCACGCTACCGTACACGGTAGCAAGCTTATCCTCGTCTTTGCCTTCGTTACACCGTTGTTTACCGGTGCTAAACACTCTACACCGACAAAGCGGAACTGCTCGCATATGGTTGGCGCTTCCACAAACCTGTGCTTCTTTCAGTAACGTGTTCCTTCCAGTTATACAGCTATTTCTGGCATCGCTGTTTTGCCGTTCAACCAAGCACGATCGTGCTGATTTTAGTTCGTATTAATAGCCAGGCTTGTGCACTCGAAGTTACCCGATTTTAGCAAGAATAATCAAAACCCAGTTCGAGTACGGTAAGCTCAAAGTTTGACCATTTTCTCAATCACTCCCATACATTACAGCCGCTAGTGGAGTTGCTTTGGGACTCCGGAAGTGACGTCACGTTTAATTAACGCTACCAATTAATTTCATGGGAAAGGCTTATTATAAGTGCAACTACTATAGTACCAAACGTACACGTGTTGTTTATTGAGTTAGCTACAGCGTTGGGTACGTAAATCCAGTTACACCATATCTCTCCAGCGCTTAGTTTTCAACCCTGTGGCTCGAGCTAATGAGCTGCCAGATCCTTTAGACTGTGTATCAGCAGCACAAATTCCGTTCATCAAATACTGTTGATGAACTGTACACCATATCTCTCCAGCGCTTAGTTTTTGTTCTTTATTAAGGGATGACCATGCACCCTCAAAATTTCAATCTCTTGAAAATTTAACAATCGAAATATTTCTCACTCAAAATTTCTGAGTCTATGATAATTACAAAGCATACTACAGCACTAAGCACCGAGGCGCTTCATTTCAAATGTGTTTTGAAGGATTCTAGCTTTGCCAGTGGGTGCTGACAACAAAGATTTTAGAGCACTATGATATGATGTATTATTGCTTCACCTGTATATTTCCGTTGCACAAGTATTTGGTCAATTATTGGAGGAAGTCACAAAATTCAACAGCTGCAGCAGAGTCCCTGTTCTATTTTAGTAGTACAGTGTACAATGCTACACTGTTTATTTAAAAACTGGTAGTTCGACTGTTCAGATACTGTGTCACTGTTCTATTCAAACTACCGTATTTTCTCTATATTATAAGCTGGGTTCTGAATATAGGTTAGACGTCGAATCAAGGTAACTACTGGATTTAGAATGCTGCGGAAACCGATGTATAGACGTCCCTACACACGAAATGCGAGGACATCTTTTCCATTTCCAAGGCGTTCTAAATATCGTAGTTACCGATGATTTGTTGTCTAACCTGTTTAGACCACAGCTTAATCAAAGCACTCAAGATGGTAGAGAGCCCAGAGAAGTCGCCAGAGTTGAAGGAAAGTGCATTGTTAAACGACGGTAGTGTAATTGTGTAATTCTTCATGCGCTTTTCGAGGACTCCATGATTTTGTGGTTATTAAATACATAAAATTTTACTATGAACTTTACAGCATACACTATGAGATTTCTAACGGACAGTACGAGATTTAGACACCCTGCAATTGACCAATCAAACTCTAGATTTGTGGTCTAATAGTAGCCAGATCTCTAATAAACACTGGGTACAAAATGAGTAAGCAACACATTGAACTTCACGAAGTAGTGCAAATGGTGTATTGTTGTTGAGCAGTCGGCTTAGCAATGCTGATGTTGTGGGTTCAAGTCCTGGTTTTGAATTTTGTTTATTTTAGTGAGAAATTTTCTGTGTGAAGCATTTTGATACCCATGAAGGCGTTTAATAGAGGAAATATTGTATGAGTATATACAATGGACGGGCACAAGTCAGCAACACTGAGTCCATACTGTCCATTACACCAGACAGTATAGATATGCAAAATTAATTCTTTGTACACTACTACCACGTTTATACTAGACATTTAAGTTTACTACTCTATACAGGTGCACCAAGTGGTGATGAAGTTAGCAGTGATGATGTTACCAGTAGCAGCATTGGTGAGTAACATTCATCCTCATACAATACATGTGTACAATGTTCCATATATACTGTTAATCATTATCGTAGACGCAAAAAGTTTCGAGGGGATTTTATTTCGTAGTAGAGTGCAGCCTCAAAATTAAACCATCGAATTATAAGTGCAACGAAAAATTGAAATGGTGCCGAAAAGACAAGTGTTGGTTAGACCCATGATACCAATGGCGGCAAATGACGACAATCGTGGTCATGTCAGTAAGCACATGAGGTCACACTACCGCCTTACTGTACGTTACTGTAGTAACGTCTCCATGTGTCTCGGGTGACTACCGCTTTGTACTCACCTTTGCCAGCTAACAAGACGTTCAAGAATGTACCTTTCACTGTATTTCAAAGCACAGTCTCTTTAGTTGAAGCCAGCAATCTGATCGTCGGGCCTTCTTCACACGGAGCACTAAGTGCTTTTTACTGTATGTAATAGTGCATCTGCTATGTAATTAGTATTCTGTGTACCGGTCAATTTGATGCTTACTACTTAATACTTTTAATTTGTTGCTTCAGTCAGTTTCGTTTGCATTCCTGTGACAGGCTCCACAAATGCATGTACTACATGTAGCAATAATCAATAATACCTGACATTAATTAACCACATAGTAAAAAATAATTTTGTAATAATTATATTGTCAGTCAAAAAAATAGTCACTAGGCACTTAGTCTGCCCTGCCACTTAGTCTGGTACTTAGCCACTTAGTCTACTGCAGCCTGCATGCTTCCATTGTACTGCTTTGATGCTTCCATGGATCTACTGCATGCACACTTGCTGTCTCATCCATCTGCTGATTGCATGCTATAGCATACATGCTACTCCACCGAGGCATCTGCACCTTTGGTGCTTTATTTTGCTTAGCTTCACATGTACCTTTTATACAACAGCTTGTTCATTGCATTTTGCTATAGTCAGGGTTTCCCCCTTGAACTATGCTTGCCTTCTCTTGAGTCATGCAATACCAGAATAATTTTTAGCATCTATTAGGGAGACACGGTAGTGTCTCCCTATGTAGGGTTGAACGAGAAAACAAGATGGCGGCTACATACAATGTATTAGCGTTCAAACGCTGATATTTCGCCTGGCGATGAATTTTATACGACCATAGACACTTAAATCTGCTATCTGGCGTTGCCCCATCTTACAGTAGCAAGGAGATTGCTAGAAATTGTTACTAAAGTGACGAACCTGGAAACGGTGAAAATCGAGTTTCGTCATCTTCGTTTTCTTCTTATTCTTCTTTCTTCCACTTGCCTAGCACCTTTACGTGAGCAGTGCCGAGACCAAAACACCCACGAACAGTCGTGAAATTCTCCTGGCATGTGCCTTTTGAACTTAGTTTTTAGCGAAACGGCGATATAAATTCTGCGATTTCTCGATCGTGATCCATTGTCAGCTAAGTGTTAGACGCCATTAATAATTATAGTGATTGCACAATACGCACGTGACCAAGCTGTGGTTAGCACACGTGACCAAGCACAAGCTTGAGTATCGCCACACCGTATAGATCACGGAGAACACATAGTTGTCTTGCGAGTCTTCGAAGAACGGTAAGCTAGCAAGCGCAGAATCACCATTCTGCCTTGCCAGATAATTATAACCGCTATAAACAAGTGTGGGCGGGGCTCGTATGCATGCATGCGTAGGCGAGCTGATATCTACAGCATAAGAATTATTTAGCTACAAGTTTAAAACTGTTAATAATAAAGAAAAGCCATCAACAACAGGAAAACCAAACCAATGGTGGAAACAAAGATGGCACAGTAATTGCATGATATTGAACTGTACTTCACTGAAAAAAAGGACACAAACAAGAAAATTAAAAAGATTTCTATCGAAATCAAAAGGATGTAGGGTTGTGAAATCTACCACTGGTCAACAATGTAAACTAACAAGGAATGGTAACACGATTGACTTGCTAACAGACCATAGATCCCTACATCAGTGGCTGTACATAAGCTGTCACAAGCTGAATGCACGTGATGTGTCAGTCAACAGCAACAAGCTAAGCTGAACTAGCTATAGTCAACTACAGCAGCCACTGATGTAGGTATCTATGGTCTGTTAGCAAGTCAATCGTGTTACCATTCCATGCTTGTTCCTTGTTAGTTTACATTGTTTACCAGTGGTAGATTTCACAACCCTACATCCTTTTGATTTCGATAGAAATCTTTTTAATTTTCTACCTGTCTGGCCTTCCCTAATTAATTATTCATCAATGTGTGTGAAAATTTCAAGGTTGTTTTTAGTTTTGACAACCAAGTGAACAAGCTTGTATTGAGGTTTTAACAAGCTTGTTGACCAGGTTGTGACAAGCCTGTCAAAACCATGGATTTGAAACTGTAATCCCTTGTTCCAATCTGAGATTAGGTTGTATACAAGCTTGTGACAGCCTAGTTACTAGCTACAACCCGGAATTGAAATCACATAAAACAAAATAAACTATCTTCAGTTGCTATAGTCCTCCGAATCTGTGTAACATTGCCATCGACTTTATCCAATCCAGCATAGGAATGATTGTAGGAATAGAAGTCCTGAGTTGTGTTTCTGGTTCCCCAACTGTGTGAGTGTGAAACATCAACACACTAATCACACTGAATAGTAAACAATCACCCTTTACTATGCTTGATGACAGCTAGTTATGCCTCGGTGGGCAGAGCCACGGTGCATACAGTAGTCGTCTGTATGTATCTGTCAGTCTGTCGGCAGGATTTCTCGTCGCTCGCTGAAAACTAAGCGCTGAAACTTGCAACACAAGCTAAAGTCGATATTTGCTTTAAAATGAATTGTAAGGATTTCGGTTACAAGGCTCTGTTCCTGAGATCTGGCGTGATTGCTTACCTCACGATCCAGTTGCATGTTGGTGATGTAGAGACAAAATTGTCTACTGCTGGCTGCCTTACAGCTAGTGAGTTCGTCTTTACTTCAGAACAGAATGGCAGACTTGTATATGCGAAGCTGCGTTCTTGAGTTATGGCGTAACATGGCTTACCCAGCGATAGATGGCCGCTGCTGGCGATCTAGACTTCTCCGCAGACAAAACTATCCACAGTTGACTGCCTAGAAGCTGATAGGTTACAGGATTGCAGCGTATGTCTAAAGAAATAATTTCTTTAGATAGCGTCGAGATAGCATCGAGATAGCGTCCATAGCTTTGCTTACACAATTATTATGTAAGCAAGCTATGGACGCTATCTCGCTCGTGTACGTGCTGTGCCCTGCACTCAAACTGGACATTATAGACACGCCCAGTTGAATTAGTGGTCAGCACTGATTGGATTCTGATTGCATAACTATTGTACTGCATTGTGATTGCTGTACAGAAAGTTACAACAGCTGCAGTTTAACTTTACTACGTATGTGAAATGGTGGCATTCCAACGAGGCATTGGTGCCTATAGTTAGAAGAAGCAAACACAGACAACTTGCTACAGTAGGTAGAAGAAACATGGACAACTGGACCCTATTGTCAGAAATTATAATATGACTGGCGGGCAAGCACGGTTAGCTATGAGCAACAACAAACCTGGTATTCAGTGTGTGTAGGCTTCTCCACAGATAAACACTGTCACCAGTTGCGCTTGACACTCAATTGTGCTAGATAGTTGGTATCCCAGGAGTAGCACCTAGGCCTAGACAGACCGTGGAATTTAAGCACACGTGACAATTGTAGTAACAAAATGGCGGCAGCCAGTGTGCTATTAGCTCTATCGATCTAGCTCATGCACAGATATGGTGGAAGAAGCAGACCGTAGGTCATCACAGACACATTATTTAGTGTTTAGCTCAATGTACAACTATATCATCAGTAGGGTGATGGATATCATTTGAGGCCCACAGTGTTGGTATTGACAGCCATTTAGTTTCAGTAATGCTTCAGTTGACCGAGTAGCAGCCATTTAAAAGCAGGCGTTCGTTTAAAATTGAAGGAACAAAGTGATCCCTTTTCACAAATATAGTAACGGCCCTCGGGCGTCCGCGCTTAGTACCCAAGCCGTGCTACTTAGAAACCAACCTGAGTCAATACAGGATTCATTCTCCTTTGTATATGTATATTTGTGTGTTATTTGTTGCAAGTACTTGACTAGTAGTAGACTACAGATGTGCACATAAAAAGGGCCATCACAAAAATTATCGCGATTGTCCTCACTACTTGCAATATACATTGTAGTATTAATTTTGTATAATCACACACCAAAGCTGGAACAACAGTATAGTCTTCTTTGAATAAAAATCTAAACTTGATAAAATTAATAATAAAATAATTAATGTTGTGCTACTTTTCTAGATACTCAAGGTCATATCACAGCATCCCTTCGGATGATGACAGAGAAGGGGTCTTTGGATCTAAAATTGCTTCACCTTATTCTTCATGGCCTCCCCGCGGCTGGCAAGACTTGTGCCAAACTCAAACTCACAGGTCAAGATCTCACTGGACGAAAAGGAGCAGAGCGTACAGTTGATGGCAAGCTCGTCTATCCTCTCGATGATGGCACCCGTAGCACTCCAGTAGCTGAAGAGATCACCCGAGCTCGAGTACCTGCCTCTGCTACTGCTATCACCAGAGGAGGAGAAGATCTACCTTGGCACTTGCTACAGAGCTTGGACGAGGAAACAAGAGGCATGATCTCAAAGATCACTTCAATACGATCTCCCGAGAGTACCAAAGAGAAGAAGAAAGAGAAGGAGCAGTCTATAGCAACAACAGCTCAATCTACGAAATCTTCGAAACCTGAGAATACAGCAGTTGCTTTCCAGAAAATAGTCACTCGTGCCTTCAAGTCATCATCGCCTCAAACCCTCCAGGATTTCCTCAATGAAACACTGATATACCTGATAGACTCAGGTGGGCAGCCTCAGTTTCAGGAGTTACTGCCGATACTAGTGTCCGGTCCATCTGTCTTTGTGCTAACATTTAGCTTAGCAATGCCACTAGATTCTGAATTCAAGGTGGTCTTTACTGACAGCGTTGGTAAGCGTGAGGTGTACCCAACCAATATGCGAGTAGAGGATGTTATAGTACAGAGCCTAGCCAGCATTCGCTGCACATGCTGTTACCAAACAAACGGAACAGAGAAAGTAGAAGTGAAGCCACGTGTCATATTCATGGCCACAATGAAGAGCCTCGTGAGTGATGAAGAGATCGAAGCAGTCGATAAGCAGGTCAAGACACTGATTGAGCCATTCAAGACAGAAGGGTTAGTCGTATTCAATGGAACTAACTCGATCTTTACTGTAGATAGTTTTACTGGAGATGGAGTAGGTGACCTACGAAAAGCTGTTCTCGAAATAGCTGAAGATAAGGTCACCAAGACCACAGCTGGTGTATCGGATACATCATCAATGTGTCGAGTAAAGCTACCAACCACTGCAGTGGCACTGGAATTACTTCTCCGAAATGAAGATAGCGGTATCATCACTCTAGAGCGTTGCAAGAGCCTGGCAATGGAATGCAATATTGATCCTGATACTGAGTTGCCACATGTCCTGTGGCTACTACACCATTTCACAGGCAGTATCCGCTATTATCCTGATGACAGTATACTGCAGGTCTATGTGGTGACCCGGCCACAGAGGCTTTATGACATTCCCAGCACTCTGCTGACCAACACGTTTGCTTTCAAGAAAGGAGGAGAGCTACATCGCGATCCCAAAACCATGCTATGGACCAGAGGAGTGTTCACTATGGACACACTGAGGAAGCTCTGGGGTGGGGAGCAGGACCTCATACCGGAAATAATCATTGCCTTTCTTCTTCATCTCAACATCGTTGCTAAAATTTACGACACAGAGTCTGGAGAAGAGCAGTTCTTTATGCCATGTGCTCTTGTTTGTGCTCCTGACGATTCTTTGATAGTTCTTGAGGTTCGCTCAGATTCTGCATTGGTTTGCTTCAAAGGAGGCTACTCTCCAAGAGGAGTGTTCAGCTCTGTACTCGCTTTCCTGCTAAAGAAGAATCAAGATACACACAAAGATCTTCCTAAAGTCGAATGGAGCTTGCCATCAGACAAGGGTAGCTTATGCTGCAATCAAGCCAAGCTTTTCGTGTCTGTCAATGATGAATTCGATCTCAGTGTCAGCCTTACTGTGCATCTCAAATTCCTCGAGATATCCATCAATTCCGCATTTGAAGATGATCCTGTTAGTCCAGCTCAGATGCAGTATGGTTGTGACGCTATCCTCCGCTGTGTCTCAAGTGCCGTGGCAGCTGTCATCCAGGGTCTCCATTACAACAGCAACGCCAGTGTACTCAATGGTCTCTTCTTCCCTTGCTTCTGCAATAGTGGGACAGCCCCTCATGCAGCAGAGTATTTACCAGCTAGGAAGAGAGGGAAATGTCATGGTCGTCCAACTCGTCCAAACCAGCTTTGGATAAACAAGTGGATCAAAGGTGCATGACGTGCATACCTCTTGTTTGTTTATTAGTCTATGTTACTATAGCAACAACAGAAACCATTAACTCACATCCAGCAAGTACAGCAGTTCATCATACAACATCTCAAGGTTAGTATAATGAGAATACATGACTATTGATTAAAGATTGTGTCTTTGAATGCTGGAATATGACTTTATCTTTCTTGTTTGATCACAGATTTGCACTCACTATAGTTCATTGTATACTTTATAACTGATACAACAAAATTAATGATACAAGGAGACCTTTGTGTTATACTATATTCTCCTGCTACAGATAGCTCATCTACTCCTCATGACACTAAATCTCAACATCTCCTTTCACAAGATAGTCGTCACTCTGTGCCAGGTATGTGCACGTACTCTGCATAAGCTGTGCACACTAATTCAGATCTATATAGGTCTTTGTGGGCTTGCATTATAGCTAGTATAGCATAATAGCACTCTGACCTTGTTTTGTGAATGTCAATGGGTCCACATTCTGTGAATGTGTGCATGAGTGAAATTTATAGTAGCATTCTATAGCATTGAACCAACTCTATTCACAAGATTAGTGCTTTGTTTGAACTTAATTTTGATTGTAATGCTTTCAACCCAGATTAAAATGCATGTTTAAGCCGTTTGCGATACTTTCATGATAGACTAGGTTCAACAGGTTTCAACCATTTTATTTTTGATTGCATCATATAGCACATGGGTGAGTGGGTGGATCAATAATGAATAAATACATAATAATTAAATGAAACCAACATACCGCCGGCCAAAGACGGCTAGTCTTTATAATGGATAACATAATGAGTTAGAGTTAGTCACTGTTCTCTGGACCCAGTAACAAAGCCAACTTTGTGATTGGTCTCCGATAGATTCCTTGGCTTGTTCGAACATCGACAACACGTACTAGTCCATCTGTTCCAGGATACACTGCAACGATTCGTCCGAGAGGCCATTTTGTGGGAATGGTGTTTTCTTCCTTGAGAACGACGATGTCTCCAATAGAGAGATTACGAGTCTTGGAACGCCATTTGTTGTACTTATTGAGCAGGTTGATGTACTCTGTAGACCATCGTCTCCAGAAACTGTGAATCATCAGTTGACAGAGATGCCAACGTCGAAGTGTAGAGTGCTTGGCGGATGTGGCAAATTGGTCGGGAAGAATGCTCAGGGGTTGACCAACTAGAAAATGCCCGGGTGTCAGCACTGCTATTCCATCATCATCAGGAGAATTGAGGGGCATCAAGGGACGGCTATTGAGGCAGGCTTCTACCTGGGTCAGGACAGTGGTCATTTCTTCAAACGATAATTTAGTCTCTCCGATCACTCTTCTTAGTAGGGTTTTTGTGCTCTTGACCGCTGCTTCCCAAATGCCACCAAAATGTGGAGAACGCTCTGGAATGAAACTCCACTCGATCTTGAGAGTTGAACAGAACTTGGAAATAGTTCCTTTGGCACGTGCTTCTTCGAGGAAATGAAACAGATCCTTGAGGTCATTTTTAGCACCAATGAAGTTCCGTCCGTGGTCACTCATTATTACAGTTGGGTGTCCTCTTCTGGAAACAAATCGCCTCAACGTAGCCATAAATGCTTCTGTTGTTAAGTTTGAGACCAACTCTAAGTGCACGGCCTTGACAGAAAGGGACACAAAAACACAGATGTAGGACTTGCTTATCACTGGCCGTCTGGTTGAACCCGACTTCGTGTATACAGGACCGGCATAGTCTACTCCGACCCTTTCGAACACGAGACCGGGTGTGACGCGTTCCATGGGAAGTTGACCCAGCAGTTGTGGTTGGGGTCTAGCCATCTGTTTACGACATGTTACGCATTGACGAGTGACCGTTCGGATGATCCTTCTCATACTGATAATGTGATAACGATGAGAGAGCGAGGAGAAGACAAGAGTGGGTCCGGCATGGAGTAGACGGATATGCTCATTACGGATAATGAGTCTCGTGATCCGGTGTTTACCATCAAGTATGATTGGGTGTTTCTGTGAATACATGATAGGTGCATTGACCTTGCGTCCTCCTACACGAATGATTCCACTCGAGTCCATAAATGGATGTAGGACTAGTATGGGGCTCCTTTCAGGTAATGACTTCTTCAGGTTGAGAGATGCTACTTCTTCAGGGAAGGAATGCTCTTGGGAATGTCGTATCCAATACAACTCGGCAGAGAATAGTTCTGAGGTAGTAAGATAAGGAGGAAGAGATTGAGTATGGTCAGTAGAGGATTTAGAGTTGGTAGAGGAAGGACGACACTTGCCAACAAAACGCATCACCCACGCCATCACACGTTGGAATTGAGAGTAGGTAGAGAAACGGTCAAGAGGAATGAGAGGAAGCTTCAGGTCAATAGAAACAGTGAGACAGAATTCATTGTGTGACTCACATGTGACGGGATGACAGCTGGTTGGGGTTTGAGGCCACTCCGAGGGACTCTTATCCAGCCAAACAGGACCATTCCACCAGAGCTTGTGTTGAACTAGCTCGGAGGGAAACAAACCTCTTGAGGCACAATCTGCTGGGTTGTCAGAGCCGCTCACGTGTCTCCAGGATTGAGGCGTAGTGTTTTCCAACAGACGAGTCACACGGTTGGCGACAAATGGTTTGAATCTGCGAGGGTCACCCTGGATCCAGCCGAGTACAACCATGCTGTCGGTCCAGGCGAACAACTCACAACTTGGTAGGCTTAAGACAGAGTTTACGTGAGTGATCAACTGGGAGAGTAATAATGCTCCACATAATTCCAAACGCGGGATGGTTTGCCTTTTGATGGGAGCAACTCGGGTTTTTGACGTGACAAGAGAGGTGTGGATTAGACCACGGGAGCTTTCCGATCTGACATACACCACGGCACTGTAGGCATCTTCGGATGCATCGGAGAATCCATGGAGTTGAACTGAGCAATCATCGATGCTTGTAGGAAAGTAGCAACGGGGAATCTCCACTTTGGAAAGGAGCGGCAATTCAGTCTTCCAGCGACGCCAGAGTTCAAGTAGGTCTGGAGGAACAGCATCATCCCAATCAATCCTACGCTCCCACAACTTCTGCAGGAATATTTTGGACTTGATGATAGAGGGTGAGAACCAGCCTAGAACATCGTAGGTCTTCGCGATATCAGAGGCGATCTCACGCTTTGTGGCAGATTCAGGAACAATAGCGTCGTCAGTGGTCAAGTGAAATGTATCTTGACAGGGATCCCACTCTATGCCAAGAGTCTTGGGTAGCGTTAAATTGTCAGGCATGGTCTGCGAGTGAGGTGTCTCTCTCAGATCAGAAGGAATGCTTTGTAGCACAACAGGAGAAGAAGAGTTCCACTTACGTAGAATGAACTGGGCTTCACTGAAGAGTTCTTGAAGCTCGATTCGTAGTCGGATTGCTTCCTCAGGGGTCTCTGCACCGGTCAGACAGTCATCCACGTAGAATGCTTTCTCCACGACTGCTGCGGCAAGAGGGTATTTGCTCAAGTGATCAAGTGAATTTTGAAGGACAGACATGTTGGCTATGAAAGAGGAAGCAGACACACCAAAGGTGACACGTTTCATTCGGTAGTCCTTCAGAGGTTCAGTTTTGTTTCTTCTCCACACAAATCGATGGTAGTCTCTGTCTGACTTGGCCAACTCAATTGCTCGGTACATTTTGCTCACGTCACCTGTTAGGGCAATTTGATGAAGGCGAAAGCGCATCAGAACATCTATTAGAGGAGAGTGAACAGTGGGACCTACCATCAAGATGTCGTTGAGAGAGGAACCAGAGGCGGTCTTGGCAGACGCATCGAAAACAACTCTTAGTTTCGTCGTGGTACTGGATTCTTTGTGCACAGCGTGCATTGGCATGTAGAACACTTGCTGCGTGGACTTGTGAAGGTCTGAAACTGGTACTGGTTCGGCATGGCAAAGATTGAAGTATTCTTCCATAACTTCTGCAAATCTGTCAAATTGGTTCTTTGCTAGAAGGCTTCTCTCCAGATTGAGAAATCGCTTAACAGCGAGAGTTCGTGACTCGCCAAGGTCTGGCACATTGAGACGTTTGGGTAGAGGAACCACAAATCTTCCTTCAGGAGATCGAGTGTGATGCTTTGTAAAGTGATCGACGACTGTGCTCTCTTCAGCTGTGAGAACAGGGTTACTTGTGGGAACCTCTTCAATTTCCCAAAATTGTCGAAGTAGTTCGTCTCCAGTGAGAAGCGATACATGGTGAGAAGTAACATTGATTGTGGAGGGAGTGTCAGTGTCACCAGCTAGCACCCAACCAAACTCGGTCTGCAAAGCAGTGGGAGATCCTGGTGGACCAGACCGCCGGCCATTCAGAAGTGTATTTGTGAATACATCAACGCCAAGGAGTAGATCAACGGCACTGGGGTTGCCGAAAGTCGGGTCAGCCAGCTGCAATCCGTCCAGGTGTTTCCAAGAAGAATGGAAATGAACAGAAGAGATAGGAAGATTGCGTGTGACGCGAGGAATGACAATGGCTGAGATACTGAACTTCTTCTCTGGTCGACTCGACGAAGAGACGGAGAAATTAACAAGTGGATGCATGGATCCAGCAGGTGACAGACCAGCAATACCTGATATCCGTGTGAGAGTCGGATGACGTCGTAGACACAATGACTTTGAAAGGCGATCGGATATGAAGGATGCAGATGATCCAGGATCTAGGAGTGCTCGTGCCTTGATGGAGGTGCCATCATGGGAAAACACTAGAAGCTGGCAAGTCATGAGCAAGGAGGTAGATTTCAGTCCAGCGGCAGTGTTTGACGTAACAGGAGTGGGGTTCGTAGTACTTGGATTATCTGTAGAGTCAGAGTGAAGGAGAGTGTGATGCGGTCTCTGGCATTCTCGGCACTTGTGCAGCGACTTGCAATTCTTTGAGAAGTGTCCTGATCTTAGGCAGTTGAGACAGAGTCCGTTGCTCTTCACAGTAGCCATTTTTCTTTCATGTGACAGACCCTTGAACTTGCTACAAGCAAACAGTAGGTGGTTTTCGCTCTTGCACAGTGGACACGATGCATTGCTCGCTGGGGTAACATTAGCATTATGACTAGCGATAGGCTTGTGGACTTTCCGCATCTCGTTGGGCGTTCTCCGATGACTATCATCAATAGTGTGTTCAGAGGCTTGAGCGCGGAGATTGAGGAATTCAAGAAGATCATTGTAGTGAGGGACAGTGGTCGAAGTGCTGCTGTGTTTCTGCCACTCAAACATGGTACCAGGATCCAGCTTGATCTCGAGGATGGAAGTCAGGAATGCACCAGATGGCTCGTAGCCCATAGATTTCAACGCACGAACATGTTGTTGCGTGGTGTCATGAAGATGGCGCAGTTCTTTTCCACTGCCGTGTTTGAGAGCAGGGATGTCTACGATCTTGCGTACGTGGGTCTGGTGGATGAGGCGTGGACGATCATAACGGGATTTCAAACATTCCACTGCCTCAGCATAGTTGTCACCACTTCGAGTAAGACCTTCAATCACATGACGAGCAGAACCGTCTTTCACAGAGTGGCGAAGGTATACTAGTTTTTCGGCATCAGACATACCAGTGCGTGTGTCGACAGCGACGGAAAATTGTTCCCAGTAGGACTTCCACATCAAGAGGTCACCAGAGAATGTGGGAACATCTATCTTGGGGAGCTTGACTCCAGGAGTGTCAGCAGCAGCTGCGTCAGAAGACAATTTGGCAAGGAAACGCTTGATATTCAGGGATGTGTCAAATAGGGTCGAATCAATTTTGGTTTGAATCACACTCAGCTCATCCTTCTCATCCAGGTTTACGACGAAGGAAGACTTCCCTATGTCACTCAATTCCTGTTTCATCTCGTGTAGCTGCTCTTCTCTTTGGCGAATCAAGCAACGGTCAACTGATTTGGAGTCGAACTTGCCGACTTCGATAACAACGGAGGATAGTTTCTTCTCGAGACGAGCGAGGCGCTTCTTTGATGTCTCTCGTGGATCATCTTCAGGAGAGGAGAGTCGAGTCAAGATCACGTCGAGGCGTGCGAGTAGGTCAGCGACGATCTCGTCGTGTTCGTCCAGCACGACCTGTTCAGCTTCGAGATCGGCGTCATTTTCTAGCAAAACCACTACCGACAGGTGTTTTTCTTTGAAATCGGTGCTTGTAGACTGAACGTCCTTGGTTAATTGTCGAGCAGTGATGAGAGTCTTGGGATCCGGTCCGCGCTTCTCGAGTTCGGTGACTTTCTTCGTGAGACGAGTGATCCAGCCACGCGAAACTCCTCGTCGCTTCCTAGCGGCGGCGATCTGTTCGGCGGACATCCAGAGTCGAGGTACGGTGAAACAGTATAGCAATGTAGGTTAGTGAGCACGTGGCTCCAGAGAGTCAGAATCGACAATACAGCACGGCTGCAGGGATCAAGTAGGTGAGGATGGACTATCCGGTTCGAAGGACCATATGTTTAAGCCGTTTGCGATACTTTCATGATAGACTAGGTTCAACAGGTTTCAACCATTTTATTTTTGATTGCATCATATAGCACATGGGTGAGTGGGTGGATCAATAATGAATAAATACATAATAATTAAATGAAACCAACAATGCATGAATATCGCTGTACTGATAATGGCATGTGAATTATGTGATGTTTATCTCTCCACTGTCTCTATAGCAGCTGATTCTGGCATAATTTTAAACAAGCTCCAGAAACACAAATTCCCGAAACACAAGTGGGTGGATCTTGCGGTTGGACTGATGCTGGCTGACTGTATTCCTGGGATCGAGTCAGAGAACAGGAGCGACCTCAGCAGATTGATAGCTTTGGTGAACCACTGGACAGCTAATGTGGATGAGAGCGGCAGATGGGAGACACTGGTTGATGCTGTCAACATGTGTGGAGAGTATATTGTAGCTAAGAATCTAGCTAAAGACGTGTGTGTTCCTTGCCCACCAACTCCAGAATGACCCTTTTTGTGTTATTAACATTCAACATTAAAATAATTACTAATTATTTTTAGTTAGATGTTCGTGTTGTTGAAGTTTGTAGAAAAGAATTCATAATTATCATAAAAAATTATATTAAAGCTTGGAGCTGTGCTAGTACGAAACAAAGTGTGGGACAGTTTGTCACACAGTCACTGATGATTATAGCTGTGAGGCAAATTACAACAATGTCATGAGCAGCAAGACATGTGGCCGAATTATCAGGAATTCCATAGTCAATTGAAGTAGTTGAAGTTGGGCAATATGGCTAAAGAAGTGACTGTGAAAGATAATCCAAAGCCTAGTAACTTATTTGTCCAGACATACCAATGAACCAGTGTACTAAGCTCATCTGCTGTACCACCCATAACTTAAGGAATGCTATGGAAGAATAGCAGCCTAAAAGAGAGGCATTTCCCAAACTCACTATTGCAACAGCCACTTCCAGTAAAAAATAGTACGTCAGAAAGCCAACCAACAAAAGGAGCAAAAAGTGCTGAAAAATTGACAGTGATGCATTTAATTATTATTAATTTTTGTGACAAAACTTAGAGTAGTAAAAATTTAATTCATAAGAGCATGCTATTAATAGCAGTAAAGATTACAGGAGAATGAGAACAATGCTTGTCATGCCAATAGAAGGAAAAATAAATATTTCTACTACAGCACGAATTGGGAGATTCCTTCCACAATTGTTCCCAGTACTTGTGACAAAAGACAATGCTCTTGACAACAAGCCATCTCGTTATAATAACACTTTTACCATTCTAGAATGTAATGATTATAAAATTTAAAGTTGCATGGTTACACGACAGCTGCTCAAACAGAGTCAACTTTTTATTTTAGTGATCCATTGTTCTTGTCTATTGTTCTGTTTACTGTTGTTCACTGATAGCTTTGTATCACTGCATGATCATGTAATAACTAAAGAACAGCATATTACAGATTGTGTATACATTATTAGTAATACAGCCTCTTTATAGTGCAGTGCACTGCTACTGCATCACGTGATCTCACTCGCTCAGACTCAAGTTTAGCTTAACCCTTTCACGTCTCAAACGAGCTCAGTGTGTCGATCTGTGCATTACTCGAGTCCAGAGCACGAAATTACTACCGGTCATCGGACAATTTCCGAGCAAATAAAGGTTTTGTCCGAGCAAAATTGGCGTGGCAAAGACGCTTCGTCCGAATCGATTATTATGAGCAATAATAACCGTGTGCGGGAACGCCCACTGTTAATTGACGCGCACGCGCGCGCGTCGATCAACGTGCGCGTACGCGATCGCGTTTCTTGCAGTTGCACTAACGTTACATACAGCTTACTGTGGCAGCTGGTAATGTCGAAGCGAACTCATCAGTCACCACCCAGTAGTGGTGAAGCCAAGCGGAGGAAAGTGAAGCATGCTACGTACAAGGGATGGCTAACGCAATACGATCGCGAGAAATTCGCAATACGATCGCGAATAATTTTTTCCAAAATTTTTATTGTCAGATCAAAGTAAGTCAATGGCAGAACATAACTGAATATGTTCAGACACTATGTCTGAGCACCTAAAATTTTTATTTCGTGCTCTGCGAGTCTAGTCTTTACTGGATACCGCCGCCTTCAAGGTAGCTAGTATGGCCGAGAGAGAGCAAGACCAGAAGTATGACGCCATTTATAAGCTCCTTGTAATTGGCGACGCAAACGTTGGGAAGACCACGTTACTATTATAGCTGACACGTTTTTGTGAAGACAGATTCAAGTCAGACTTCATGTCAACTGTTGGTCAGTTAACTCTGCTCTGTACTTGCTCTATCTCTCCCCCTCCCTCTCCCTCTCATTCACCACTCTCTCTCTCACGGTCAGAGGGCTAGCTCTCTCATGTACTGGTAATAATTCTTCAGGTATCGACTACAAGACTAAGATTATCACATTGGATGGTGACAGAGTCAAACTACAAATTTGGTGAGCAATTATGTTATAGAGCTCGTCTCTCATGAGCCACTATTATCGTACATGCAATGTGACAAAGGAATCTTTTATTGTTTATACATGTTAGTGTGTTTTGACTAACCTGTGTATTGTTATATTAATTTGACTGGATTAGAGTAAGTCAGTGAGTGAGTGAGTGAGTGAGTGTGTGAGGAAGTAAGGCCAGGTAGAGTGAGGGATGGTGCGAGGGAGAGAGAGAGAGAGGAAGGGGAAGAGAGTGAGAACTAAAGTATGGTGTCATGATGCTCATCTTGTTCATACTCTAGGGATACTGCAGGTCAGGAGAGATTCAGAACACTCACTAATGCATATTTCAGAGGAGCCGCCGTGAGTCACCACACACACGTACATGTAGTGTACAAGGGTTAAGTGTAACCACTACATTTTATGATACAAGTATCATCTGTATCATATTGTTCTCTCTTTTCCTCTCTCTCTGCCTCCCTCTCTCTCTCTCTCTCTCTCTCTCTCTCTCTCTCTCTCTCTCTCTCTCTCTCTCTCTCTCTCTCTCTCACTCTCACTCTCACTCTCACTCTCACTCTCACTCTCACTCTGCACTCTGCACTCTGCACTCTCTCTCTCTCACACACTCTCACACTCTCACACTCTCTCACACACTCTCACACACTCTCACACACTCTCACACACTCTCACACACTCTCACACACTCTCACACACTCTCTCACACTCTCTCACACTCTCTCACACTCTCTCACACTCTCTCACACTCTCTCACACTCTCTCACTCACTCTCACTCACTCTCACTCACTCTCACTCACTCTCACTCACTCACTCTCACTCACTCTCACTCACTCACTCTCACTCACTCTCACTCACTCTCACTCACTCACTCTCACTCACTCACTCTCTCTCTCTCTCTCTCTCTCTCTCTCTCTCTCCCTCCTTCCCTCTCCCTCCTTCCCTCCCTCCTTCCCTCCCTCCTTCCCTCCCTCCTTCCCTCCCTCCTTCCCTCCCTCCTTCCTTCCCTCCCTCCCTCCTTCCCTCCCTCCCTCCCTCCCTCCCTCCCTCCCTCCCTCCCTCCCTCCCTCCCTCCCTCCCTCCTTCCCTCCCTCCTTCCCTCCCTCCCTCCCTCCCTCCCTCCCTCTCTCCCTCTCTCCCTCTCTATCTCTCTCATGTTGTAGGGAGCTCTGTTATTGTATGATATCACTAGTAGAGTGTCATTTGTCAATGTGGCTGGTTGGATAGAGAATGTAGCTCAGGTATGTCACCATAATCATGTATTTATGCTTGTATGTCTGTCCGCTCTTGCTTAAGTGCAGTATCGACATAACACGTTAAAAGTTGATGGTCTTAGATTTTTTAATTAAAGCTTTGTTCGTGAGTTATGGCGTGATTTGCTTACTTTGTTTACAGTTGCTGACTTCTCCGAAGTCGAATGTGACCATGGTTAACTGGCTAGCAGATTTTAGGTTTGATCTGGACTACAGGATAGCGTGGCGGATACGGATAAAATTCAGTAGAAACTAAAAAAGCTGCTACAAGCATGGCTTATGCAGCCCAGCTAATTATAGCATACTATTGGCTTCTGTTATGTTTGCCAGCTTGTATCAATAGCTTGCATTGTACTTTATAAATCTGTTACAATCATCATCAGCTGATGGAATAGCTATAGTTGCTGTGTGCTGTCAAAGCATGTCCAGTGTCCAGTATGCATGCAATTCCACCAAGGCATCTGCACCAATGGTGCTTCATTACTATGGAGCAGTGTTTATGACCTTCTAATACATGCACGTTAACCCTTATAGTGTGGACAAGAATCCTAGCCTCAGGTTAGTTTCGGCTAGGTCACATTATAAACCAGTTAAAGCACAGTGTCTTGTGCTCTAAGGTGTATATTTGCACTCATCATAGTGGTTTAACCTATGGTATTCTTTTGTTCTTTGGTTTCATATTTTATTCAATAGTAAAGTTGTTGTTCTCTTACCACTCCATGCAGCATGCGTCTGGATCTATCAAAGTGACTATAGTGGGTCACAAGTGTGATGCTGACACTGACAGAGAAGTGACCACATCGGAAGGAGAGAAAATGGCTCGACACTACGACTGTATGTTCTTTGAGACCAGTGCAGTAACTGGTCATAATGTGGCTAATGTAAGTAACTTACACTGTAACAGCACCTTAGAGGTGCTGCACCTTAGACATAATGCAGCACCTTAGACACCTTAGACACAATGCAGCACCTTAGACATAATGCAGCACCTTAGAGGTGCAGCACCTTAGACATAATGGTGATGACAATCTAGGCTAGCTAATTTTGTATGTCCGTCACGTCCGGAATGCAATTAACTGACTCCAGGTTGTTACCACAATGGTCAAGTGGATTGTATAGATTGTGGTGTGTATAAAAAGTGATAGTAGAATTGACACTTACAAATTTGATACCCACTTCCTGTGACACCTAACTTGTCTGACAACAATAGTTACCCTCTGCTTGTGAAGGGTTAAACGCATCCGCAGACAGTGTGTACCAGGCGACTAAACGAGGAAGGAGGGTGTGGGCTGGGGACGAGGCTAATCTTTTTTGTCCCAGCCCTATTAACAAGGGTACTCTGCACCTTAAACAGATTCACTTTGTTGATGTTGTCATACCTCAAAGGACTGTTGTATTATAGTACTGGTGGTTCATACACTGACATTACTAAATTCATCTAGTCAATGTTTTGTGAACACATTGCTCAATAAATCATATAAGCATGATCCATCTATACCATCATAGAGTGTTAGTTTACATGTATCCTACTTTACAATATGTACCACACTATAGCTCTACTGGAGATTAGTAATATACATCTAGTCGACTGGTTTTAGTCTGATCATGGTTGAGTGGTTTATTATCCATAGTCTAATACCAAAAGTGTAGTTATGATAGTACAACTGTGTGTACATAGGAAGCAGCCTCACATAATTATCTGTAAACCATTGTCAGTCACAATGCACTGAAACTTGTGTAATATTATTGTATCACATCTTCTTACTCATTTTCAGGTTTTTATTCAATTGTCGGAAGAGATAAGAGCACTACAAGCATCCATGACTCAGGTAAATCCTCTCTTACCACCTTTCTAGCTCTTTGTCATGTTTGGTACCCAGCTGTACATCAATGGGTCCTTCTCAATTACTCACCGTGTCTACTGCACTGCATGTGTCAATAATTAATGGTAGTATTTCTTGCACATGCACCATGTTTTATAGCATGCTTCCTTTTGCTGCTACAGACGTTTATATTCTGTGAATATTAATTAGCTCAAACGGGTAACCGTCACCTTAATGATACATGTAACATGAGTGTGGATACTGTTCTTGATCATAACCATGTTCTTGACTCCTGTTCATGATACTGTGTCATTAAACCGTTCATACAGGTTCTCACTCAAGTCATGGTTGGAGGACCCTAGACTACACGATGAGACACTACCATCACTACCACAATATGATCCAGAGAGACTCATGATAGTGTTCTCACAATATTATGGGGTGAGTGAGAGGGAGAGGGAGGGAGGGTGAAAGAGTAAAGGGAAAGAGAAAGAAGGAGCAATGGAGAGAGTGAGAGAGAGGGGAAGAAAAGTGGGTGAGAGAAGGAGGAGGAGGTTGGTAAAAGCAAAATGGGAAGGAAGTAGTACAATTTTATTGCTCTTTTTTTCAGGTTAAGAATGAATAGTTGGAGTTAGTGACTGAGAGGGTGAAGATGGTGACGAACCAATGGCTACAAGTGGTCTCGTCAAATTACCAATCAGAGGTGTGTTTCAACACATACTACAAGTACCTCAAAATGGTGAGACTCACCCACTCACTCACTCACTCACTCACTCACTCACTCACTCACTGACTCACTGACTGACGGACCTCACCCTCACTCACTCACTCACTCACTCACTCACTCACTCACCTCACTCACTCACTCACTCACTCTACTCTCTCTCTCTCTCTCTCTCTCTCTCTCTCTCTCTCTCCCTCTCTCTCTCTCTCTCTCTCTCCCTCTCCTCTCTCTCTCTCTCTCTCTCTCTCTCTCTCTCTCTCTCTCTCTCTCTCTCTCTCTCTCTCTCTCTCACCCCATCTCTACAGGCACCTCCTATTCAGTGTCTCACTGTACCAGTACTAACATGCTTCGTCTGATTGCGTTCTCTACCTCTCTCATCACTATACTGGGCAATGTATTCACGTCACTCAGACACTCACGATACAAGGAATTTGTGAAACATGTTGGAAGAACTATCAGGTATGTACTGCTCCATAGTAATGTGTATATTATAATTATTAGTTTGCAAAAGTTGACTTTCTAGATTATGTTGGTATTATGTATACACACTGTACATATGTGTGTAACTGTGCATTGTTGTCGTGTGCTATTATTGGTTTGTGTATCTCAGATTCAAATGCACATGTAATATATTCTTCAGATAGAGGATGCCACACCCAGTTGGTTGATGTGCTTATGAAGACGTACACATCAGAGGCTGTGTTCCTGCTGACCACGTTTGTCAACATGGCGAGATCACGATCAGCTGAGAACGATGAAGAGAGACTATTCATCAACACAGTCACACGAGAGATCTTTGAGGTACAGTGGAACCCCTCTAATCCGGACATCCTTTGAAATGATGTCCTGTTTAGAGAAGTTGTCTTGATTTTAGGAGCTAGTTATTGGATCCCCTTGCCCCTGATTCAAAAATTTACTCTGCCTCTACTGTGAAAATTTTTAAATGTTGTATTTTTGGTACATTGCTCAATACATCCTGTACCACATTCATCTAAAAGCTTTGTGATGTAGATTCTATATTCATCTTCCCCTTTTCTTCTCCAGTTTACACAGGTGGATGAGTACGCTAGGGAACCATACTCGAAAATGGGGCAGGACCTCATCGGAGCCATAGCAACAGTTCATCCCTTCACATTGTCTACCTTACTAGAGCGAGCAGTAGATGTACTAGACACATTGGAGAGGTGAGCTGGTAGTAGGACACCCCTCATCCCTCTATAATGGACACTTACTGAATCCCAAATATAACCCACATAATGTATAATAAACCCCTGACCAGAGGACACCCTCTCTATCTTCTGTCTCCAGAACTGTGTGTTGTTATTTCAGAAGCTACCATTGTATCTCTGGTATCCCTCACCATCTGATATAGAGACCATTCGTCACTGGTTGGTCACCACTACACTATACTGCCATCACAGCATGGTCGCCATGGTGATTATTAATGGACTCAACTGGGGGGTGGAGCCTAATAAAGTGAGCGTTCTCTTGACCAGTATGTGTATCAAACCAGAACTGTGTAGAGCTGGTATTTGAATGAGTCGTGCGAAATACATTGTGCTTTGTACCAGGGTTGGGGCGAAGTACATTTAAATGTACTTAAGTAAAGTACAAGTACTTTACGATTTTTATAAGTACAAGTACAAGTACGTAAAGCTTTTAAACCAAAGTACTTAAGTAGTACTTAATTACGCTCAAATGGTCTAAAATTGCTAAATTTTGCTTTATTTAAAAAAATAAAGTACTTAAGTCAAGTACAAGTATACACTAAAAATCTATCACAGTACTTAAGTAAAGTACAAGTACTCCAAAAGCCTGTACTTATTGTACTTAAGTACAAGTACCAATGTACTTGGCCCCAACCCTGCTTTGTACATGTATTTCACAGATTCTATTATGGATGGATGTTGTAATAATTATGGATGTTTTCTCTCTTCCTAGACTGGTTCCTGTAACCTGGTGCTGGAGGAGTCCATGCATCGGTATGTGGCTATGACCCTGGTTGACGCTCACACACGACACCTCCCCAGCCAGCCAGGGGGTAGTGACTACTCCGCCCCCTCCTCCTCCCTCTCCACTGTTTCCACCCTCACAAAGGTATGTGTACAAGATGTACTTGTTTGCTTCTAAAACTAGAGTTCTAATGAACACATACCCGTGCGCTGAGCTAGGAGCTAAACACGACTACTCCTGCATTACTGCAACACGCACGTTACTTAATGGCTCTGACGTACGGTACATGTGAGACTGAGTGAGGACATCGACATTGATAGGAGGTTGGGTGACACACCCACAATACCGTAAGTGCTCTTACAAGAACACGTAGCTTTAGATAGCCATGGATTAGCCGCTCGAACAAGGCTTGCCAGCGCAGAAAACGTCTTCACAGGACTATAAATTCAGTGAAGAAGTTGTAGAGAGTGTAGTCGTGGAGAATTTCGAGCGGTGAGACGTAAACAACCGTGTTTTTTGTCCACACACAAACACACACACACACATACCGACGGACACAAACGCATAACCCTGGCGCATACTGCGCACGGGTAACAACAAAGCCTTGTTCTGTTGTGTAAAAATAGCTTTGATCCCATGGCCTCACCGTGTAACTTAGTATGTTTAAACTTAAAACTTGTCATTTTTGAAATCAATCAATGATAATGTTTTCTCGCAGTATGCGTCGTCAGCTTTCCGTTCAGCAATGACTAATGAGCAACAGGACTTCACTACCTGGATGTGGGAGGTGGCTTTGATGCTGAAGCTCCACCCAACACAACTACAGCTGCTGAAACTATCACAACAGACCACCACCGCAAACACCGCTAGCACTTCAAACAGTGCTACTACTGTAAATGGTGAAACCGGTGCTAAGAGTGCTGCAGTGTATCGGGAGTCTATGCCGTCTTCAGCTAGTGTGGAAATGGGTGATGTGCAGTTGCCGGATTTGTCGAGCACTGGTCTTGATCCAGTGAGAGAGGCAGTCCAAAGGGAGGGACTGATAGGGTACTATGTGGCTCTCATATCACCAATATTGGCTCAGAGTGAGTATATGTCAAGTACAAGCTTAGAATATAATGTACATGTATAGCAGAAATACATTAATTCATACAATTTATTTCTCTTTCTCCTCTCTCTCTCCCTCCCTCTCCCCCCCCTCTCTCTCTCTCTGTCCCTCCCTCCCTCCCCCATCCCCCTCCCTCTCCCATCTCCCCTCCCTCTCTTCTTCTCTCTCTCTTCCCCCCTCACTCATAGTCCTGGTAAGTTCATAGAGCGAGGGGTACTAATGCTACTGAGACTACAGGAGCAGGGCTACCATCTACCAGTCCTCAAAGTGCTGTCATCAGTCACTCCTTTACTGTTCAAACACAAAAAGGTCATCATTAACGACCAAAGGTCAGTTACGGAGACCAGAGAGTGAACACTACTGTAGCTATCCACACACACACACACACACACACACACACACACACACGCACACACACACACACACACACACACGCACACACACACACACGTGTGCGCATTGCAAGCAACTTAGTTGTCCACTACAAGTGACTAAGTTGCCTAGCTATCCTCATGTTTATACAGTATAGATTATGATGCACTATTCTTCTCTCCTGTAGTTTCATACAGCTGGTGCATAATCTTGCTAACTCTGACTCAGCTAGCTCACTGAAGGATCGCTTGCTGTCAGTAATCTCATCATCATCACCTCCACTCATAGTACAGAAGCTGGCCGCCATGTAAGCACATCACAGAACTTACACAAACCTGTTAAACAAGAGTTGGTTGAAGTGCTTAAGACTTGGTGTTCTATTCACGAATGAATTTCAGTATTTTATCGCTATTTTTTGTGATAATTTTATTTGTCATTTTCATCTCTCTTTCCCACTCCAGACTCAGTTACAGCGGTGTATGTCATCAGAGAGTGAGGTCGAGGTAGTGCTGTCATTCTGGCTGGACACGTTCTTCTCTATACCATCATGGATCAGGTCTGTTACTATGACAACAACTACTGTAGTCTCGTCCTTTAGTATTGGTTTAGATTATTTTGCTAAACTCATGCACTCATTATTTCTATCAGGGAGCAGTCTATATTGTATCTATTGGATAGTATGTGTGTGTTGTTGTGTACTTGTGAACACATGAGAAGAGTCATGATTGGGAAGCTACTGGAACAATATCAGGTACACAACTACACACGATCAAGGCAGTGGTGTAAATACATCCGTTTGTATGTGTGAGAGGCAGATAATCGATACAAGGTCTTACACAAACCTCTCTCTCTTTCTACCTCCCTCTCTCCATCCCTCCCTCCCTCTCTCCCTCCTTCTCTCTCCCTCCTTCTCTCTCCCTCCTTCTCTCTCCCTCCTCTCTCTCCCTCCTTCTCTCTCTCTCTCCCCTCCCTCCCCTCCTTCCCCCTCCTCCCTCTCCCTCCCCCTCCTCCCTCCCTCCCTCTCCCCCTCTCTCTCTTAGTTCTAATCCTGATCCATCAGTCTGTGTCCAATTCCACAATGTTCTACTTCAGTTGTTACTAATGTTAGCATGTACTGATGACATCATGGCTCAACAGGTATACATTATCACAGGAACAATATTTCATACACATATAGACACCTCAGCTCTCACACATTCTACGTGAGTGTCACACATTCAGCACTGATCTCATGCAGCTCCGCAAATCGACCTGATTCTGATGCAAGAGCTTGTTGGATCAGCTATCATGGTATTTTGTAGTATAAAAAAACGAATACGGTGTAGCTGTCCACAGCAGATAAATCAGCTAGATAATGTGAGATGTCATCATTACTGTAGGATTGTCTCATTCCTAATCTATTAGCAGATGCTAGTAGTTACAATTGGAACTGTATCGATGTCAAGTGAGTAGTTTGAGTGTTTTCAATAGATGGGCAATGGTGTTGGTTTGTGCAGAATGCTCAGAAATTTTCTAGACTGGTTACAAGCCAACAGTGATCCCACAGCAGTGCTGCAGACCGGCTCCTCACTATCGGCTGTACTGAGGTAGGTGGGTGGAGCTTGTGGGTGTGGCTACACGTGTGCACTGTGTTGGTCGATCCCAATCAAGCATGTCATTCTCACTACTAACTGTAGCTATAGAACATGTATCTATGTTAGTGTGTCATTCTTGTATCTATCATTAGATTATTGAGAGCTGTGTCTAGTTTCCCATCATCTTACAATGATACTACACACAAGGTGACTAGATCATACCATGACATGACCACCATTGATATTAATGATATAAGTTAGATAGCGCCATAACTGAGTTGGTTATTGATTTTGTGTAGGATGGATGGGAGAAGAGATTAGCTTACATGCAGTTTGTGATTGATATGATCTCAAGAGCTAGTCAATCACGACACACTCACTCCATGTCATACAATGATGCTATCAACTATATACTGCAAGTCATTGTGGACGTTGTTGTGTTTGGTGAGTGAGTGAGTGAGTGAGTGAGTGAGAGTGAGCGGGTGAGTGAGTGAGTGAGAGAGTGAGTAAGTGAGAGTGAGTGAGTGAGTGAGGGTAAGTGAGTGAGTGAGGGTGAGTGAGTGAGTGAGTGTGTGTTTGCAACTTTAAGGCGTGTTTACACTGGTAACTCGGGTCGAATCTGGATTCAATCCGGACTTACCTGGGCTGCTGATATCTGTTAGCGCACGTCTGCACTTGACCCGGATCGATGCGAGTCAGGTCCTTGCCATCAGTCCTAGGCCGTGTTTATACCGATGGCACAAGAGCTTCTTGGCAGTGTACATCTTTCTCTAGCGCTAGAACACTCAAAGATCATCTCCAGTGCATGTACACATGGTGGCTCCAAAACAAACCCAGTTTCAACGTCCAACCCACATACATATGTGGGTTGGGTGAACCCGGGATTTGCCAAAGTGTGGATGGGATTTATCCTAGTTCGATCCTGGGTTTGTGGACATTCGTTTAAATGGTTGTCAATTGTTCTCTTTCTCAGAACCAAAGTCTGATGTTAGTCCTCAATTTCTTCAACTGGTACAAGAGTTTCTCAATCTCTACAATACCAGTCATCCATCACCAAAATTTCAAGAGAAATTACAGTCTCACTTGTTTAATTCTTTGCAACAGATGCCAAATGCTCACTTGTTGACATTACCAATAATATCAGCAGGTATGTGTGTGTGTGTGTGTGTGTGTGTGTGTGTGTGTGTGTGTGTGTGTGTGTGTGTGTGTGTGTGTGTGTGTGTGTGGTGTGTGTGGGTGCCTTGGTGCCTTGGTGCCTTGGTGCCTGGTTCAACTGTAGTGCACTCGCCCAGCAAGTGAGTGTGCTAGTGTTGCAATCCCTTAGTAGGAATATTTATCAACAGAAAGATGCCATATAATCCAATCTGCCAGCCCACCCATCTGTATAACATGTACCCTGTCTTGTACTGGCTGTGGCAGGGAAGCACAACCTGTGGCTCCTGCGAGCTCCCTTCCCAGGCTCCAGCAGTTGCATATCACTAACACTTTGTACCGCACACACATAGTGCTGGCATTGACTAGTGATGCGTGTCCATGTCAAGGGCTATTGTATATCGATATACTGGGACTGGTGTGGTTTAGTGCCGTTTTGCATATTTTTGGTTATTAGCTTATTTCCAAGGTTGCCATCCAGGGGTTCAAATTAGCACTCACCCACACGCCCAGGCTAGCTTGGGCTAGTGAAATACACAAAGTTGGCCAAGCATTTTTAAGTAGTGCATGTCCAATACAAACCCACAGTTGTGTTGTACAAATTGGTGGTTGGCTAAGTTTACACAGCATTGGGCTGGTAGAATGTTCTGGGCTAGCTAATTACATTTTGACTTACTAGCTAGTGGTGAAAAAAGTCAATTTGAAGCCCTGTTGCCATTGAAAAGATACAGGCAGACCAAACTCGAGAAACTGGCACAGACTGTTGCTGAAATAAGATGTTATGATGGCTATTGTTACCTCACTGCACAGGTTCTCATGTACTAGTAGCCATACCCACCATGGTCAGTGTTGTGGAGCACACCATTGCAGTCTACTTCACTACTCTACATGCTCCAGACACCAGCTCCATTCCTCTACCATACAGTGAGACTGTGTATGGGTGGAGTGATGTTACTAACTCACTATCAATACCTGGAACTAAAGTGGACGAGTTTGTTCAATGGTGTCTCAATAGATGTGCTCCTCTGTCACTGCACGCTCACCTGTTGCAGTTACTGACCCAATGTACTAGTATAGAGCAGGAGTATAGTATTGCCTGTAAGGTAGTGGAGTGGTGCACCTTGATGAAACCAATGTGAGTTAGAGAGAAGGAGAAAAGGAGGGAGAGAGAGCGAGGGAGGGAGAGAGTGAGTGAGTGAGGGAGGGAGAGAGTGAGTGAGTGAGTGAGGGAGGGAGAGGGAGAGAGAGAGAGGGAGAGAGAGAGAAAGAGGAGATAGGGGGAGGAAGGGAGATGGAGTGAGAGGGAGGGAGGGGAAGTGAGGGTGGGAGAGAGGAAGGAGCTCGGGTGGGTTAAATGAGTGGCCTTTGAGATTGTTTTTTTGCAGTCCTCAAGAGGAGTCTAGAATATTCCTGATCTGGGAGAAGGCACTCAGTCTACTAGTGCGCCAGGTCAAGTTCAGTGGTAGTGTTGGCAGCATACCCACACAGCTCTCCAACCTGGCGAGCTTACTGCAACGATTTGGTGAAGACAAAGCTTCAGATGGTCTACTGGGTGTGATTGGACTGGGCAAGAAGTCACTTTACTCTATACAGTAAGAAACTAGTGGTACCATGTTACAGTAGGATCTTTCTCTCCCTCTCTCTCTCTCCCTTCCCTCTCTCTCTCCCCCTCCCTCTCTCCCTCTCTCCCTCTCTCTCTCTCTCTCTCTCTCTCTCTCTCTCTCTCTCTCTCTCTCTCTCTCTCCCTCCCTCCCTCCCTCCCTCCCTCCCTCCCTCCCTCCCTCCCTCCCTCCCTCCCTCCCTCCCTCCCTCCCTCCCTCCCTCCCTCCCTCCCTCCCAACCTCCCTCCCTCTCTCTCTCTCTCTCTCTCTCTCTCTCTCCCTCCCTCCCTCTCTCTCTCTCTCTCTCTCTCTCTCTCTCTCTCTCTCTCTCTCTCTCGCTCGCTCTCTCTCTCTCTCTCTCTCCCACAGGTTCAGGCTGATATCTCGTGCTCTCTCCACTCATATATACTGTCAGACTCCATTAGATAATTCCACTCAATCCTCTATAGTCAGAGTAGCTCCAGGCTCACCAGGACACGTCAAAGACCCGTTCCGAAACCAGCCTGGGTTTGTGACTGTAGCAGTACCACTAAAACAAGCCGATCAATCTTTGAACAATTTGGAAGCACTCGTGAACAACAAAAATTACGTTTCAGTAAAAGAAAAAAACTAGTTATGCAGTTGGATTTACTGTTGCACTGTTGCTATGATCTGCTGCTTGCCTGCATGTTCCATGGATCTGCTGGTCACTTCTACTGTAGCTTGTATTGCATGCTTCTACGATACTGTTTTGATGCTTCCATGGATCTACTGCATTCATGCATACGTGATGTCATATGCATCTGCTAATTGCATGCTAGCATACATGCTACTGCACCGAGGCATCTGCACCTTTGGTGCTTTATTAATGGTAGTATTTCTTGCACATGCGCCAAGTTTTATAGCATGCTTCCTTTTGCTGCTACAGACGTTTATATTCTATGGATATTAATTAGCTCAAACGGGTAACCGTCACCTTAATGATACATGTAACATGAGTGTGGATACTGTTCTTGATCATAACCATGTTCTTGACTCCTGTTCATGATACTGTGTCATTAAACCGTTCATACAGGTTCTCACTCAAGTCATGGTTGGAGGACCCTAGACTACACGATGAGACACTACCATCACTACCACAATATGATCCAGAGAGACTCATGATAGTGTTCTCACAATATTATGAGGTGAGTGAGAGGGAGAGGGAGGGAGGGTGAAAGAGTAAAGGGAAAGAGAAAGAAGGAGCAATTGAGAGAGAGAGAGGGAGAGGGGAGAAAATTGGGTGAGAGAAGGAGGAGGAGGTCGGGAAAAGCAAAATGGGAAGGAAGTAGTACAATTTATTGCTCTTTTTCAGGTTAAGAATGAATAGTTGGAGTTAGTGACCGAGAGGGTGAAGATGGTGATGAACCAATGGCTACAAGTGGTCTCGTCAAATTACCAATCGGAGATGTGTTTCAACACATACTGCAAGTACCTCAAAATGGTGAGACTCACTCACTCACTCACTCACTCACTCACTCTCTCACTGACTCACTCACTCACTCACTCACTCACTCACTCACTCACTCACTCACTCACTCTCTCACTGACTCACTCTCTCACTGACTCACTCACTCACTCGCTCGCTCGCTCGCTCACTCACTCACTCACTCACTCACTCACTCTCTCACTGACTCACTCACTCACTCACTCACTCACTCACTCACTCACTCACTCACTCACTCACTCACTCACTCACTCACTCACTCACTCTCTCTCTCTCTCTCTCTCTCACCCTATCTCTACAGGCACCTATTCAGTGTCTCACTGTACCAGTACTAACATGCTTCGTCTGATTGCTTTCTCTACCTCTCTCATCACTATACTGGGCAATGTATTCACGTCACTCAGACACTCACGATACAAGGAATTTGTGAAACATGTTGGAAGAACTATCAGGTATGTACTGCACACTGGACATGCTATGACAGCACACAGCAACTACAGCTATTCCATCAGCTGATGACAGATTTTAAAGTACAATGTGATACAAGCTGGCTAAAATAACAACAACAGAAGCCAATAGTATGCTACCACAGTGTAATATTAATTGTCTGGAGCTTGCATAAAGGCAAGCACACAGCCATGTTTGTAGCTGCTGTTTTGGTTTTTGCTCCATCAGTAATGCATGTATCTTGGAATGATACAACTTTTGTACATCTATAGCTAATGAATGTTAATTACCTAATCATCAGTGAATATAATTAGCTCACTCCATGTATGACATATTGGGTAGTGGGTAATCAGCCTATCTCAACTTTGGGCCTGCATGGGGTCAAACATTTCCAGCTCTGGAACCCCCTGGGCAGTCCTGCCCAAAAGTTAATTGCTCAAAATTTATGACCGATCAAAAATTATTGTCTCCAATGAAAACTTTCTATCATGAATCACATGAGACCCTTTCCATGCTAATGGGTTGCATGGTTACTACACAGCTGCTTCATGTACTGTATATGTATTAGAGTGACCACAATCAGCATCTCATGCATGATTAGCTAAATATGTTGATACATGTATGGTATGTACATGTAGTACTACTATAATAACAATAGATTGAGTTGTGGCTGACTATATTAACTCCTCCACATAGCTAGTCATCACTACTGTAGCTACTGTTATGATAGTCTCGTTCCCAGACCACACCTCTTCCGCTTTGCTTCTGAGAGGGTCTGGCAGCTTGCTCGACTTTTCTCGGTCTTGATGACGTTTCATTCTCAGAAAATGGGAATGACCAATCAGATCGCCTTATTTTCAAAATTCACATGACAAACGCGCCGTTGAGCACATGATCAACATGGCGATAGTGCAGTGTGTTCAGATTCATCGATGACAGAGAGCATCTAGGGTAATCTTCGTTGACTAATAAGTACTACGAGGCAACCAGCCACTTCTTAGCTGGCTCAAACGAGCGATTTCGCTACCAACAGGTGTGGAAAAATAATTTGCGCTTTATTGTTGTTGCCATTACATTTGTGAGCGCTGCCATCTTCGAGCGCCACCAAGGAACACAGCATAGTACCTGTCGTGTCTTCCTGACCTGATCTGTAACTATTGTCGAGTGCTGTAGTTTATGTGACCACAGACATTAGTATACAGACAATTTGTCCGCATATTGCATCCGTGTAGCTATTGAACGCGTGACAATGACGTCACCAAGACCGAGAAAAGTCGAGCAAGCTGCCAGACCCTCTCAGAAGCAAAGCGGAAGAGGTGTGGTCTGGGAACGAGACTACTGTTATGATAAGATCACTGAACTATCTGAGTTCTCTCACTGCACAGGTTCTTAGTAGCCATACCCTGCACCATGGTCAGTGTTGTGGAGCACACCATTGCAGTCTACTTCACTACTCTACATGCTCCAGACACCAGCTCCATTCCTCTACCATACAGTGAGACTGTGTATGGGTGGAGTGATGTTACTAACTCACTATCAATACCTGGAACTAAAGTGGACGAGTTTGTTCAATGGTGTCTCAATAGATGTGCTCCTCTGTCACTGCACGCTCACCTGTTGCAGTTACTGACCCAATGTACTAGTATAGAGCAGGAGTATAGTATTGCCTGTAAGGTAGTGGAGTGGTGCACCTTGATGAAACCAATGTGAGTTAGAGAGAAGGAGTGAGTGAGGGAGAGAGAGAGAGAAAGAGAGAGAGAGAGAGAGAGGGAGATGGAGAGGGAGAGGGGGAGGGAGAGGGAGGTAGTGAGAGAGAAAGAATAGAGAGAGGGGTAGATGGAGAGGGAGGGAGGGGAAGTGAGGGTGGGAGAGAGGAAGGAGCATAAGAGGGTTAAATGAGTGTGGCCTTTGAGATTGTTTTTCTTATTGCAGTCCTCAAGAGGAGTCTAGAATATTCCTGATCTGGGAGAAGGCACTCAGTCTACTAGTGCGCCAGGTCAAGTTCAGTGGTAGTGTTGGCAGCATACCCACACAGCTCTCCAACCTGGCGAGCTTACTGCAACGATTTGGTGAAGACAAAGCTTCAGATGGTCTACTGGGTGTGATTGGACTGGGAAAGAAGTCACTTTACCCTATACAGTAAGAAACTAGTGATACCATGTTACAGTAGGATCATTCTCGAGCTCCCTCTTTCTCTCCCCTCCCCTTTCCCTCCCCCTCCCCTTTCCCTCCCCCCTCTCTCTCCCTCTCCTCTCCCTCTCTCTCTCTCTCTCTCTACCTCTCTCACTCACTCTCCCTCCCTCCCTCCCTCCCTCTCCCTCCCTCCCTCCCTCCCTCTCTCTCTCTCTCTCTCTCTCTCTCTCTCTCTCTCTCTCTCTCTCTCTCTCTCTCTCCCTCTCTCTCTCCACAGGTTCAGGCTGATATCTCGTGCTCTCTCCACTCATATATACTGTCAGACTCCATTAGATAATTCCACTAAATCCTCTATAGTCAGAGTAGCTCCATGCAGGCTCACCAGGACACGTCAAAGACCCGTTCCGAAACCAGCCTGGGTTTGTGACTGTAGCAGTACCACTAAAACAAGCCGATCAATCTTTGAACAATTTGGAAGCACTCGTGAACAACAAAAATTACGTTTCAGTAAAAGAGAAAACTAGTTATGCAGTTGGATTTATAAGTGACTTGAATCATACACTATTGAACAGTGTAGAACTATTAGTGTGTCTTAGTGTATGGTTATACCCTCAGGACAGGTATCTGGATGCTATAAGAGTATTATGATGTCACCACTACTGTATTATGTTGATGTGTTACTATTTTTGACTATGAATAATGACGTCACACAATTTTAACAATAATATAATTATTATTATTAATTTTAATTTTTGATATGGCGGCTGAGCAATTCTGTGTTGCTTGGTTGAAGGCGATAGACTACTCTCAGTACGCGCCAAAATTTCTTAAGCATGGCTACGTATCGTACCATGCTATACTAGGGCTGACTCTGAGTGAACTACAGGCAGCAGGACTACCAGGGGTTCTAACTAGTTATGTCGGTGATCTGAAGGCAGTGTCAGAGGATGAGGCTATCCGGGAGCTATCAGTGAGTGTTTTAGTGTACGCGTGGTTGATCATTGTGTGTTTGTAAAGTGGGGAACTATATTATTTGAAACAGCTACTGACTCGAGCTAGCAGGCATGATAAACGAGGAGGTGTAGTAAATAGAGCCGGCGGAGTCAGTCTTGTATGTCACTGTATTTCTCAGTATGTGTGTTACAGTAACTCAATATGCGTAACAAAACTAGTTTTCTTGAGAGTATTTTCATCACTAACTGGTTACAATAATGTAGTATTGATCGATTGATTGGTTAATAGGTCATTCCCCTTAAGAGCCTAAAGAATTTAATTAGCGATATTGGCTAGCGTAATTGGCTTCCGGGCTAGCTGGGGTGTGAGATGATTACGTAAGCGCTAAGATTAATACACGAATTTATATGGGGCTTATGGGAGAGATCGCGATACTTTCGACATCTTTGTAGTGCTCTCCGTAAACTTGACAACCGCGTGGTCTAGCTGCTTGTGTTCCTCTACCTTCGCTCTGTCGAACGCAAAAGACTACGCGTGCACTGGCAACAACGTTTTGGAGAAACAGGCGCGCAAAGAAGGCCTACTCGCACTATAGAGCAAGCTAACAAGGACTCAGTCTCCACAGTTCAAGTAACCACTGGCAGCAGTACCTGCACGCAGTATACTCTTACAGTATCCAGCTTTACAAAATTGTTTCTCTCCAGAAAAATGCCCAACAAGCTTGCCATACTTAGCGTAACTTGGGCCTGTTTGCGCGCCCGTTTCTCCAAAACGATGTTGCCAATGCACGCGTGGTCTTTTGCGTTCGACAGAGCAAAGGTAGAGGAACCCAAGCAGCAAGACCACGCGGTTGTCAAGTTTACGGAGAGCACTACAAAGATGTCGAAAATATCGCGATCTCTCCCATAAGCCCCATATAAATTCGTGTATTAATGTTAGCGCTTACGTAATCATCTAACACCCCAGTGCTGTGGGCCAGCAGAGCGGTGTGCCCACGCATGCATTCCACACATACTTTGCTCTTAGGGGGAATGGGCTATTGCATTATATAACTCCATCGCTGGGCCTCTAGCTAGCTTGTTCATTGCTCTGTCATCACTCAGCTTCTGCTCATGAAACTAGTTACTGTGATACCAGTATTGAGATGACACTCTGTGATAGCTGTATCCATGGTAAACATAGTACTACAATGTACATGTATACACACTATTGAGATCTTAAATCATGTGTTGTGTTGTTCTCTTTAGTCCCAGGAATGTGCATTGTACCATGCTAGTAAGGATGGAGACGTTGAGTTGGTGAAGGAACTGATTGCTAAAGGAGCGGATGTTAAGTGGTGCAATCCTTTCCAAGTGAGTCATTCATTCAATCCATAATACATTAGTGTACATGTATAGCTTTACATCTGTCAGATCACAAACTATGTCATAGCTAATAATGTATAGGCAGTGAGTGTAGAATATGGTGTCAACTTACATGAGTACGTACATGTACTTTTAATATGAAGAAAAGCCTTTGTTGATGTTCTGGTCCCCATATGAACTGTGTATGGTCTTCAGCTAACCTGCTCATCACCACTGTATCCAGTAGTCTAGCAGCTAGCCCTCTCTTCACTAAGAATTAATGGGCGATGTCAACTAGCAAGTGAATGAGTTTCATGACCAATCAGATTGCTCATGAATATAGTTGCCCCAAATCCTGGCAACTATATTCATTGCTTTAAGTATTTCAGAGGGAAACTAGCTGGTCAAGCTTATCCAACAGTACACTTGTGTCGATGACAACTGAAAACACACAGGTTCGGCTTTATTTCAAGCCTAGCGGCATACTCAGCCGCTGTAGACAGAGAATCGACAAACAGTAAGCTCTAGTGTTCATTTTCTTGGCTAAACAGTGACCTCACTCGAGGTTGCGGTTACGCTCCTCCTGTCAATGAAAGATCAAAGAAACTTGATTTCTTGCGAGTTTTGCCAGACCCTCTTTCACCTTCACCGAGACCCCACCCATTAATTTTTAGCGAAAAGAGGGCTACCAGCTAGACTATGTATCCAGCAGCACTGTATAAGAGATAGTGATACTTTCAACTCATAATATGCATATATACTGAGTTGTTTTGTCTAATCATTGATTTACACTGTTTGTTGTGCTAGCAGAGAGTAAGTAATCTTGTGTACTCATGATAATGTTCCTGTGAGCTATGCCACAGTTAATCACAGCTGTACAGTCTATACTTCACACAACTCTTGTGCCTGTTCTGTTAGAATTTGTCTTTACTATATTCGCCATCATCACTAGCTAGGTAGTAAGAGTACACATGAAATTGTATAAAAGAAGTATAGAACTGGTACACTCACTCATTAGCCTCATACCCAGCTAGCCTCCAAGATGGAACAACAAGGTTCATGCATACACATAGTCACATTATTGTGGAAATGATGTGTTGGTCTAACCACTGACGTACAGTATCTTTGTGATTAGTGAGTGAGCATTAATGAGCCTGATCATGTATGTTTCATAGACAGCTACTCAATAACAACTCACAGAGAATGTGTTCATTTGTTCATTGGAATCTTCACGCAGCTATAATCAATAATAACAGACAGCTCATGGGATATGTGTTCATTAGAACTATAGTCAAGATTGTGATACAGTAAATGTCATGCTTTATCTTGTCATTCTGATATGATCATCATGTGATGTTTGAACTGCATTGCTATAGTTACACTGTGCTGTTGTTATCTTATGCAGCTCAAGAACACACCACTACATATAGCAGCACGAGAAGGTCACAAGGAGGTTATGAAAGTTTTATTTGATCATGGTGCTAACCCTAATGCACTTGATGTGGTGAGTTTGTATTTGCTACACACACACACTAATCCAGACACACTTGAGACAGTGGATTGATTATCCTGATTGTTGAGGTGTAATTTTTGTGAGATGTGTCAGTAGCGTAACTACCGTGAGGCAGAGGACGGCGCTTGCCTCCTCGCTTTTGCCCAACCAAAATTTTTATGAACGTATATATCTTGTCTAGTACAGCTGTTTTGCCTAACACAGATGTCTCTATCTTGCTCTCCACTCCATCCAGGATACGTACCACGAACGCGCCATGCAATGGTGCTGCTACGAGGCTTAATTACTAATGACGTATTTCAATGAATATTAATTAGTTATTTGCAAAAATCGCGCGCGCTTACGCGCGCGCCTCCTCAGTTACAAATTTCTAGTTACGCCCCTGTGTGTACAACTGATTGAGCTGTCCTCATTTCAGGGGTTTAATATTTTCTTACAATGCTAGTGTTTGTCTCACTCACTGTACTACATGTTGCTGTTGTGAAGTGACACAATGTCATTTGTGACAGATACATGTTCTTCATATCAGAGTCATAGAGTGAAGTCAATAATACGTTATTTTTGACTTTACTTTATCACAAAATCTACAATTACCTGGGCTTACATATTAAAGCCAGTGGAGTAGCTATGAGATAGGGCAGTCGGCTGTTTTGTCCCTGCTTTTCATGAAAAAACGCTGTAACAGCACCTAATGCTAGCAAGAGTTCATAAGTATCGTGCTCCAATATGCCCTTCATGAAGACTCTTGGGAAAGTAATGTGACCAGCAGTCCAGCATGTGACAGGATTACGCTGTATGATGTTCTATAGATTTGAACCATGCCTTTACGAAAGGAAGCAACAAGTTGCCAGCAACTTCAGCAAGCAACTCTGACTTGTACAGAACCCTGTATAATGACTCTAGCAGCTGCCTTTCCTTTCTACAGTAATGTTTACAACGTCGATATAGATTCTAAGCTACTCGGCAAGGTTAGCAATAGCAATGCCTTATTGTAAGCTGTGTGCTTTTTGTCAATCGCTAGATGCTTAGTTTTTTGTCAAGATTTGCCCAAATTGTCTGCCAACACACACCTGATAGACTCATTTATTGTTGTTCGCCAGTGTCTGTGACATAGTACAGTCTACGAGCTAGCCATGAGCATGGGAAACGTCACGTTATGAATTTTTGATTGTGTAAACGCCATTTTGCTTGCATGCTGGTCATGTTACTTTCTCCAAGAGCCTCCATCAGTGAAGAACATATTCACGGAATCCGGTTTATAAAGCTGGTATTTCACAAGCACACTGAACACTACAAACAAATACATAGTCATTGATGCATGGTACTACCCATTCAGTTATAATAATGGTACAATTACCAATCTTTTAAACAGCAAGGTTTTCTTGGCTCCCAGTTGCTTGGTATTGTCCCAAAAGTGATTTCCGTGAATCGATTAACACAGCTAAATTTGCTACTCTGGCGACAATTTTGTTCTGCACAAATTATTGTTAATGCAGCCAAATACTACACTACTTTATACAGCAGGCATTGGTTGACACGTACGAATGACCAAGCAAACTACAGTAACTCACAGGAGGGATCCTTGCAAACGTGCTGTTTATTTATGAATGAAAAACTGCACGCAAAAGACTCTTTTAAAGCAATCTCGTTTTTAAGCTTTTGCCCTTACCGACAAGAGAGCGCATCAAGTCTGAAAAGCTGGCTGGATTTTATTGAAGCGCCTTGAGCTTTCCAGAAAATGTGTCACAAAGTCCAAAATCAGCGCTTACAATCGGACACGAAGTGTTTCACGAGATTTGTACGCGTTGCTATTGATATCATACCATCGTTTTCTATTCCGCTTACGTAGTCTTGTAAATCTATGCTCATGTACACAACTCTTAGCCTCGATCTCTGGTGATTGACTATTAGAATGTTCTGCCTACACTTTGATAGTAAATGCGACTTGAGTACTGTTTAGTTTTGATCACTAACCAATGAAGTGGTTGTTGGTTGCAGGACAAGCGTTGTAAACGCTAACAAGCAGCTTGTTTACTGTGCTGAATAGTGGCTATGTACCTGTTACTAGTTTTACTAGTTCTAAGTTGTCCATTCTTTGCTGATAACATGTTAGTTCGTACATGCCCTCGTGAGAATAGTGCATTTACTATTCTCGGTCTCACACAGTGTAGAGCTATCACACGAGACTAACTAAGCCATTCAGCCCTGTTTGTACGGGTGCTAGTGTACCTCTTCTGACAATAGATACACTCTGGCTGCTCTTGTTTTCAGTTTATCCTCAGAAGAAAGGCCGTTCTACGAGAATAACTGTGCTGAAAGAATATCAGATTGGTTTTCTCGTGCCTTGAATCCTTCGTTGTACTGAAAATTTTGCTGCTTTTACGCTACAGCAGTCCTATCCACACACGTGATTTGTCAATTAAGCCATGCTATTTGGCGGGTCCTTCTCTTTACATGCTGTGCTCTAACACGTTGGAAATTTAACCCGTAACGCAGGTGTATTTGAAATTCATGCCCGTTTCTAATCCCCGTGAGTATATTGTATCTATGGAGCTATCCACCAGCACGGAAAGACGCACAATTAGATTAATATACATCATGTTTTGAATTTTTGATCGTGTATACGTCATTTTGCTCGTGTGCTAGCCTGGTCATATGTTACTTTTGGAGCGCGTTACTCCGTGTTCACTTGACACTAGCCTGTAATCTTCACTTCCTGAGCTGACAGTAAACTTTGCGGAAGCAAGAATCAGCCTACAAACTATACAGCTGCAGGCAATGCTTGTGATTGCACCGAATCAAATATGTACTGCAAAATAACCAAACGTGACGCCATCTCATGAAGTTTATGGTGGCTCACGCTTCGCATGCACATTCTCTTCTTGCCCTCTGCTCTTCTAATCCTCCTGCCATAGCTAAGTGTTATTCTGTAATCTGATTGCATGGTCCGTCACAGGTGAAATGAGTAACACACTTGTGGATTCTTAACTATTTCGCATAAATTGCAGTTGTCCACAATTTCACCCGAGACTACACTGCCACTGTTTGAAAACATACCATCACTCGACTCTAGTGACTCTCTCTAGGTTCTCTAGTACTGACCTTGAGTGCTTCATATGCAGCTATGGTCAAATTATCTCAGACAATGGATTCTCACAAGAATTAACTCATCACGTTCTAAAATGCCCTTGCATTAAAGTAACGGATCTAAAATATACGTCATTTCTGTAGACAGCTCGTCTAACCAAATTATAGTCTTCAAATAGTTAAAAATCATAAGGACCGCCCATATGCTTTAAATAACGCACATTAAGTGTTTATTGACGTATCTGTACCACTAAAAATGGCTGCCAACATGCTTCTCGTCACTTCAAAACATTTGATTTTTATACAGAAATATTTCTGTCTATGCTGTAAAGCATTTGATTTAGACTGAGTCCCGAGCTAGGCAGATACAGCACTATCAGCCTCTTGACCCAACCCCTCATTCTTTATCAGTTACACACTCTAACCGTACTTAATTAACTTACTGTACTAATAGCATACGATAACTTTCAAGTTTATTATGAATATAGATATTATAGACTATAGACGTTATTCAGATTACGTAATGCATGACGTCATAGTCAACGTGCGCCTGCTGTGCGGGGCAAAAGCCGCAAAACTAGCAGAAGAACAGGTGCTTGTAGCTCGGCTTGTAGTCCATTATACTTCAGTCATGGTGAAGTCGTGCTGCGCTCCTGGGTGCAAGAACCGTTCTACTGCCAATTCATCGATCAAATTCCACCAATTTCCTGTAGACAAAGACAGGCGGGCGCTTTGGATTGCTGCAGTGAGACGAGTGCATTGGCAGCCCACAGAACATTCTGTGTTGTGTAGTGCTCATTTTGTTAGTGGCAGTAAGAGCAACGATCCTCTATCACCGGACTATGTTCCAACGCTGTTTAATCATTCGACTACTCGAGAAAAAACCAGGGCAGAGCAGAATTTGGCGTCCTACACTAGAAGGCTGGAATCGCGTAAGCGTAGGTCAGAGACTGCTGCTACGAGAGGTGCTATCAAAGTTTCAAGAACTGAAGAAGAACACGAGACAGAACTTACAAAAGCACCAGAGAATGAGAAGGGAACAATGACAGAACGGACAAGAACCAGTGATGCTGCAACATTGACGACAGACCTAACGCTAACAACAGATAAGATAGAATACATTGATGCACTTGAGAAAAACCTGTGTCATCTGAGAGTCGAGAATGCAGAATTAAGAGATCGTGCGGTTGCTTCTGAAGCGAAGAGGTGCATTCCTTGTGAAGAATGCTTCAAAGATGACGACCACAAAGTCAAGTTTTACACAGGCCTACCTACTTTTGCATGTCTAATGGCTGTGTTTCGTTTTGTGTCTGCAGACGTTAATCCAAGTAAGAATCCTCAATCCCTCCCACTCTTACAACAGTTTTTGTTAGTGTTGATGAAACTACGGCTTAGCCTATATGACAATGATCTAGCTTACCGATTTGGAATAAGTCAGTCTACTGTATCTCGCTATGTCAATAAGTGGATAGATATCATGTTTGTTCGTTTTCAACCTCTAATTAAATGGCCTACACGTGACCAAATAAGATTGACAATGCCAACAGAATTTAGAAAGAATTTTCGCAACTGTGTATCTATCATCGACTGTTTCGAAATCTTTTGCGAAAGATCAAAGTCACTCGAACCAAGGGCACAAACTTGGTCTAGTTATAAACATCATAATACATTCAAATTTTTAATTGCTATTTCTCCACAAGGAACTATTACGTTTGTTTCAAAGGCTTGGGGTGGACGTACTTCGGATCAGTACATCACAGAAAATTGTGGAATCCTTAACAATTTATTGCCTGGAGATGAAGTCTTAGCAGACCGTGGGTTCAATGTGGAAGATGCTTTTAGATTTTATTGTGCTAAGATTGCTACCCCTCCATTCACTAGAGGAAAGAAGCAGCTCAGTAAATTAGAGGTAGACACTGCTAGACAGCTCTCACGTGTGCGTATTCATGTTGAAAGAGTAATTGGACTTCTCCGGCAAAAATACACTATTTTGCAAGGGATTTTGCCTATCAATATGGTGATGACTAGCCCAGAAACTCAATATTCCTCAATTGACAAGATTGTCCTAATATGTTCTGCATTGTGTAATTGCTGTCCATCAGTTATTCCTTCAGACTAACTCACAATCTTGCATATCAAAATTATTACTGTTGTCAACATCATAGTATTTACAAGATACATGGGTGTACAAGTTGTTTACATGTTCTACTTACAACAGTTACAGCTCATGATTAGTGGTAACATCATCTGTGATTCTGTAGTATGGTGCTTTTGTAAACCACTTGCCAACTAGTTCAGGCAGAACTCCCAATTTGAAGAATTTTGTCACTTTATCAGCCACTTGAGAAATAAATTCTGCGTCTGGATTGATACGTAGAGTTACAAACTCACAAGGACTCCACACAACAAAGTCACAGTACTTGGCTCCAGTTAGCTTGATCTGAGCTTGCACTTGGTAATAATATGCATGTTGTGCATTCAATTCCCAAGAGCCATCTTCACCAACCTTCAAACAGAAATCTTTGTTTTTACTTGCCCCGATGAAAGATTGCATTTTGCAGCGAAAAGGGCACTTTATCTCAAGTACACCTGTACCAGTACAGCAGCTACACTTCACAATACCATCAGGAGACGCACCAAGGTAGGGATAGTCTGGATGTACCACCAAACCGCTCGAGGTAAGTAAGAAGTTTGAGTGTTTTTCCTTCATGAACGAATCGTACATTGCACGAGCAACTTCTTCGTTTTTCTGTCCCCATGTGATAGCCTCAGAATAGACCTTGTGGCTTGTTGGGTAGCAAATTTCCTTGATGAGTGACTGAGATGGATTGTCAGGATTGGTATGAGCTGCAGCCTTGAACCTTGATGCAGTTACTCGACCAGCTCTGTGCCTAAACCAGACTTTTGACTTGCTCTGCTTTTCAGTATCTTCACACAACTTACTAGCCTGCTCTTTTGTCACTGTGATAGTATCAAATACTGCACTGCAAACCTTCAGTAGTTCAGGATAGCTCGATTCTAGCATATCTTTTTGAAACACCTCGGTAAGTGGAAGTGGTAGAGAACCAGTTGCACTAGCTGGAATATAGGCTTCAGAATAACCAGGTACTAAAGACAGCAAGGCTGATTTTCCACATTGAGACAGCTCCTTGTACAGATTTTCCAGCTCAGCATCAGTTGGTGGTTGCGGTAGTGTTTTCTTCGAGCTCTTCCTACTAGTACTAGCAGGATCAGTAGTGGTAGTACTACTACTGCTGGTTGCACTCGCCTTATCAATACTTGGAGTTGTCATGAGGCTGTGCTGTCGTACTCGTTTTGAGTCTGGAGTGGTGAAATCCATATCTGATGCTGTAGCGTACTTGACGTTTCTGCCAATGCTAGGTGGCAACCATGCACACAGTTCAGAAGTGAACTATGCTTTCGACCACTGGTGTGAACTATGCTTAGCATATGGATCGCACGAGAAGCCAATCATATCCAACTTTTCTGCATATCTCTTCCTTGCGCTCTCTGGTAGCTGCTGGTAGTATCCAGACTCCACATTTGACGAGATCACAGAGATATCTGCAGCGCTAACAGCCATTTGTGTACTGATTTTGTACTATCCCGCCTTTTCCCCGCAAAATGGCGACCTAGCAACGTTTACGCTTGTTTCTAAGATAAAACCACGCAATTATTACGTCATTGAATAAGGTCTATACATAATTATGTTATGAGTATAAACTGATTCACTGATTGTCATGTATCACACTATAATACAGTACATGTAGTTCAAGGTTGGTTGAAGTCAACTATTTACTACATGTCAACACTATTGTTATCACAGTATGACGAGACACCTGCTCATAGGGCTGCTGACTTTAATCAAGTGGAAGCACTGAAACTACTTGTAGATCATGGTGCCTCAATGAGTGTGAAGGATAAGGTGAGTGTTGCTAGTGTAGTTTATTACACTGTTCATATCACACTATAAATAGAATGATGTGTCTTACAATATTACACATACTCTATATTGGATCAATCATGTGATATGAACTAGCTGTCTTGATAAAGTTTATGAGCATATTGATGCTAAGTAGTATTTCTACAGTGTTATTGTTCTTTAAAAATTGTACAAGGTTCAAAATTACAGTAGATATTGATCGCATGCATGTGAGCTCTGTAGTCAGGCCTATGGATGGTAGAGTGAGCTCTCCTTATACATGTTGCTGAGCATAAATTATTATTGAAATAGTTGTACTGTAGATGTATCTTTGTCTGTTAGCAGAGTAGAAACAATCATAATGGACTACATGTAGTACATTAAATTTTAAGGTTTAAATTCCCTATGACAGTGCATGAATGTGAGCATGTCGTGCTGTAATATTACCATTTAATACAATGCATGCTGATCTCATGGATTTACTGTTCTAGTTGTCACAGTCGGCTATATGCAGACGACTACAGTCCCTTGTTGGCTTCAGTAATGGGGGCAGCTTACTGCATGGTTACTAGAGTCTAGCCTCTAGTTAGTAGAGCGCCATACTTGCCTTTCAGTGATAACTCAAATGTTGCTTACTGTACTTTGATATCGTGATTGCTGACACTAATCTACATGTATGTGTGCATGGTCAGCAAGTGCTTTCTCTGGTGATCACAACCCATGTAGAAGCTAAGGAGCCTAACTGCATGTAAGATAAAATATCAACATGACAACCACTATGCTTTCATATTGACACACCTGCAGCAATACATGAAAGCTACAATGATGACTTTACACGCTGTGCCTCATGCCCTCTCTCAGCTCACATGTGTCGTCAAGCTAGCTAGCTAAACTAAACATAAACCCAAAAATGTTTGTCAGTATACTATTGAACTTATCTGTATACTCTCGTGTTTGTTCATAATGATGATCAGTGATGTCACATGAATCTAAAGATCTGGCACCAGCATGCATGGTGAGGCATGGTATAACTGACGTAATCATACACAACTATTGACGACAGACAATGCTTACTATAAATTGTTGGTATGTTGCTTACTAGAGAAGCTAGAAAGTAATGTTATGATGGTTCATTACAGCATGCAATGGGTGAGGTGTTACCATCTATTGAGCACATGCTCTACATGGTTGACGTGACGTGTTGTTGGGAAAATTAAAACCATAATGTGCCAGATAGATAAATTCCTTGCAACGTGAGATATTAATATTATGAATTTTTGAGGACAACCATTGTTTATGAACTAATATAAATCAAAGTTGTGAATTTTAAATAGTTATTAGGATGTATTGTTATTATCATGTGTTATGTACTATCAGTGAATGTGTTCATAATCATTGTCATGATGTTACTATCAACAGATACAAGCTAGTTCACATGATAACCAAACATGTATAATGTAGCTACAGATGGTGTTTAGTACATGTATCACTGACTATCACATTATTGTAACTCTCTTACATTAGGGTGGTGGGACTCCATTGGACTGGACAATAGAAGAAAATAAATCAGATGCTCAAGAGTATCTTCAGTCTATTGGTAAGTTACTAGTACATATACAGTGTGTAGTTCATTACAGTATTTTGGAATAATTGATGTACATGTGATTAGAAACTGAAACACTTTTGTTGTTGTTTGAAAATGTTATTATCCCTCAGTAGGTGGAGCCAAGCATACAGTAGTATCTGTTAGTGTGAATCAATAGAGCTAATCTCATTGTCGCAATATACAAGTACCGTAAATCCTTAAATAGAAGCCCTCCTTGAATAGACGCCTCCACTCCTGGAGTATTACTGTACTTGAGTAAAAGTATAGATGCATATTGATTTGAAAATGGACTTTAATTATCATTGCCGATCGGCAATGATATGTAGGGATGACCTCTAACTAAGATGGCGGCTACTCATGTGTGAAAATGAGTTTTCGCACATATCTCTACTGTTATACATTTCTACTGCATTTTAACTGTCTATGAGGGAATCTGAAGTGCGAACGCTTGCAGGAAGTCTATGAAAGTCGCCGGGACTGCTTGCTTGACGACGAAAATCAAGATGGCGACTCTCAGAGAGCCGTTGCAGATCTTCGCTGTTTTAGCGTTTCTCGAGATTCCAGACATCTAGGATTGATCAGACGATTGTTCTGAGCAAGAAAATATCTTTGGCGAAGCTGGCAGACGTTTCTAAAGTGGTAAACTAAAATCGCCGCCCACGCGAATTGTTCATCTTCTTTCTTCTTCTTCTTCTTCTTCTTCTTTCAGTAAGCCTAGCGCTGTCTTGAGAGAACTAATCACTACCAAACCTGCACCATCGCATGTGTATGCATCTGGGGTAGTGCACTTACTTCTTAGATAGGCATCAAACACTACAAGAAACGAATAATCCTTGAAAAACATGGGTTTTGGACCGTTTTGGACAGTTAGAGCGATTCCATTAATTAACCCTCTTGTCGCTGCTGATCATTGACTCCGCCCACATCAGTTTTGAAACTGAACTCGGTTGTCGCTTTCTCTCTGCTCTGGGCGCTTCAGCGCGCAAGGTAGAGCCTAGAGGTATGAACAAGCAGTATACTATACCCTGGGTAGCACTGATCTGTCTATGCTGACATCATGACCCACGGCAGGCGCGAACCGGACGACGGTGGCTACCCGATCTCGCGGCCTGGGGCATAGGCTACTAGTTTCTTACACTACCCGGCGTAGGCTATACCCATAGGACCCTGTGCTGTTGACAACTGGACATTGTAACAAGCTAGAAGCCTCTGTGATCGTGATATCAACATCAACATGCAAGCCTGGGACTAGTCTACGGACTAGCCATGGCATCATACACTGAGTTGTTAGTGTTAGTCTTTCTTCATCCATCACAGTGCTAAGAAATATCATGTTGTCAACTCATACTCTCAACCTCTCTAACCTCTCCGAGTTCATTATTCTTGTGATTGCCGATAATAACATTCCATGTTCCTTGACTCTCTGTCTAGAGGCTATGCACCTTCTGATCTACTAGACTAGTATCTGCTGCTCACACAGTTGTAAAAATGAAATAAAAGCTATAGCATAGAATACAGCTAAGTTCAAACTGATAGTGATCAAAAAAGGAACAAAAACAAGTAAAGTAAAAAAGTTTTAATAAAAACTAAAAAGTGTAGGGATGACGCTTGCAAAAGTAAAGGAACAAGATGGCATGATGCTTGCAAAAGTAAAGGAACAAGATGGGATGATGCTTGCAAAAGTAAAGGAACAAGATGGGATGATGTTTGCAAAAGTAAAAGTCCCAAGTATCCCTACATCAGCGGCTTGAAGGAGGACGCAGTCCGATGAAGTAATTGACGGTTGTATATAACTAGACTGAGGTATCTGTGTTTAGGAGGACGCAGTCCGATGATGTAATTGACGGTTGTAAATAACTAGAGGTATCTGTGTTTGGAGGACGCAGTCCGATGATGTAATTGACGGTTGTAAATAAATAGAGGTATCTGTGTTTGGAGGACGCAGTCCGATGAAGTAGTTGACAGTTGTAAATAATTAGAGGTATCTGTGTTTTAGAAGACGCAGTCCGATTAAGTAATTGACGGTTGTAAAAGGTATAGGAAGAGGATTCCGCATTTGTCAGTTGCATGTCATCGCAGCAAGCCGCTGATGTAGGGATACTTGGGACTTTTACTTTTGCAAGCATCATCCCATCTTGTTCCTTTACTTTTGCAAGCATCATCCCATCTTGTTCCTTTACTTTTGCAAGCATCATGCCATCTTGTTCCTTTACTTTTGCAAGCGTCATCCCTACACTTTTTAGTTTTTATTAAAACTTTTTTACTTTACTTGTATATACACCCTCCTAAACCTTGCTTATGTTCTAGACGCCCACAGCTTTTAAAAAGGATTTACAGTACACTGATGTACATGTACTTTAAAAAGTTCAGATATAGGTATATTATTTAACCCATTAATTACTAAATTATCTTGCTGAAATTTTAACCTCGTAAATGCTGACCACTTTTCTCGTGAATATCTCGTGTGTCTTTTGTGCTACTTGTCTCAAATTTGCGTCCTTTTGCGCCAGTGAGTAGCCGCAATTGCCCACACTCAAGTCGGTCGATATGCCCCTCCCACTTCGAAAGTGAAGCCGATAAAGTGCAATGACCTCGTCAAATTTTGCTCAAAGTTAGTACTTTGGGGCTGGTTACTGAAAAGTACATACAAATAGCAGTGTTTTTGGAGAGTGCAAAATGTAGCCCAGATCATAGAGAATGCGTAAAAATGTGTTTTCCGAGCACCCTGAAGCCATAAAAATGACCAATTTTTCTTGGCTACTGTTTTGTTCCTCCTAAAAATAATGTTGCGAAGTTTGCACCCTAGCCAGAGAAATGCCGGCGCCATAACATTTTGCGGAGAGCGCTGAAAACCACAGGATTTTTTAGGGTTATTTGTATTCTTCAATTAAGCTTAATTTTGGGATATTTTAACACTTTTTGATAAAGTTATGGTATCTGAAGCATGTATGTCACTAAAAGGCGACAATAGGGGTTAAAGGGTTAACCAGGAAAGAATAAAATCTATACAGTGTAACAAAATTTGTTGACATCAATTTAATATTCAAGCTACCATAGAAAATGGATTTTGAGGGATTACGTTTTCGAGCCTAAGACCATTAAATCATCTAATTATAAGTGCAACTACTATAGTACCAAACGGACACGTGTTGTTTACTGAGTTAGCTACACCGTTGGGCACGTAAATCCAGTTACACCATATCTCTCCAGCACTTAGTTTTCAACCCTGTGGCTCGAGCTAATGAGCTGCCAGATCCTTTGTAGACCGTGTATCAGCAGCACAAACTCCGTTAGTCAACTACTGTTTCTGCTGTAGCCAATGATGGAGTTTTTGTATGATCTCCATTGTAGCTTTCTAGATGTCTTTATAAACATGATATCAACGAATGCAGAGACTTGCCAGAGAAACTCTGCCTGACTATACTAATGACAATTTTGCGTGCGAAGAAAAAAATTAATTTTGTTAAGTTCATTTTGATGACCATGATGACCACCATCAAATTTTAAGTCTCTTGAATAGATAATAATCGAAATATTTCTCACTCAAATATTTCTGTGTCTACGATCATTACAAAGCACACTACAGCACTAAGCACAGAGGCGCTTCATTTCAAATGTGTTTTGAAGGATTCTAGCTTTGACAGTGGGCGCCGACAACAACGATTTTAGAGCACTATGATATGATGTATTATTGCTTCACCTGTATATTTCCATTGCACAAGTATTTGGTCAATAATTGGAAGTCACAAAATTAAACAGCTGCAGCAGAGTCCCTGTTCTATTTTAGTAGTACAGTGTACAATGCTACACTGTTTATTTAAAAACTGGTAATTCGACTGTTCAGATACTGTGTCACTGTTCTATTCAAACTACCGTATTTTCTCTATATTATAAGCTGGGTTCTGAATATAGGTTAGACGTCAAATCAAGGTAACTACTGGATTCAGAATGCTGCGGAAACCGATGTATAGACGTCCCTACGCACGAAACGCGAGGGTGTCTATTCTACATGTATTTCCAAGGCGTTCTAAATCTCGTAGTTACCGATGATTCGTCGTCTAACCTGTTTAGACCACAGTTTAGCCTAAGTGCTCAAGATGGTAGAGAGCCCAGAGAAGTCACCAGAGTCGAAGGAAAGCGCATTGTTAATTCTTCATCCGTTTTTCGAGGACACCATGATTGTGTTGTTATTAAGTCGTAGTAATTAAAAGTTTACTATGAACTTTACACTATAAGATTTCATGTGGACAGTACGAGATCTAGACACCATACTATTGAGCAATCAAACTCTAGATTTATGGTCTAATAGTAGCCAGATCGCTAATAGACACTGCATGGGTACAAAATAACATTGACTTCACGAAGTAGTGCTAATGGCGTGTTGTTGTTGAGCAGTTACCTTAGCAATGCTGATGTTGTGGGTTCAAGTCCTGGTTTTGAATTTTATATTTTTAGTGAGTATTTTTCTGCTAGAAGCATTTGGAAAAAATAAATGCCCATGCAGGCGTTTAATAGAGGAAATATGGTATGAGTATATACAATGGACGGGCACAAGTGTCTGGTCAGCAACACTGAGTCCATACTGTCCATTACACCAGACAGTATAGATATGCAAAATGCATTGATTATACACTACTACCACGTTTATACTAGACATTTAAGTTTACTACTCTATACAGGTGCACCAAGAGGCCGTGATGTTATCAGTAGCAGCATTGGTGAGTAACATTCATCCTCATACAATACATGTGTACAATCTATACCTAATATTATACTGTTAATCATTACTGTGATGCACTCAAATATTTCCGAGGGGATTTTATTTCGAGGTTGTGTCCAGCCTTGAAAATTAAATCATCGAATTATAAGTGCAACGAAAATTGAAACATTTCCGAACAGACATGTGTTGGTTAGACCCAGGTCACACTACGATAGTGATGGCGGTGAATCACGACAATCGTGGTCATGTCAGTAAGCACATGAGGTCACACTACCACCTTACTGTACGTTACTGTAGTAACGTCTCCATGTGTCTCGGGTGACTACCGCTTTGCTACTCACCTTTGCCAGCTAACAAGACGTTCGAGAATGTACCGTTCACTGTATTTCAAAGCACAGTCTCTTTAGTTGAAGCCAGCAAGCTGATCGTCGGCCCTTCTTCACACGGAGCACTAAGTGCTTTTACTGTATGTAATAGTGCATCTGCTATGTAATTAGTATTCTGTGTATCAGTCAATTTGATGCGTACTACTTAATACTTTTAATTTGGTGCTTCAGTCAGTTTCGTTTGCATTCCTGTGGCAGGCTCCACAAATGCAAGTACAACATGTAGCAATAATCAATAATACCTGACATTAACCACATAGTAAAAAAATAATTTTGTAATAGTAATTATTATTATAATTTTTATTGTCAGTCAAAAAATAGTCACTAGGCACTTAGTCTGTTGCCCTGCCACTTAGTCTGGTACTTAGCCACTTAGTCTACTGCAGCCTGCATGCTTCCATTGTACTGCTTTGATGCTTCCATGGATCTACTGCATGCACACTTGCTGTCTCATCCATCTGCTGATTGCATGCTAGCATACATGCTACTCCACCGAGGCATCTGCACCTTTGGTGCTTTATTTTGCTTAGCTTCAGTACAACAGCATGTACCTTTTATACAACAGCTTGTTCATTGCATTTTGCTATAGTCAGGGTTTCCCCCCTTGAACTATGCTTGCCTTCATACAATACTAGAATAGTTTTTTAGAATAATTTTTAGCTTCTATAACTGTCTGGCCTCCCCTAATTTTCATCAATGTGTGTGAAAATGTCAAGGTTGTTTTTAGTTGTGACAACCTGGTGAACAAGCTTGTATTGAGGTTGTAACAAGCTTGTTGACGAGGTTGTGACAAGCCTGTCAAAACCATGGCTGTAATGCCTTGTTGCCGAGCGCCTTAGCGCGAGGCATTTGATCGCGTAGTACAGTTTCGAAATTGTATGTTTGTATGTATATATATATATATGTCACGTTTTGGAACCCGCGGGGTCTCGGGGTCTACTTGACGTTCTTTCATAAACACTACGTTCTTTAATAACCATCCATTAAAATGGACGACAGCGATTTGCCCAGAGACAGCGATTCGTCAGACTCACTCGTCAGCACTACCGCCGATGCTTTAGCAAGATCCAGGGCTTTGGCACGGGAGAGAAAGCGCAGGTGTAGAAGAGTTAATTATAGGTAATGTGCCTATTGGTCTCATCACTGCGCGAGGCAAATTCATGCTGTAAGTATACCTAGTTATAATCTGAGATTAGGTTGTATACAAGCTTGTGACAGCCTAGTTACTAGCTACAACCCGGCTACAACCTATAGCATTCTTTGAACAATGTTTTGTGAACTGAACTTGAAATCACATAAAACAAAATAAACGACTATCTTCAGTTGCTATAGTTCTCCGAATCTGTGTAACATTGCCATCGACTTTATCCAATCCAGCATAGGAATGATTGTAGGAGTAGAAGTTCTGAGTTGTGTTTTTGGTTCCCCAACTGTGTGAGTGTGAAACATCAACACACTAATCACACTGAATAGTAAACAATCACCCTTTACTATGCTTGATGACAGCTAGTTAGAAGAAGCAAACACAGACAACTTGCTAGGTAGAAGAAACATGGACAACTGGACCCTATTGTCAGAAATTATAATGACTGGCGGGCAAGCACGGTTAGCTATGAGCAACAACAAACCTGGTATTCAGCGCTTGTATGCTTCTCCACAGATAAACACCGTCACCAGTTGCGCTTGACACTCAATTGTGCTAGATAGTTGGTATCCCAGGAGTAGCACCTAGGCCTAGACAGACCTATATAGGTGAAATTTAAAGCACATCAATTTTTCACGTGACAAGTATAGTAACAAAATGGCGGCAGCCAGTATGCTGTTTGCTCTATCGATCTAGCTCACAGAATTGGCGGAAGAAGCAACCTACGGTCAGGTTACACATTAAACTATGACATCTTATTGAAGCACCAATGGAAAGCAGGCAAGGCACAGACCCTTTTTGCACCATGTGTAGTGTTCTGATTACAAAGACAAGCGTACAAGCCAGCTCTATAGCATTCTTACTCACAACTAGTACGTTCAGTAGCTCCTTCCAGACATTGCTTGGTGAAAATCAGGTGTACAGCGTGTCTACTGCAGCCAGTGAAGCATGAATTCTAGGCGAACGTTCTTGCCTTGTGAATGCATTAAAAATATTCATGATTAATCGATTCCGCCATGCATTACTGCAATCTATTTGGATTGCAGAAATCCCTGCGACTGGTACAACTATTTGATACTACTGACATCAGACCCTTCCACTGAAATGCGAAAGGGCGGGGCTTCCAGACTACGCATAGAAGTAATCTGTAGCTCGATGAACAGAATGAACAAATGATTGAATGAATGACAAAGCAAGTACCGTAACCCTTGCAGTCTTGCACATGCGTCAAGGGTTAACACATCTGCCAACACATCTTATTACCACAGTTAAAATGACTGGATAGAGTTGCACCCACACATGTATAATTGTAAATAGTACATTCAATGAATGCAGCGGTGAGCTTGACTTTGATTTATGAACACCAGTGCCAGCAGCAAGCAACTTGCAATACACACTGACAACATATGTTTGTAACTACAAGCTTCTTATTTACCGAGAGCCGTCCAGTTTTATATACAGCACAAAACGGCAATCTTCTCGTGCGGAAGAGTAGCTGTATCAGTGTCACAGAGTAGCCTAGCAGTTGAAACGTCTCTGTCGAAGTCGAGAGTAGCAAGTGTAGCCAGTGTTGCTAAGCCTGCTAGCCTCTAGCATTCCAGTGTAACTGAGCCTGCTAGCCTCTAGCCTTCCAGTTTTGCTAAGCCTGCTAGCCTCTAGCATTCCAGTGTAACTGAGCCTGCTAGCCTCTAGCCTTCCAGTGTTGCTGAGCCTGCTAGCCTCTAGCATTCCAGTGTTGCTAAGCCTGTTAGCCTGCTAGCCTTCCAGTGTTACTGAACCTGCTAGCCTTCCAGTGTTACTGAGCCTGCTAGCCTCTAGCCTTCCAGTGTTACTGAGCCTGCTAGCCTCTAGCCTTCCAGTGTTACTGAGCCTGCTAGCCTCTAGCATTCCAGTGTTGCTGAGCCTGCTAGCCTCTATAGCATTCCAGTGTTACTGAGCCTGCTAGCCACTAGCCTTCCAGTGTTACTGAGCCTGCTAGCCTCTATAGCATTCCAGTGTTACTGAGCCTGTTAGCCTGCTAGCCTTCCAGTGTTACTGAGCATGCTAGCCTCTAGCCTTCCAGTGTTACTGAGCCTGCTAGCCTCTAGCATTCCAGTGTTACTGAGCCTGTTAGCCTGCTAGCCTTCCAGTGTTACTGAGCCTGTTAGCCTCTAGCATTCCAGTGTTGCTAAGCCTGTTAGCCTGCTAGCCTTCCAGTGTTACTGAACCTGCTAGCCTTCCAGTGTTACTGAGCCTGCTAGCCTCTAGCCTTCCAGTGTTACTGAGCCTGCTAGCCTCTAGCCTTCCAGTGTTACTGAGCCTGCTAGCCTCTAGCATTCCAGTGTTGCTGAGCCTGCTAGCCTCTATAGCATTCCAGTGTTACTGAGCCTGCTAGCCACTAGCCTTCCAGTGTTACTGAGCCTGCTAGCCTCTATAGCATTCCAGTGTTACTGAGCCTGTTAGCCTGCTAGCCTTCCAGTGTTACTGAGCATGCTAGCCTCTAGCCTTCCAGTGTTACTGAGCCTGCTAGCCTCTAGCATTCCAGTGTTACTGAGCCTGTTAGCCTGCTAGCCTTCCAGTGTTACTGAGCCTGTTAGCCTGCTAGCCTTCCAGTGTTACTGAGCCTGTTAGCCTGCTAGCCTTCCAGTGTTACTGAGCCTGCTAGCCTCTAGCATTCCAGTGTTGCTAAGCCTGCTAGCCTCTATAGCATTTCAGTGTTACTGAGCCTGCTAGCCACTAGCATTCCAGTGTTACTGAGCCTGCTAGCCTCTAGCCTTCCAGTGTTACTGAGCCTGCTAGCCACTAGCCTTCCAGTGTTGCTGAGCCTGCTAACCTCTATAGCATTCCAGTGTTACTGAGCCTGTTAGCCTGCTAGCCTTCCAGTGTTACTGAGCATGCTAGCCTCTAGCCTTCCAGTGTTACTGAGCCTGCTAGCCTCTAGCCTTCCAGTGTTACTGAGCCTGCTAGCCTCTAGCATTCCAGTGTTACTGATCCTGCTAGCCTCTAGCCTTCCAGTGTTGCTGAGCCTGCTAGCCTCTAGCCTTCCAGTGTTACTGAGCCTGCTAGCCTCTAGCCTTCCAGTGTTGCTGAGCCTGCTAGCCTCTAGCCTTCCAGTGTTGTTGAGCCTGCTAGCCTCTAGCCTTCCATTGTTACTGAGCCTGCTAGCCTTCCAGTGTTACTGAGCCTGCTAGCCTCTAGCCTTCCAGTGTTACTGAGCCTGCTAGCCTCTAGCCTTCCAGTGTTGTTGAGCCTGCTAGCCTCTAGCCTTCCATTGTTACTGAGCCTGCTAGCCTTCCAGTGTTACTGAGCCTGCTAGCCTCTAGCCTTCCAGTGTTACTGAGCCTGCTAGCCACTAGCCTTCCAGTGTTGCTGAGCCTGCTAGCCTCTATAGCATTCCAGTGTTACTGAGCCTGTTAGCCTGCTAGCCTTCCAGTGTTACTGAGCATGCTAGCCTCTAGCCTTCCAGTGTTACTGAGCCTGCTAGCCTCTAGCATTCCAGTGTTACTGAGCCTGTTAGCCTGCTAGCCTTCCAGTGTTACTGAGCCTGTTAGCCTGCTAGCCTTCCAGTGTTACTGAGCCTGCTAGCCTCTAGCATTCCAGTGTTGCTAAGGCTGCTAGCCTCTATAGCATTTCAGTGTTACTGAGCCTGCTAGCGTCTAGCCTTCCAGTGTTGCTGAGCCTGCTAGCCTCTAGCCTTCCAGTGTTGTTGAGCCTGCTAGCCTCTAGCCTTCCATTGTTACTGAGCCTGCTAGCCTTCCAGTGTTACTGAGCCTGCTAGCCTCTAGCCTTCCATTGTTACTGAGCCTTCTAGCCTTCCAGTGTTACTGAGCCTGCTAGCCTCTAGCCTTCCAGTGTTACTGAGCCTGCTAGCCACTAGCCTTCCAGTGTTGCTGAGCCTGCTAGCCTCTATAGCATTCCAGTGTTACTGAGCCTGTTAGCCTGCTAGCCTTCCAGTGTTACTGAGCATGCTAGCCTCTAGCCTTCCAGTGTTACTGAGCCTGCTAGCCTCTAGCATTCCAGTGTTACTGAGCCTGTTAGCCTGCTAGCCTTCCAGTGTTACTAAGCATGCTAGCCTCTAGCCTTCCAGTGTTACTGAGCCTGCTAGCCTCTAGCCTTCCAGTGTTACTGAGCCTGCTAGCCTCTAGCATTCCAGTGTTACTGATCCTGCTAGCCTCTAGCCTTCCAGTGTTGCTGAGCCTGCTAGCCTCTAGCCTTCCAGTGTTACTGAGCCTGCTAGCCTCTAGCCTTCCAGTGTTGCTGAGCCTGCTAGCCTCTAGCCTTCCAGTGTTGTTGAGCCTGCTAGCCTCTAGCTTTCCATTGTTACTGAGCCTGCTAGCCTCTAGCCTTCCAGTGTTGTTGAGCCTGCTAGCCTCTAGCCTTCCAGTGTTGCTGAGCCTGCTAGCCTCTAGCCTTCCAGTGTTGTTGAGCCTGCTAGCCTCTAGCCTTCCATTGTTACTGAGCCTGCTAGCCTTCCAGTGTTACTGAGCCTGCTAGCCTCTAGCCTTCCAGTGTTACTGAGCCTGCTAGCCTCTAGCCTTCCAGTGTTGTTGAGCCTGCTAGCCTCTAGCCTTCCATTGTTACTGAGCCTGCTAGCCTTCCAGTGTTACTGAGCCTGCTAGCCTCTAGCCTTCCAGTGTTACTGAGCCTGCTAGCCACTAGCCTTCCAGTGTTGCTGAGCCTGCTAGCCTCTATAGCATTCCAGTGTTACTGAGCCTGTTAGCCTGCTAGCCTTCCAGTGTTACTGAGCATGCTAGCCTCTAGCCTTCCAGTGTTACTCAGCCTGCTAGCCTCTAGCATTCCAGTGTTACTGAGCCTGTTAGCCTGCTAGCCTTCCAGTGTTACTGAGCCTGTTAGCCTGCTAGCCTTCCAGTGTTACTGAGCCTGTTAGCCAGCTAGCCTTCCAGTGTTACTGAGCCTGCTAGCCTCTAGCATTCCAGTGTTGCTAAGCCTGCTAGCCTCTATAGCATTTCAGTGTTACTGAGCCTGCTAGCCACTAGCATTCCAGTGTTACTGAGCCTGCTAGCCTCTAGCCATCCAGTGTTACTGAGCCTGCTAGCCACTAGCCTTCCAGTGTTGCTGAGCCTTCTAGCCTCTATAGCATTCCAGTGTTACTGAGCCTGTTAGCCTGCTAGCCTTCCAGTGTTACTGAGCATGCTAGCCTCTAGCCTTCCAGTGTTACTGAGCCTGCTAGCCTCTAGCATTCCAGTGTTACTGAGCCTGTTAGCCTGCTAGCCTTCCAGTGTTACTGAGCCTGTTAGCCTGCTAGCCTTCCAGTGTTACTGAGCCTGCTAGCCTCTAGCATTCCAGTGTTGCTAAGCCTGCTAGCCTCTATAGCATTTCAGTGTTACTGAGCCTGCTAGCCTCTAGCCTTCCAGTGTTACTGAGCCTGCTAGCCTCTAGCATTCCAGTGTTACTGAGCCTGTTAGCCTGCTAGCCTTCCAGTGTTACTGAGCCTGTTAGCCTGCTAGCCTTCCAGTGTTACTGAGCCTGCTAGCCTCTAGCACTCCAGTGTTACTGAGCCTGCTAGCCTATAGCCTTCCAGTGTTACTGAGCCTGCTAGCCACTAGCCTTCCAGTGTTGCTGAGCCTGCTAGCCTCTATAGCATTCCAGTGTTACTGAGCCTGTTAGCCTGCTAGCCTTCCAGTGTTACTGAGCCTGCTAGCCTCTAGCCGTCCAGTGTTACTGAGCCTGCTAGCCTCTAGCATTCCAGTGTTACTGATCCTGCTAGCCTCTAGCCTTCCAGTGTTGCTGAGCCTGCTAGCCTCTAGCCTTCCAGTGTTACTGAGCCTGCTAGCCACTAGCCTTCCAGTGTTGCTGAGCCTGCTAGCCTCTATAGCATTCCAGTGTTACTGAGCCTGTTAGCCTGCTAGCCTTCCAGTGTTACTGAGCCTGCTAGCCTCTAGCCTTCCAGTGTTACTGAGCCTGCTAGCCTCTAGCCTTCCATTGTTACTGAGCCTGCTAGCCTTCCAGTGTTACTGAGCCTGCTAGCCACTAGCCTTCCAGTGTTGCTGAGCCTGCTAGCCTTTATAGCATTCCAGTGTTACTGAGCCTGCTAGCCTCTAGCCTTCCAGTGTTACTGAGCCTGCTAGCCTCTAGCATTCCAGTGTTACTGAGCCTGTTAGCCTGCTAGCCTTCCAGTGTTACTGAGCCTGTTAGCCTGCTAGCCTTCCAGTGTTACTGAGCCTGCTAGCCTCTAGCCTTCCAGTGTTACTGAGCCTGCTAGCCACTAGCCTTCCAGTGTTGCTGAGCCTGCTAGCCTCTATAGCATTCCAGTGTTACTGAGCCTGTTAGCCTGCTAGCCTTCCAGTGTTACTGAGCCTGCTAGCCTCTAGCCTTCCAGTGTTACTGAGCCTGCTAGCCTCTAGCATTCCAGTGTTACTGATCCTGCTAGCCTCTAGCCTTCCAGTGTTGCTGAGCCTGCTAGCCTCTAACCTTCCAGTGTTACTGAGCCTGCTAGCCTCTAGCCTTCCAGTGTTGCTGAGCCTGCTAGCCTCTAGCCTTCCAGTGTTGTTGAGCCTGCTAGCCTCTAGCCTTCCATTGTTACTGAGCCTGCTAGCCTTCCAGTGTTACTGAGCCTGCTAGCCTCTAGCCTTCCAGTGTTACTGAGCCTGCTAGCCTCTAGCCTTCCAGTGTTGTTGAGCCTGCTAGCCTCTAGCTTTCCATTGTTACTGAGCCTGCTAGCCTCTAGCCTTCCAGTGTTGTTGAGCCTGCTAGCCTCTAGCCTTCCAGTGTTGCTGAGCCTGCTAGCCTCTAGCCTTCCAGTGTTGTTGAGCCTGCTAGCCTCTAGCCTTCCATTGTTACTGAGCCTGCTAGCCTTCCAGTGTTACTGAGCCTGCTAGCCTCTAGCCTTCCAGTGTTACTGAGCCTGCTAGCCACTAGCCTTCCAGTGTTGCTGAGCCTGCTAGCCTCTATAGCATTCCAGTGTTACTGAGCCTGTTAGCCTGCTAGCCTTCCAGTGTTACTGAGCATGCTAGCCTCTAGCCTTCCAGTGTTACTGAGCCTGCTAGCCTCTAGCATTCCAGTGTTACTGAGCCTGTTAGCCTGCTAGCCTTCCAGTGTTACTGAGCCTGTTAGCCTGCTAGCCTTCCTGTGTTACTGAGCCTGTTAGCCTGCTAGCCTTCCAGTGTTACTGAGCCTGCTAGCCTCTAGCATTCCAGTGTTGCTAAGCCTGCTAGCCTCTATAGCATTTCAGTGTTACTGAGCCTGCTAGCCACTAGCATTCCAGTGTTACTGAGCCTGCTAGCCTCTAGCCTTCCAGTGTTACTGAGCCTGCTAGCCACTAGCCTTCCAGTGTTGCTGAGCCTTCTAGCCTCTATAGCATTCCAGTGTTACTGAGCCTGTTAGCCTGCTAGCCTTCCTGTGTTACTGAGCCTGCTAGCCTCTAGCCTTCCAGTGTTACTGAGCCTGCTAGCCTCTAGCATTCCAGTGTTACTAAGCCTGCTAGCCTCTATAGCATTTCAGTGTTACTGAGCCTGCTAGCCTCTAGCCTTCCAGTGTTACTGAGCCTGCTAGCCTCTAGCATTCCAGTGTTACTGAGCCTGTTAGCCTGCTAGCCTTCCAGTGTTACTGAGCCTGCTAGCCTTCCAGTGTTACTGAGCCTGCTAGCCTCTAGCATTCCAGTGTTGCTAAGCCTGCTAGCCTCTATAGCATTCCAGTGTTACTGAGCCTGCTAGCCTCTAGCCTTCCAGTGTTACTGAGCCTGCTAGCCTCTAGCATTCTAGTGTTGCTAAGCCTGCTAGCCTCTATAGCATTCCAGTGTTACTGAGCCTGCTAGCCTCTAGCCTTCCAGTGTTGCTGAGCCTGCTAGCCTCTAGCCTTCCAGTGTTACTGAGCCTGTTAGCCTTCCAGTGTTACTGAGCCTGCTAGCCTCTAGCCTTCCAAAAACTTGGAATAGCCAATTTTTGTTGCATTCGTAATAGAATAATTGATTAAATTTCGTCCGGTATCAATCTTTATGCTGAGAAAAAAAAATTTTTCCTTTAAGCGACTGTATATATGTTGCACCTTGACAATTACCTAGGGTGCATACCTGCGGGCAGAGTAGCAACTAGCTATAAACAAGGAGCAAAATAATGGCTTTTACGAGCAGACAATACCTTTTACGAGTAGTCAATACCGTTTACGAGTAGACATTACCTAGCAGGGGAAATCTGATTCCATGGGTCGGAGTACGTGAAGGCGCGTTCACACTTTTGATGTGCTTTAAATCTCTATTGTTTCCCTATTGTAGAATTGGAAGCGAATTCAATGCGCATCGCGAGCGTTCACATGTAGTGAATGTGAATTGTGCGCCTCAAAATGCTACTCTGCGCTCTTCCTAGCCTTTAACAATGCTTCAAATGTCCATTACAAAGGTTTACTAGACCACCAAGCGCCTTTTGTCTACTCACGACGGTGTGCACCCACACGCTAGAGTCTCAATTCGCTTTCAATCCATTTTCAATCTACCTCTGGAGGTGGATCGAATGCAATGCACATTCAATTTGCATTGATTTCTAGCGGATTCATCAGTGTGAACACTGACAAACCAGATTGAATGCGCATTCGATACATTTTGCATAGTCCATGTGAACGCGTCTTCAATCTCCAAAACTGGGAGATTGCACTGCTAATACATTATTGATCTTTGCCTTGTGATAGTATCTGAATCATAATTATGGTACACATACCCAGGGGCATATCAAGTATTGATGCATGGTGTGTACAATTTTATTTTTGTCTCATCACTTTGTAGACATTGACCCAGATGTTGCCAAGGCCTCGATGGGAGTTAGAGTTGGGATGGAAATCACCAATGTTGGTACTCAGGGCTATCCTGGTGTTGGCAAGACATCTGTTCTTGATCTCGCTATGGGGAAAGATCCATCCCCTCAAAGGAACAGTACAGACTGTATTGATCCACCCTCTCGCTACTTGATGACTGACAGTGCAACAGAAGGAGTAGAGTGGGAGCTAGTCACTACAGACAAGATGTCTGAACTGATATGCGAAGCAATGAAGAAGACTATCAAAGAAAAGCGAATAGGCGCAACAGTAGTAACAACCAACCAATCTACCAGTGACACAGAAGATGATCAACTGCTTCCTCAAGCGAGTAACTCTACTACAGCACCACTTGATGAACCTGCCTCTACTGTGTTTCCTGACCTGGTCAAGAAGCTTTTTAACACGGAGGAGTCAGAAGTAATCTTCAACTCCCACTGGATGATGGTCACTGATTGTGGTGGCCAACCACCATTTCTAGATGCATCTGCTCTCTTTCTTCGCAACAGTTGCCTTCAAATTTTTCCTGTCAAATTGAATGAGCCTTTGAAGAAAACACCAGCTTTTAATTATTTTTTAAAAGATGAGTGTGCTTCTTTTGACGAAGAATGTGTCCCTTTGACACACAAGCAGATAGTTGAGACACTGGCCAAGTCAGTAGCTTCTATTCAGCCGCCACACACACCGTCAGCAACAAAGTGTCCAAAGGGAGCTAAATTCACTATAGTGGGCACATTTGAAGACAAGGCTCGTGATTGCAGTGAAACTGTTGAAGAAAAGGAATCGATTCTCAGGCAAGTCCTTGAACCATACGAGCCATTTCGAGTACAGCTGGATAAGAAGGTCATTCTGCCTGTCAATGCTGCTTTGGGCAAAAAAGCTGATGACACCGAGGTCGAAGATGCTGGGGCTATGAAGAAGAGAGCAGAGTTAGCTAAGGATCTTAGAAGACTCTTTAAGAAGGCAGATGTCAGCTTGAAAGTCGAAATGAGGCTACGGTGGTTTGGGCTTCTTCTCAACATACTCACGATAGCTGAGGAAGAACAAAAAGCTGTGCTTACACTAGATCAGTGCTATAAACTTGGAGATACTTTGGGTATGGGCCAATCAGAGACGAAACAAGCAATCCAGTTCTTTCATGACATTAGCCTGATAATGCATTTTGATACTCCAAAGCTCAGAGATTCTGTCATCATTGACACCAAACCAGTGCTCAACATGCTCTCTAGAATGATCAGTGTATCGTTTCTACGTGAAAAATTCCTTGCTGATCACTATAAGATTGTGCTACCTGGTAGAACCAAGGAACGACTACAGTACCATGGTCGCTTTAGCAGAGAAACCTTGAAGAAGTGTGTTGAGTTCAATGAGCATATCACGCTACAATTCTTTCTAGATATCTTGGAGCACGTCAAGATAGCTGTTGAAATCGACAAAGAGTATTTCATGCCTTGTGCTCTTTCCTATGCTCCTGAACCAAGTGCCCCGGTGTCTGCATCATCTCTTCCGTGGGTTATCAGACTGAGACGAAAAAATGAAGACATTCCAATCCCAGTGGGTTATCTACCAGCCATAATAGTCTTCCTTCTCACAAAATTCTCATCATACTTTTCTATGGAAAAGTTACGCCTACAAGATCTGAGTTGCCGACAATATCGAAACATGATCAAGTTGAAATACAATCGTGGAGGACATGTGTACTTGATCGAGCGACATCTTCAACTGGAAATCTACTTTTCTTATTTCGAGGATCATCCAAAAGAAGGCACGACTATCCGAGATCACGTTCTGAGGTCGATAAGTTTGACTGAAGAAAAACTCCATATCATTCAAAAAGGAGAAGGTGCCATCACCAAGGTGGACTCCTTTCTGTGCTCCTGTGGCAAGGGCAGTGCTCACCACACCTGTGCCTACAACCCTCTCTCAGGGATTCTGGAATGCGAGGCAGAGGAGACAGGAGAAAGTTGTAAACTGGATTCCAGGCACATGCTCTGGCTAGGTATGTGCTAGCACTCACTAGTTCATTGTATACTTTATAACTGGTACAGCAATATTAATGATACAAGGAGACTTTTGTGTTATACTATTTTCTCCTGCTACAGATAGCTCATCTACTCCTCATGACACTAAATCTCAACATCTCCTAGCAGCAGATAGTCACTCTGTGCCAGGTATGTGCATGTATATACTCTGTATAATAAGCTGTGCACGCACTAATTGAGAACTAGGTCTTTGTGGGCTTGCATTAAATTCTAGCTAGTATAGCATAATAGCACTCTGCCCTTGTTTTGTGAATGTCAACGGGTCCACATTCTATAAATGCATGCATGAGTGAAATCACTAAACCAACTCCATGCATTCACAAGATTAGTGCTTTGTTTGAACTTAATTTTGATTATAATGCTTTCAACCCAGATTAAATGAATATTGCTGTACTCATAATGGAATGTGAGCTATGTGATGTTTATCTCTCCACTGTCTCTATAGCAGCTGATTCTGGCATAATTTTAAACAAGCTCAAGAAACACAAATTCCCGGAACATAAGTGGATGGATCTTGCGTTTGGACTGATGCTGGCTGACCGTGTTCCTGGGATCGAGTCAGAGAACAGGAGCGACCTCAGCAGATTGATAGCTTTGGTGAACCACTGGACAGCTAATGTGGATGAGAGCGGCAGATGGGAGACACTGGTTGATGCTGTCAACATGTGTGAAGAGTATATTGTAGCTAAGAATCTAGCTAAAGACGTGTGTGTGCCTTGCCCACCAACTCCAGAGAGCTGTGAGCTGGATTCCAGGCACATTCTTTGGCTAGGTATGTGCTTAGCACTCACTATAATATTATTATAGCTCACTGTATACTATATACAGCAAAATACTGCAAATTATTATTGATGCAAGGAGACTTTTGTGTTATACTATTTTCTCCTGCTACAGATAGCTCATCTACTCCTCATGACACTAAATCTCAACATCTCCTAGCAGCAGACTCTGTGCCCGGTATGTGCATGTACTCTGTATATAACCTGTGCACACACTAATTCAGAACAATAGGTCTTTGCGTTGGCTAGTATAGAGCAGTGGCGGATCTAGGGTAGATCCAGAGGTGCACGCGAACCCCCTTTGCGCTCAATAGTGATATTCACAAGCTACATTACCTTATGAGGAATTTAGTTTATACAATCATAACTAGGGGTTGTCCCACATTCACCACACTCAAGACCGCCTAAAGTAACAAGGATTCAACCCTCTGCAGATTCAACGCAAAAGTAGGCTAGATTTTGACCGAAATTGGGCGTGGTTTTCAAAAATTCGCGACGCGCAAGCGCGCCCATTCCACTAAGAACCTCCCTTTCTTCAATCCTAGATCCGCCACTGTAGAGTATAGCACTCCACCCTAGTTTGGAGAATGTCAATTGGTCCACATTCTGTAAAAGCATGCGTAAGTGGAATTTATAGTAGCATATTCTATAGCATTCAATTCACAAGTGCTTTGTTGAACCTAATAATTATAATATTTTCGACCCAGATTTGATCAAAATAAATGAATATCACCGTACTACTGATAATGCAATCTCCACTGTCTCTAGCAGCTGAGACAGTGGAGCTAACAAGCAGCTATTAAGCCTCACGCATTTAATATTAGCATAGTTGTCATCTTGTCTATAGACACAAAGCAAGAAGCGTGTAAAGGCAGCTCATATGGAGTGACTGGTGTTACAGGTCAGTGTATTACTGCACTCTATACATTGTTTTAGCATTAATTATGAAGATGTCTTGAACAACAGCAGTGCACACCTATTTTTGTGGGCATAATTATATTGCATGGGAAATAAATACAGTGTTCCACACGAAGAGAGTAGAAAAATAGTTTTTGCACATTTTGCTTCATATCTCAGTAACTAATGATCCTACTGGCATGTTGCATGTATCATAATGATCCTCTATCCTTACTGAACACCCTGATTCATATGGCTTCAACTCACGTGACATGGGCGTGACGCAACATGGCGGGATATTGGACCTACTGGAAGGACAAGGTTAGGCAAAGAACTTTTGAGTTACTGGTAGTTAAGATTTCTTAACGCTGCATTAAAACCCTCACCCAGGGCGCCTACCTGTGGGCTGAGTGTTTTGCCTTAACTTTCATTAGTTCAGCGTCAGGGAGCAAATAATAGCGTCCTCGACCGACCAAAAGCTTAGGCACGGGAAATCCGATTCTCTGGGAGTTAAGGTCCAAGAATAGGAAATTGCATTGCCAATACATTCATCTTTACTTTAGAACTTGCGCAGAGTCTGTAGAAATACGCACATCGACAAACGCGACTGTTCTCTGCTAGAGAGCTGTTTTCTGACCGCCATCTTGCTAGTTAATGGATTTTTGTGATGTCACACGTTGGTTATTAGTCAATGATGAGTCATAACTATTAAAGTGATTCAATGTATTTTGTATTAGTTATGACTCATCGCATGATAATATTTATTATGGGTGACATCACAAAAATCCATTAAACTAGCAAGATGGCGGTCAGAAAACAGCTCTCTAGCAGAGAACAGTCGCGTTTGTCGATGTGCGTATTTCTACAGACTCTGCGCAAGTTCTAAAGTAAAGATGAATGTATTGGCAATGCAATTTCCTATTCTTGGACCTTAACTCCCAGAGAATCGGATTTCCCGTGCCTAAGCTTTTGGTCGGTCGAGGACGCTATTATTTGCTCCCTGACGCCGAACTAATGAAAGTTAAGGCAAAACACTCAGCCCACAGGTAGGCGCCCTGGGTGAGGGTTTTAATGCAGCGTTAAGAAATCTTAACTACCAGTAACTCAAAAGTTCTTTGCCTAACCTTGTCCTTCCAGTAGGTCCAATATCCTGCCATGTTGCGCCACGCCCATGTCACGTGAGTTGAAGCCATATGAATCAGGGTGTTCAGTAAGGATAGAGGATCATTATGATACATGCAACATGCCAGTAGGATCATTAGTTACTGAGATATGAAGCAAAATGTGCAAAAACTATTTTTCTACTCTCTTCGTGTGGAACACTGTAGAAGTACCAGTGGAAACAGATTTTCTGTGATTTTGTTTACTTTCCTTGCGCTGTTCCCACGAGTGGATGCATGTATTCTTATGTTCTTATCAAACCACTGTTTTCACACCTCTGAGTTAAATCTTTTTATCTTTGTGTAGTATATCATCCACTCTCTGAACATTATTAGAGCCAAAATAACTATGTTGTTTCTTTGTTTATAAATACTGTCACACACACTACACATCACTCACGCACATCACAGAAAGACACATTCACACACTGACTCACTAACACAAGCACACACTCATGCTAACTCACATTCACGCTAGCTCACACACTCACTCACTCGTACATGCACACTGCTCCGTCTGTCAATGCTCCGTCTGTCAATGCTCCGTCTGCTGCTAACACACACTCACACTGTAATGTTTCATACTTAGCAATGATAGCATTGCTTGCTAGACTAGTATATGAATGTACCACTGTGATGCACTTAGTATCAGTGATTATTACTATTATCTTTTCTGATGACAGTGCCTGAACCAACCAGTATCCAACCTACTCCATCATCTTATACTGTACTACCAGCTGCTGCTAGTAGACCAGCTGGTCCAGTGACTCATGGCTCTAATCTACCATCAGCTAGTAGCTCAGGTACTGTACACTTTGTGGTTAAAATATTCTCTGAAAACTATCATGTGTATTTTTTGTCATGTACATGCAGTTATGGACAGACCAACATATAAACAGCTAATTAATCTGAAGAAGGCTGATGGGACTACTCTTAAAGTAATTAAATGGATCTCATCATTGGAAAAATGGCAATGCTCAGACTTTGCTATCATGCTTTTGGACGATGATGTCCAAGTGAATAAATTTGTGAAGGAATGCAAAGAAACGGACGAGTTTGTTCGAAAGATCCTAAAATACTGGTTGTCTCGAGATGATGATGATCCAGCTGTTACACGCACTTGGTCAGCCCTCGCTGAGTGTGTCACTGATGCTGGTCTGCCTGGAGCTCTTGCTAAAGCCATCAGAGACACCTTCCTTCAGGTTTGTCTCATTGAGAGCTCAATTTCATAATCTTAATGTGCAACTGGTTGTTCCCTTCCATATAGGAACCCTCTGAATGATCAGAAACTGTTTTATAACACTCCCGAGACTTAGACAATCATCATTATTATTATACCAATGAATTATTTTTTGTAAAATGAAAAAAAAATACATTTTGTAACTGGCAGAGCATAAGTATACAAAATAGCTTAATAGTTTGTCAGGAGAGCTCGGAGCAGACTTGTACATTATGTGAGTCAGTGGTTTTCAGCTCCTCCCATACTTGGTTGTGAGCTCTACACCCAAGTATTTGAGCAGTGGGAGAGGGAACAGAAAGTGCCGTACACATGGAGAACCATATCAATGCTCTCAAGGGAGTTACAGAACATAGAGCATCATAGAATACAAGAGAAATAAAAGATTAATCGACATAGAATTGTAAATTTCTCCAAAATATCTACATGTACATGTTTTTTAGTGTTGTTGCACTGTAGTTGAGACACTAGTACCACTAGCACTGTATTAGTAGAGACACTAGTACCAGCAACACTACCGTAGTAGAGACACTAGTACCAGCACCGGTGTAGTAGAGACACTATAGTACCAGCACCGGTGTAGTAGAGACACTATAGTACCAGCAGCACTGTAGTAGAGACACTAGTACCAGCAGCACTGTAGTAGAGACATTAGTACCAGCATCACTGTAGTAGAGACACTAGTACCAGCATCACTGTAGTAGAGACACTAGTACCAGCATCACTGTAGTAGAGACACTAGTACCAGCATCACTGTAGTAGAGACACTATAGTACCAGCATCACTGTAGTAGAGACACTAGTACCAGCAGCACTGTAGTAGAGACACTAGTACCAGCAGCACTGTAGTAGAGACACTAGTACCAGCAGCACTGTAGTAGAGACACTAGTACCAGCAGCACTGTAGTGGAGACATTAGTACAAAGAAAGAATGAGTTTGTTCGAATGATCCTGAGAGACTGGTTTATGATGATCAGCTGCTCCATGCATGCACTTGGTCAGCTCTTGCTGAGTGCATCACTGAAGCTGGTCTACCAGGAGACCTCACTAAAGCTATCAGAGACACCTTCGTTTCATGATATTGTAACAGAAATGATTTTATAATAATTATGTGTAGGCTTGAAATAGATTCTCAAATGGACTAGTCAGTATCCACCACTTCAAACAGCTGATTGGTCACACCCATTTTGTAGGAGGAGTTTTCGCGGGAAAATGGCGTGTCTCGAGTATACCACCAACAACCGTCGTGTACGGACCTCTGACTTATCATCATCATCATGTGCCTTTAATCTCATCCTGTTTGTCATGCTGGATACGACAACGCCGTTGCTGTCACGGCCGGGCCGAGGTATTCAAGACAAGATAGCCTCACTCCATCACGTCCGAAGCATTGGGAAAGATGATCAACACGTCGCCTCACCTGTTCAGTGCACTGGTCGCCGTAATAGAGAAAAGAGACAAAGAGTTTGCATCTATACTGCTCAAAGAATACCACTGTAAGCAATGGATAACAAGCTCCGCTCCTATATTGTTGCTCGTCTAGTCTGTAGACATTGAGCAAGGAGTAGGAGCGAGCAGAGACAGTTCATATGGAGTGACTGGTGTTACAGGTCAGTGTAATTGTGATTACAGCTGCACATAGCTCTGTTTATGCATCAATCAATGTCACAGTCATGTACCTATGTGTTGGGTTTTGTTCATTGGTGGTATATGCTCCTGGTGTTACCAATGCTCCACTTACTCTGAGAATTATAAAACAGTAACTAAAAATTTATAGTGTCTATTTCCTGCAGAGTGAAGCTAGTGGGGCTTGAGCTAGTGAATTCATAGTTCATCAGGATCTACTCCAGCTATATATAGCTAGGGCTGCCAGCTCGATCACTTCCTCGTAGCAATGATCCTCACATCGTCTGAAGGTTGGCTCTATTTGGAGTGTGGGGCATGGTGCATTATGTGTTGTGTTACCAAGAGTGTTACCATGGTTTTACACATACAGAGGTGTTCATTTTGCTCTGACAACATGGAATTTTAAGCTTATGTTTTGCACAGTGAATTGGCTTGGCTTGTTATGCCTTAGTGGGCGGAGCCTGAAGGCATATAGTATTCATGCGTGTCTGTTTGTCTGTCCGCTCTAAGACGGCAAAGAATCAGCTTGTGGTAAGTGCAATAGCAACATAACACATTAATAGCTGGAATCGAAGGTCTTAGATTTTTGAATTAGAGCTTCTTTCTTCGTGATTAGCTTAGTATGTTTACCGTTGATGCATGGTGATCTGTACTTCTCCGAAATTGAATGTGTCCATGGTTAACTGGCTAGCAGATTGTAGGTTTAATCTCGACTACAGGATAGCGTGGAGGGTTAAACTTCAGCAAAAAACAAAAACAAAAAAAGCTGTTACAAGCATGGCTGTGTGCTAGCTTGCCTTGTACACACCCAGCTAATTATTACACTGTGGTAGCATACTATTGGCTTCTGTTTTTTGCCAGCTTTGTGCTTTATAAATCTGTTACAATCATCATCAAATTAATATGCTGTCAAAGCATGTCCAGTGTGCAGTATGCATGCAATTACATCTGCACCTGCTTCATTGTTGATGAAGTGTTTATGGCACAGTTGGTCTAAACCACTCATCCACTGCATTGTTAAGATTTGACACCCACTTCATGTAGTTGCCAATAGTTACCAATAGTTAGTGAACAAGTTAACAAGGGTGCTGAGTAATAACAAAAAATAACAGAAATAGTTAGGAATGAAAGTCAAGAGCAAGGGGACCTGGATGCCGTTTCCTCAGCAGAAGAGTAGCATTTCCCCGCCAGAGTGTCACCAAAAGTTTTTGAAAAAGTTGTCAAATAGCAATGTGCGGAGAGACACCAAGTCTCAATAGTTACCCTGTGAAGGGTTAAACGCATGCGCAGGCAGTGTGTACCAGGTGACTAAATGAGGTGTGGCCTCGGGACGAGACTAATCTCTTTGTCCCAGCCCTATTAACAACAGTACTCTGCACCTTAAACAGATTCACTTTGTTGATGTTGTCATACCTCAAAGGACTGTTGTATTAGTACTGGTTCATACACTGACATTACTAAATTCATCTAGTCAATGTTTTGTGAACACATTGCTCAATAAATCATATAAGCATGATCCATCTATACCATCATAGAGTGTTAGTTTACATGTATCCTACTTTACAATATGTACCACACTATATAGCTCTACTGGAGATTAGTAATATACATCTAGTCGACTGGTTTTAGTCTGATCATGGTTGAGTGGTTTATTATCCATAGTCTAATACCAAAAGTGTAGTTATGATAGTACAACTGTGTGTACTAAGGAAGCAGCCTCACATAATTATCTGTAAACCATTGTCAGGCACAATGGTTGCACTGAAACTTGTGTAATATTATTGTATCACATCTTCTTACTCATTTTCAGGTTTTTATTCAATTGTCGGAGGAGATAAGAGCACTACAAGCATCCATGACTCAGGTAAATCCTCTCTTACCACCTTTCTAGCTCTTTGTCATGTTTGGTACCCAGCTGTACATCAATGGGTCCTTCTCAATTACTCACTGTGTCTACTGCACTGCATGTGACAATAATTAATGGTAGTATTTCTTGCACATGCGCCAAGTTTTATAGCATGCTTCCTTTTGCTGCTACAGACGTTTATATTCTGTGAATATTAATTAGCTCAAACTGGTAACCGTCACCTTAATGATACATGTAACATGAGTGTGGATACTGTTCTTGATCATAACCATGTTCTTGACTCCTGTTCATGATACTGTGTCATTAAACCGTTCATACAGGTTCTCACTCAAGTCATGGTTGGAGGACCCTAGACTACACGATGAGACACTACCATCACTACCACAATATGATCCAGAGAGACTCATGATAGTGTTCTCACAAAATTATGAGCTGTGAGCCGGAGGGGAAGAGCTGGCGAGAGAAGAAGGAAGGAGATTGGGAAAAGCAAAACCGGAAGGAAGTAAGTAAAGCCATGAGATATTCTCACATTTCACATACTATCAACAGCTATACAATGTTCTGATCTAGCTGAAATCTGTACAAAAATACTAGAAAATGGGATAATGTACCACAATGCATTACGTTAATGAGAGCACACAATTGAACTGGACACAATGACACAATAATTTGAAATTTAAATTACAGAGGTTATACTTCTTCTTGCAAGGAAGATTTGAGTGTAAATTGTCACCTTGCAGTCACTAACATGTGTCAAGTCACTGGTATTTATTCACACAATGGAGCATGATCAAAGACTTAATGACATTTTAACGCATTAGTGCTCCACGCTTTACGGTCTACGCTCTACGGTTTATGCTTTACCCTTACAAGAAGTAATAAAACTGCTGTAATAGACATAAATTTTTATATGAAGGCTTCCTGACCTGCGGTTTGGCTAATACTTTTCTAGATTGCTGTTTATTCTTAAGGTGGGACCAGTAAAACTAATAACAATTATTGTGTGCTTTGATATGATATAAATAAGGTAATAAACAACTTTAACACCGCTAATGACGAATGTGCGTAAATATATATTTTAGCAATGAGACATTTCTTTGAAGTGGTGTAAAATATTTTGGCACATTTACACTCAAAGCACAATGCTGATAGTGTATGATTGATCAAGCTCAGCTTATGCACTTAAAGCACATAGTTGTTAATGAGGAAATGTTTGTAGCTAGGAATCCATAGTATTAGTATTGACCAGTCTCAATAGAGCCCATACAGGTAGTGCATTCCTTCCTACAGATCGGTTGGTAGGTTAAGCAATTCTTGTGAATGTGGTTGTTTTTCAAACGTATAGACAGGATTAGAAACGTACTCTGCATTTGTATGGCTGGATAGTTAAGTGAATTATGGTGATGTAGTAAAGCTATTGAACTCATGGCTTTACTACACATCAGCCATGAGCTGATATCTGATATGCAGCCATATCTCATACGATATCTACCTTCAGCAACATAACGCTAGTCTGGGACACAGGATCATGGAGTTATAGCAGTCACGAACCCTCGAATAACACACCACATGATAGTCACATGCACATCATGTGATCATCCTATAAACAATCATGCATGTACACTACTAACAGTTACTAAAGGGTTATTATTATATTCATCTTGTTGTTGTGTTAATTATAAAGTATAGGAAGTAAGAGGATGCATTGAGTATCATTGTAGTGACGTGATCGTGTGTTTATACTAATTCAAATACACATGTAGTACAATATACTGCTCTTTAGGTGAAGAATGAATGGTTGGAGTTAGTGACCGTGTGCGAAGTGACTGAGAGGGTGAAGATGGTGATGAACCAATGGCTACAAGTGGACTCGTCAAATTACCAATCAGATGTGTGTTTTAACACATACTACAAGTACCTCAAAATGGTGAGACTCACTCACCCACTCACTCACTCACTCACTCACTCACTTACTCACTCACTCTCTCATTCACTCAATCACTCACTCACTCTCTCATTCATTCACTCACTCACTCACTCACTCTCTCATTCACTCACTCACTCACTCACTCACTCACTCACTCACTCACTCACTCACTCACTCTCTCATTCACTCACTCACTCTCTCATTCATTCACTCACTCACTCACTCACTCTCTCATTCATTCACTCACTCACTCACTCACTCACTCACTCACTCACTCACTCACTCACTCTCTCATTCACTCACTCTCTCATTCATTCACTCTCTCACTCACTCACCCACTCGCTCACTCACTCACTTACTCACTCACTCACTCACTCACTCACTCACTCACTCACTCACTCACTCACTCACTCACTCACTCACTTTCTCATTCACTAACTCACTCACTCGCTCACTCCCTCACTCACTCACTCATTCACTCACTCACTCACTCACTCATTGACTCTCTCGTTCACTCTCTCACTCACTTACTCACTCACTCACTCATTCACTCACTCACTCACTCACTCACTCACTCACTCACTCACTCACTCACTCACTCACTTTCTCATTCACTCACTCACTCGCTCACTCCCTCACTCACTCACTCACTCACTCACTCACTCATTCACTCACTCACTCACTCACTCACTCACTCACTCACTCACCCACCCACTTACTTACTCACTCTCTCTCTCTCATCCCATCTCTACAGGTACCTATTCAGTGTCTCACTGTACCAGTACTAAAATGCTTCGTCTGATTGCGTTCTCTACCTCTCTCATCACTATACTGGGCAATGTATTCACGTCACTCAGACACTCACGATACAAGGAATTTGTGAAACATGTTGGAAGAACTATCAGGTATGTACTGCTCCATAGTAATGAAGCACCATAGGTGCAGATGCCTCGTGGAATTGCATGCATACTGCACACTGGACATGCTATAACAGCACACAGCAACTATACAGCTATTCCATCAGCTGATGACAGATTTATAAAGTACAATGCAAGCTATTGATACAAGCTGGCTAAAATAACAATAACAGAAGCCAATAGTATGCTACCACAGTGTAATAATTGGCTGGAGCATGCACAAAGGCAAGCACACAGCGATGTTTGTAGCAGCTGTTTTTGTTTTTGCTACATCAGTAATGCATGTATTGTACTGTATCTAATTGGTATGATACAACTTTTGTACATCAATATATCTAATGAATGTTAATTACCTAATCATCAGTGAATATAATTAGCTCACTCCATGTATGACATATTGGGTAGTGGGTAGTCAGCCTATCTCAACTTTGGGCCTCAGGTCAATAATCTTCAACACTGGAACCCCCTGGGCAGTCCTGCCCAAAAGTTAATTGCTCAAAATTTATGACGAATTAGAATTATTGGCTCCTATGAAAATTTCTATCATGAATCAATGAGACCCTTTCCATGCTAATGGGTTGCATGGTTACTACACAGCTGCTTCATGTACTGTATATATCTGTGTATTAGAGTGACCACAATCAGCATCTCATGCATGATTAGCAAATATGTTGATACATGTATGGTATGTACATGTAGTAATAACAATTGATTGAGTTGTTGCTGACTATATTAACTCCTCCACATAGCTAGTCATTACTGCTGTAGCTACTGTTATGATAAGATCACTGAACTATCTGAGTTCTCTCACTGCACAGGTTCTTAGTAGCCATACCCTGCACCATGGTCAGTGTTGTGGAGCACACCATTGCAGTCTACTTCACTACTCTACATGCTCCAGACACCAGCTCCATTCCTCTACCATACAGTGAGACTGTGTATGAGTGGAGTGATGTTACTAACTCACTATCAATACCTGGAACTAAAGTGGACGAGTTTGTTCAATGGTGTCTCAATAGATGTGCTCCTCTGTCACTGCACGCTCACCTGTTGCAGTTACTGACCCAATGTACTAGTATAGAGCAGGAGTATAGTATTGCCTGTAAGGTAGTGGAGTGGTGCACCTTGATGAAACCAATGTGAGTTAGAGAGAGGGGGGAGGGAAGGAGAGAGAGGGAGAGAGAGAGGGAGGGGAAGTGAGAGAGGGAGAGGCAGAGGGAGAGAGGTTGGGAAAGGAGATAGAGTGAGAGAGGTTGGGAAGGGAGATAGAGTGAGACAAAGAGGGGGAGGGTTAAACGAGGGTGGCCTTCGAGATTGTTTTTTTTATTGCAGTCCTCAAGAGGAGTGTAGAATATTCCTGATCTGGGAGAAGGCACTCAGTCTACTAGTGCGCCAGGTCAAGTTCAGTGGTAGTGTTGGCAGCATACCCACACAGCTCTCCAACCTGGCGAGCTTACTGCAACGATTTGGTGAAGACAAAGCTTCAGATGGTCTACTGGGTGTGATTGGACTGGGCAAGAAGTCACTTTACTCTATACAGTAAGAAACTAGTGGTACCATGTTACTGTAGGATAATCCTCTCTCTCCTCTCTCTCTCTCTCTCTCTCTCTCTCTCTCTCTCTCTCTCTCTCTCTCTCTCTCTCTCTCTCTCTCTCTATCTCCCTCTGTCGATCTCTCTCTCGATCTCTCTCTCTCTCTCTCTCTCTCTCTCTCTCTCTCTCTCTCTCTCTCTCTCCATCCAACCATCCCTCCCTCTCTCCCTTTCTCCCTCCCTCCCTCCCTCCCTCCCTCCCTCCCTCCCTCTCTCCCTCCCTGATCCCTCCAACCATCTCTCTCTCTCTCTCTCTCCGCAGGTTCAGGCTGATATCTCGTGCTCTCTCCACTCATATATATACTGTCAGACTCCATTAGATAATTCCACTCAATCCTCTATACTCACCATGGACACGTCAAAGACCCGTTCCGAAACCAGCCTGGGTTTGTGACTGTAGCAGTACCACTAAAACAAGCCGATCAATCTTTGAACAATTTGGAAGCACTCGTGAACAACAAAAATTACGTTTCAGTAAAAGAGAAAACTAGTTATGCAGTTGGATTTATAAGTGACTTGAATCATACACTATTGAACAGTGTAGAACTATTAGTGTGTCTTAGTGTATGGTTATACCCTCAGGACAGGTATCTGGATGCTATAAGAGTATTATGATGTCACCACTACTGTATTATGTTGATGTGTTACTATTTTTGACTATGAACAATGACGTCACACAATTTTAATAGTAGATTTGTTATGGTAGTAGATTTGTTATGGCGTTCAGTGTTGGTGCCTGGTTGAGGGCGACCGGCTTCTCTAAGTATGAGCCTAGCTTTCGTAAGCATGGGTACGCATCGTACCATACTGTTAAGGAGCTGAGCAGTGATGAGCTAAGTGCAGCAGGAGTGGAAGACCGTGATGTAGTGTATCTAGCTAATGATGTCGATACTCTGAAGGCAGTGTCAGAGGATGAGGCTATCCGGGAGCTATCAGTGAGTGTTTTATTGTACGCGTGGTTGATCATTGTGTGTTTGTAAAGTGGGGAACTATAATTAAAACAGCTAGAGCCCCAGTCACATATGACTCGATCTGAGATCGAGTCATCATGCCATGCAGTGTTTGTTTGCCGGTATTTCGTCTCAGTATGGTTTGTTACAGTAACTCTATATGCATAACAAAACCCCAGGCTACCGTATAGCCGTTAGCCAAATTTTGGCTGGGTCTAATTTTCCTTGTCACAGAACTTTTAATAGGCAAAAAGAATTTTTCGACCAGCACCAGCCGTTCGAAAATTAAATCCACATGAAAATAACCGGCTATATGGTAGTTGTCTCGAGAGTATTTTCAGAAGTGATAGTATTGTTGTTGTTATAGTAACTCCATCATGGCTGGGCCTCTAGCTAGCTTGTTCATTGCTCTGTCATCACTCAGCTTCTGGTCATGAAACTAGTTACTGTGATACCAGTATTGAGATGACACTCTGTGATAGCTGTATCCATGGTAACCATAGTACTACAATGTGCATGTACACTATTGTGATCTTACATCATGTGTTGTGTTGTTCTCTTTAGTCCCAGGAATGTGCATTGTATTGTGCTAGTCATGATGGAGACATCAAGTCAGTACAGGATCTACTTGCTGCAGGAGCAGATCCTAACTGGTTCAATCCTTTCGATGTGAGTCATTCATTCAATCCATAATATATTAGTGTACATGTATAGCTTTATATCTGTCAGATCACAAACTATGTCATAGCTAATAATGTATAGGCAGTGAGTGTAGAATGTGGTGTCAACTTACATGAGTACGTACATGTACTTTTATTATGAAGAAAAGCCTTTGTTGATGTTCTGGTCCCCATATGAACTGTGTATGGTCTTCAGCTAACCTGCTCATCACCACTGTATCCAGTAGTCTAGCAGCTAGCCCTCTCTTCGCTATGAATTAATGGACGGTGTCAACTCACAAGTGAATGAGTTTCATGACCAATCAGATTGCTCATGAATATAGTTGTCCCAAATTCTGGGCAACTATATTCATTGCTTTAAGGATTTCAGAGGGAAACTAGCTGGTCAAGCTTATCCAATGGCACACTTGCGTCGATGGCAACAGAAAACACACAGGCTCGGCTTTATTTCAGCCTAGCGGCATACTCAGCTGCTGTAGACAGAGAATCGACAAACATTATAAGCTCTAATGTTCATTTTCTTGGCTAAGCAGTGACCTCACTCGAGGTTGCGGTTATGCTCCTCCCGTCAATGTAAGATCAAAGAATCTTGATTTCTTACATCTTTTGCTATAGACTCTCTTTTCACCTTCACCGTGACCCCACCCATTAATTCTTAGCGAAAAGAGGGCTACCAGCTAGACTATGTATCCATGCAGCAGCACTGTATAAGAGATAGTGATACTTTCCACTCATATATACTGAGTTGTTTTGTCTAATCATTGATTTACACTGTTTGTTGTGCTAGCAGAGAGTAAGTAATCTTGTGTACTCATGATAATGTTCCTGTGAGCTATGCCACAGTTAATCACAGCTGTACAGTCTATACTTCACACTACTCTTGTGTCTGTTCTGTTAGAATATGTCTTTACTATATTCGCCATCATCACTAGTTAGGTAGTAAGAGTACACATGAAATTGTATAAAAGAAGTATAGAACTGGTACGCATGTACACACACTCATTAGCCTCATACCCAGCTAGCCTCCAAGATGGAACAACAAGGTTCATGCATACACATAGTCACATTATTGTGGAAATGATGTGTTGGTCTAACCACTGACGTAAAGTATCTTTGTGATTAGTGAGTGAGCATTAATGAGCCTGATCATGTATGTTTCATAGACAGCTACTCAATAACAACTCACAGAGAATGTGTTCATTTGTTCATTGGAATCTTCACACAGCTATAATCAATAATAACAGACAGCTCATGGGATATGTGTTCATTAGAACTATAGTCAAGATTGTTGTAATTGTCTAATTGTCATACAGTAAATGTAATGCTTTATCTTGTCATTCTGATATGATCATCATGTGATGTTTGAACTGCATTGCTATAGTTACACTGTGCTGTTGTTATCTTATGCAGATCAAGGACACACCACTACATGTAGCAGCAGAAGAAGGTCACAATGACATTATCAGAATCTTATTGGATCATGGTGCTAACCCTAATGCACTTAGTGAGGTGAGTTTGTATTTGCTACACACACACACAGACACACTAATCCAGACACACTTGAGACAGTGGATTGATTATCCTGATTGTGTGTACAACTGATTGAGCTGTCCTCATTTCAAGGGTTTAATATTTTCTTACAATGCTAGTGTTTGTCTCACTCACTGTACTACATGTTGCTGTTGTGAAGTGACACAATGTCATTTGTGACAGATACTTGTTCTTTATATCAGAGTCATAAAGTGAAGTCAATAATACGTTATTTTTGACTTTGCTTTATCACAAAGTCTACGATTACCTGAGCTTACATATTATAGCCAGTGGAGTAGCTATGAGATAGGGCAGTCGGCTGTTTCGCCCCTGCTTTTCATGGAAAAACGCAGCAACAGTGCTTAACGCTAGCAAGAGTTCATAATACACAGAGAGTATCATGCTCCAATATGCCCTTCACGAAGACTCTTGGGAATGACCAGCAGTACAGCATGTGACAGGATTACGCTGTATGATGTTCTATAGATTTAAACCATGCCTTTGTGAAAGGAAGCAACAAGTTGCCAGCAACTTCAGCAAGCAACTCTGACTTCTACAGAACCCTGTAGGTGACTCTAGCAGCTGATTTCCCTTTCTACGGTAAATTATTACAATGTCGATAGATTCTAAGCTACTCGGCATGGTTAGCAATGCCTTATTGTAAGCTGTGTGCTTTTTGTCATTTGTTAGGTGCTTCATTTTTTGTAAAGATTTGCCTAAATTGTCTGTCAACATACACCTGATAGACTCATTTAATGTTGCTGTTGTCTGCCAGATAGTACATAGCCCTACAGTATTCTAAAGATCTACGAGCTATCATAGATACAGTATACCAACAGGGATTAGCAACGGGTGCGCATTCCAATACATTTGTATTACGAGCTGATTTTACATCCTCGTTACGGGTTAAACAATAAACGTTGCCTTTCAACGAGTTTGCTGCTAAGCTAGCTCTTGGCGATTTTACTAAGAAGAGTCACTGTCATGGCACATTGTCGATCTCTGGTGATTGACTATTAGAATGTTCTGCCTATACACTTTGATAGTAAATGCGACTTGAGTACTGTTTAGTTTTGATCACTAACCGATGAAGTGGTTGTTGGTTGCAGGACAAGCGTTGTAAACGCTAACCAGCAGCTTGTTTACTCTGCTGAAAAGTGGTTATGTACCTGTTACTAGTTTTTAGTTGTTGTTCGGTCCATTCTTTGCTGATAACATGTTAGTTTGTACATGTCTTCGTGAGAATAGTGCATTTAGTATTCTCGATCTCACACAGTGTAGAGCTATCACACGAGACAAACTAAGCCATTCAGCCCTGTTTGTACGGGTGCTAGTATACCTCTTCTGACAATAGATGCACTCTGGCTGCTCTTGTTTTTAGTTTATCCTCGAGAAGAAAGGCTGTTCTATGAGAACTAGGCACCAAAGGTGCTGATGCCTCGGTGGAATTCCATTGTACACAGCACTGGACTAGCTACAGTAAACTCCACCTATTAGGCTATTATACAAGCTATAGCACAATTCCTGTACAGTAACTATCCACCATTCCACAAACACAGCAACAAACTGCAGCTGTTATACCTTTCTGCACAGCAATCACAATGCAATATAATAGTTATGCAATCAGAAGCCAATCAGTGCTGACCACTAATTCAACTGGGTGTGTTTATAAAGTTCAATTCGAGTGCAGAGCACGGCACAGCACATACACGAGCGAGATAGCGTCCATAGCTTGCTTACACAATTTCTTGCTGCTATCCTGTGACTTATCAGCTTCTAGGCAGTCAACTGTGGATAGTTTTGTCTACGGAGAACTCTAGATCATCAGCAACGACTGTTTTGCTCAAGCCGGCGAGCTCAAGCTCGACTGTAGGCCTTCGAGAGAATTTCGCTGGACCTACCAAGCTGTTTTGTAGTACAAACGAACTCAATAGCTGTAAGGCAGTCAGCTGTAAACTGTTTTGTCTTTAGAGGAGTCCAGATAGCCGGGAACAGCCATCGAGGTAAGCATCTCATGCCATAACTCACGAACGGAGCTTTAGAACCAACAATTTATCAATACAGTTCCGAGCAAATAGCGATTTCTACCTGTGTTGCTGATATCAGAGCTTAGTTTTTAGCGTCCGATGCGCTATGCCGGCAACGGACAGAAAAATAGCACCATAGGTGCTGATGCCTCGGTGGATTGACATTATATCCACAAACACAACTATCCACCATTCCACAAACACAGCAACTGCAGATGCATGCATACAGGATTTCTGTACAGCAGTCACAATGCAGTGCTTTAGTTATGCAATCAGAAGCCAATCATGCAGTGCTGACCACAATTCCACTGGGCGTGTCTACAATGTTCATTACAGCACACGCATACCACGAGCGAGATAGCTTCCATAGCTTGCTTACACGATTTCTCTGGACCTCAGGACCTGCGCTGCTATCCTGTAGTAAAATTCTAACCTATCAGCTTCTAGGCAGTCAACTGTGGACAGCTTTGCCTTTGGAGAAGTCCAGATAGCCAGAAACGGGCATTGAGGTGAGCAAATCACGCCATAGCTCTGGAACTAAGCTTCGTGTAAAGCTTTCACACTATCAAAACCGAGATAATATCGAGTTCTACCTGCATTGCAAGTTTCAGAGCTTACCTTTTTGCGTGCGCCGCAGAAATGATGTAAAAGACAGAAAAATAGCACCATAGGTGCTGATGCCTCGGTGGATTGATATTATATCCACAAACACAACTATCCACCATTCCACAAAGACAGCAACTGCAGATGCATGCATACAGGATTTCTGTACAGCAGTCACAATGCAGTGCTTTAGTTATGCAATCAGAAGCCAATCATGCAGTGCTGACCACAATTCCACTGGGCGTGTCTACAATGTTCATTACAGCACACGCATACCACGAGCGAGATAGCTTTCATAGCTTGCTTACACGATTTCTCTGGACCTGCGCGCTATCCTGTAGTAAAATTATAACCTAACAACTGCTAAGCAGTCAACTGTGGACAGCTTTGCCTTTGGAGAAGTCCAGATAGCCAGAAACGGGCATCGAGGTGAGCAAATCACGCCATAGCTCTGGAACTAAGCTTCGTGTAAAGCTTTCACACGATCAAAACCGAGATAATACCGAGTTCTACCTGCATTGCAAGTTTCAGAGCTTAACTTTTTGCGTGCGCCGCAGAAATGATGTAACAGACAGAAAAATAGCACCTAAGGTGCAGATGCCTCGGTGAAACGACACTATATATTCACAAACACAACTGATCCACCATTCCACAAACACAGCAACTGCAGATGCATGTATACAGGATTTCTATACAATGCAGTGCTTTAGTTATGCAATCAGAAGCCAATCAGTGCTAACCACAATTCAACTGGGCGTGTCTACAGTGTTTAGCACACGAGCGAGATAGCTTCCATAGCTTGCTTACACAATTTCTCTGGACCTGCGCTGCTATCCTGTAATAAAATTCTAACCTATAAGCTTCTAGGCAGTCAACTGTGGACAGCTTTGCCTTTGGAAGTAAGCAAATCACGCCATATTGATAACTCGAGAACGAAGCTTCGTATACAAGTTTCAAACGATGAAAAGCGAGATATTATCGAATTATACCTGCATTGCAAGTTTCAGAGCTTAACTTTTTGCGTGCGTCGCAGAAATGGCGTAACAGACAGAATGACAGACAGCACGATTACCGTATGCCTCGTGGCTCCGCCCTCGGCATAAAAATAGCACCATAGGTGCTGATGCCTCGGTGGATTGATATTATATCCACAAACACAACTATCCACCATTCCACAAAGACAGCAACTGCAGATGCATGCATACAGGATTTCTGTACAGCAGTCACAATGCAGTGCTTTAGTTATGCAATCAGAAGCCAATCATGCAGTGCTGACCACAATTCCACTGGGCGTGTCTACAATGTTCATTACAGCACACGCATACCACGAGCGAGATAGCTTCCATAGCTTGCTTACACGATTTCTCTGGACCTGCGCGCTATCCTGTAGTAAAATTATAACCTAACAACTGCTAAGCAGTCAACTGTGGACAGCTTTGCCTTTGGAGAAGTCCAGATAGCCAGAAACGGGCATCGAGGTGAGCAAATCACGCCATAGCTCTGGAACTAGGCTTCGTGTAAAGCTTTCACATGATCAAAACCGAGATAATACCGAGTTCTACCTGCATTGCAAGTTTCAAAGCTTACCTTTTTGCGTGCGCGGCAGAAATGATGTAACAGACAGAAAAATAGCACCATAGGTGCTGATGCCTCGGTGCATGGATTGACATTATGTCCACAAACACAACTATCCACCATTCCACAAACACAGCAACTGCAGATGCATGCATACAGGATTTCTGTACAGCAGTCACAATGCAGTGCTTTAGTTATGCAATCAGAAGCCAATCATGCAGTGCTGACCACAATTCCACTGGGCGTGTCTACAATGTTCATTACAGCACACGCATACCACGAGCGAGAAAGCTTCCATAGCTTGCTTACACGATTTCTCTGGACCTGCGCTGCTATCCTGTAGTAAATTTTTACCTATCAACTTCTAGGCAGTCAACTGTGGACAGCTTTGCCTTTGGAGAAGTCCAGATCGCCAGCAACGGTAAACAAAGTAAGCAAATCACGCCATAACTCGCGAACGAAGCTTTAGAACCAAATTTCTATACATGCAGATCCGAGTAAATATCGAGTTCTGCTTGTGTTGCTTGTTTCAGCGCTTAGTTTTCTGTGAGCGACGAGAAATGCTCGCAACAGACAGAATGACTGACTGACAGACAGCACGATTACCGTATGCCTCGTGGCTCCGCCCTCGGCATAATGACACACACACACACATACACACACACACACAACACGACTACTGTATGCCTCGTGGCTCCGCCCACCGAGGCATAATAACTGTGCTGAAAGAAGATCACATTGGTTTTCTTGTGCTTTGAATCCTTCGGAATCGATTAAAACAGCTAAATTTGCTACTCTGGCGACAATTTTATTCTGCAAAGATTACTGTTAATGCAGCCAAATACTACACTACTTTATACAGCAGGCATTGGTTGACACGTATGAATGACCAAGCAAACTACAGTAACTCACAGGAGGGATCCTTGCAAACGTGCTGTTTATTTATGAATGAAAATCTGCACGCAAAGACTCTTTCAAAGCAATCTCGGTTTTAAGCTTTTATACTGACAAGAGAGCACATCAAGTCTGAAAAGCTGGCTTGATTTTATTGAAACGCCTTGAGCTTCCAGAAAATGTGTCACAAAGTCCAAAGTCAGCGCTTACAATCGGACACAAAGTGTTTCACGAGTGTTGCTATTGATATCACACCATCGTTTTCTATCCCGGTTATGTAGTCTCGTAAATCTATGCTCATGTACACAACTCTTAGCCTCGATCTCTGGTGATTGACTATTAGAATGTTCTGCCTACACTTTGATAGTAAATGCGACTTGAGTACTGTTTAGTTTTGATCATTAACCGACGAAGTGGTTGTTGGTTGCAGGATAAGCGTTTTAAACGCTAACAAGCAGCTTGTTCACTGTGCTGAAAAGTGGTTATGTACCTGTTACTAGTTTTTAGTTGTTGTTTGGTCCATTCTTTGCTGATAACATGTTAGTTTGTACGTGTCCTCGTGAGAATAGTGCATTTAGTATTCTCGGTCTCACACAGTGTAGAGCTATCACACGAGACAAACTAAGCCATTCAGCCCTGTTTGTACGGGTGCTAGTGTACCTCCTCTGACAATAGATACACTCTGGCTGCTCTTGTTTTCAGTTTATCCTCGAGAAGAAAGGCCGTTCTACGAGAATAATTGTGCTGAAAGAAGATCACATTGGTTTTCTGGTGCTTTGAATCCTTCGTTGTACTGACAATTTTCTTGCTTTCACGCTACAGCAGTCCTATCCACACACGCGATTTGACATGTCCTTCTCTTCGCACGCTGCATGTGCTCTAACACGTTGAAAATTTAACCCGTAACGCAGATGTATTTGAAATTCATGCCCGTTTCTAATCCCTGTGAGTATATTGTATCTATGGAGCTATCCACCAGCACAGGAAAGACGCACAGTTAGATTATACGTCACGTTATGAATGTTTGATCGTGTAAACGTTATTTTGTTCGTGTGCTGGTCATGTTACTTTCAGAGTTTCCATGAAGAACATATTGGAGCGCGATACTCTCTGTTCGCATGACACTAGCCTTCAATCTTCACTTCCTGAGCTGATAGTAAACTTCTTGTGAGCAACAATCAGCCTACAGCTGCAGGCAACGCTCATTGAGCAAATATGTACTGCAAAATAACCAAACGTGACGCCATCTCATGAAGTTTATGGTGGCTCACGCTTCGCATGCACATTCTCTTCTTGCCCTCTGCTCTTCCAATTTTCCTGCCATAGCTAAGTGTTATTCTGTAATCTGATTGCATGGTCCGTCACAGGTGGAATGAGTAACACACTTGTGGATTCTTAACTATTTCGTTGATAAGCATAATTTTCAGTTGTCCAAAATTTCACCCGAGACTACACTGCCACTGTTTGAAACACCCCATCCCTCGACTCTGGTGACTCTCTCTAGGTTCTCTATTACTGACCTTGAGTGCTTCATATGCAGCTATGGTCAAATTATCTTAGACAATGGATTCTCACAAGATTTAACTCATCACATTCTAAATACCCTTGCATGAAGGAACGGATCTAAAACATTGGTTTTCATCGTGACGTTATTTCCGTAGACACCTAACCAACTTATAGTCTTCAAATAGTTAAAAATCATAAAGACCGCCCATATGCTTTAAATTCCAAATAACGCACGTTAAGTATTTATTGACGTATCTGTACCACTAAAAATGGCTGCCAACATGCTTCTCGTCACTTCAAAACGATTGATTTTTTACTGAAATAAAAATAAAATTTCTCTGTCTATGCTGTAAAGCATTTGATGTAGACTGTGTCCCGAGCTAGGCAGATACAGCACTATCAGCCTCTTGACCCAACCCCTCGTTCTTTAACTGTTACACACTCTAACTGTACTTAATTAACTTACTGTACTAATAGCATACGATAACTTTAAAGTTTATTATGAATATAGATATTATAGACTATACATATGTTATGAGTATAAACTGATTCACTGATTGTCATGTATCACACTATAATACAGTACATGTAGTTCAAGGTTAGTTGAAGTCAACTATTTACTACATGTCAACACTATTGTTATCACAGAGTGACGGCACACCTGCTCATGATGCTGCTGCTAATGATCAAGTGGAGGCACTTAAACTACTCGTATCTCATGGTGCCTCAATGAGTGTGAAGAATGTGGTGAGTGTTGCTAGTGTAGTTTATTACACTGTTCATATCACACTATAAATAGAATGATGTGTCTTACAGTATACACATACTCTATATTGGATCAATCATGTGATATGAACTAGCTGTCTTGATAAAGTTTATGAGCATATTGATGCTAAGTAGTATTTCTACAGTGTTTTTGTTCTTAAAAATTGTACAAGGTTCAAAATTACAGTAGATATTGATCGCATGCATGTGAGCTCTGTAGTCAGGTCTATGGATGGTAGAGTGAGCTCTCCTTACACATGTTGCTGAGCATATTATTGAAATAGTTGTACTGTAGATGTATCTTTGTCTGTTAGCAGAGTAGAAACATAATCATAATGGACTACATGTAGTACATTAAATTTTAAGGCCTAAATCCCTATGACAGTGCATGAATGTGAGCACGTCGTGCTCTAATATTACCATTTAATACAATACATGCTGATGTCATGGATTTACTGTTCTAGTCGTCACAGTCGGCTGTATGCAGACAACTACAGTCCCTTGTTGGCTTCAGTAATGGGGGCAGCTTACTGCATGGTTACTAGAGTCTAGCCTCTAGCTAGTAGAGCGCCATACTTGCCTTTCAGTGATAACTCAAATGTTGCTTACTGTACTTTGATATTGTGATTGCTGACACTAATCTACATGTATGTGTGCATGGTCAGCAAGTGCTTTCTCTGGTGATCACAACCCATGTAGAAGCTATGGAGCCTAACTGCATGTAAGATAAAATATCAACATGACAACCACTATGTTTTCATATTGACACACCTGCAGCAATACATGAAAGCTACAATGATGACTTTACACGCTGTGCCTCGTGCCCTCTCTCAGCTCACATGTGTCGTCAAGCTAGCTAGCTAAACTAAACATAAACCCAAAAATGTTTGTCAGTATACTATTGAACTTATCTGTATACTCTCGTGTTTGTTCATAATGATGATCAGTGATGTCACATGAATCTAAAGATCTGGCACCATCATGCATGGTGAGGCATGGTATAACTGACGTAATCATACACAACTATTGACGACAGACAATGCTTACTCTAAATTGTTGGTATGTTGCTTAACTATAGAGATACTAAAAAGTAATGTTATTGTGGTTCATTACAGCATGCAATGGGTGAGGTGTTACCATCTATTGAGCACATGCTCTACATGGTTGACGTGACGTGTTGTTGGGAAAATTAAAACCATAATGAGCCAGATAGATAAATTTCTTGAAACGTGAGATATTAATTTTATGAATTTTTGGAGACAACCATTGTTTACGAACTATTATAAATCATAGTTGTGAATTTTAAATAGTTATTAGTATGTATTGTTATTATCATGTGTTATGTACTATCAGTGAATGTGTTCATAATCATTGTCATGATGTTACTATCAACAGATACAAGCTAGTTCACATGATAACCAAACATGTAGCTACAGATGGTGTTTAGTACATGTATCACTGACTATCACATTATTGTAACTCTCTTACATTAGATTGGTAGGACTCCATTGGACTGGGCAAGAGGAGATGCTGAAGAGTATCTTATCTCGATTGGTAAGTTACTAGTACATGTACAGTGTGTAGTTCATTACAGTATTTTGAATAATTGATGTACATGTGATTAGAAACAGAAACACTTTTGTTGTTGTTTGAAATGTTATTATCCCTCAGTAGGTGGAGCCAAGCATATATATATACAGTAGTATCTGTTAGTGTGAATCAATAGAGCTAATCTCATTGTCGCAATACAAGTACTGTAAATCCTTAAATAGAAGCCCTCCTTGAATAGACGCCTCCACTCTTGGAGTATTAAGTATTAAATAATTCAGTGTATATAAATATATTTACCAGGAAAGATTTAGCTTCTTGAATAAAATCGTAACAAAATTTTTTGACAACGATTTGCTTGTTATGAATATTCAAGCTACCATAGACACTGGATTTTGAGGGATTATGTTTTCGAGCCTAAGACCATTAAATCATCTAATTATAAGTGCAACTACTATAGTACCAAACGGACACGTGTTGTTTACTGAGTTAGCTACACCGTTGGGCACGTAAATCCAGTTACACCATATCTCTCCAGCACTTAGTTTTCAACCCTGTGGCTCGAGCTAATGAGCTGCCAGATCCTTTGTAGACCGTGTATCAGCAGCACAAATTCCGTTCATCAACTACTGTTGCTGCTGCTGTAGTCAATAATGGAGTTTTTGCATGATCTCCATTTTAGCTTTCTAGATGTCTTTATAAACATGATATCAACGAATGCAGAGACTTGCCAGAGAAACTCTGGTACTACGTGACTACTAATGACAATTTTGCATGCGAAGAAGAAAATGAATTTTGTTGAGTTGGGATCAAAATTTAAATTTGTTGAAAAGTTAACAATCGAAAATATTTCTCACTCAAATATTGCTGTGTCTACGATAATTACAAAGCACACTACAGCACTAAGCACAGAGGCGCTTCATTTCAAATGTGTTTTGAAGGATTCTAGCTTTGACAGTGGGTGCTGACAACACAGATTTAGAGCACTATGATATGATGTATATTGCTTTACCTGTATATTTCCGTTGCATAAGTATTTGGTCATTAATTGGAGGAAGTCAGTAAATTAAACAGCTGCAGCAGACTCCCTGTTCTATTTTAGTAGTACAGTGTACAATGCTACACTGTTTATTTAAAAACTGGTAATTCGACTGTTCAGATACTGTGTCACTGTTCTATTCAGACTACCGTATTTTCTCTATAATTACTATAAGCTGCATGGTTCTGAATATAGGTTAGACGTCGAATCAAGGTAACTACTGGATTTAGAATGCCGCTGAAACCGATGTATAAGACATCCTTACACACGAAATGCAAGAGCGTCTATTCTATTTCCAAGGCGTTCTAAATCTCGTAGTTACCGATGATTCATTGTCTAACATGTTTAGACCACAGCTTAGTCCAAGTTCAAGATAGTAGAGAGCCCAGAGAAGATGCCGGAGTCAAAGGAAAGCGCGTTGTTAAACTACGGCAGTGTAATTCTTCGTGCGTTTTCTCTGGGCTCTTCTCTGAGTATGTAGTTCATTAAAAGTTTACTATGAACTTTGCAGCATGCACTATGAGATTTTACGCGGACAGTACGAGATTTAGACACTCTGCAATTGACCAATCAAACTTTAGACTTCTTGGTCTAACAGTAGCCAGATCTCTAATAAACTCTGGGCATACTAAATAAGTAAGCAACACATTGAACTTCACGAAGTAGTGCAAATGGTGTATTGTTGTTGAGCAGTCGCCTTAGAAATGGTTCAAGTCCTTGTTTTGAATTTTTATTTTAGTGAGAAATTTCTTCGAGAAGCATTTTGGAAAAATAAATGCCCATGCAGGCGTTTAATAGAGGAAATATGGTATGAGTATATGCAATGGACGGGCACAAGTGTCTGGTCAGCAACACTGAGTCCATACTGTCCGTTACACCAGACAGTATAGATATGCAAAATTCATTGATTGTACACTACTACCACGTTTATACTAGACATTTAAGTTTACTACTCTATACAGGCGCACCAAGTCGCTATGACGATACCAGTAATAGTGATGAAGATGAAGGTGATGAAGTTACCAGTAGCAGCATTGGTGAGTGACATTCATCCTCATACAATACATGTGTACAATGTACTATTATACTGTTAAGGTGGCGGTGCTCATAGTTAATATTCAACACCCACGCAACGTGTGTTTTATTAATAACTAGAGTTTATAACTACAGCGATTTACATGACAGTATGGGGGAAATAATACATGAAGTGTCTGTGGCTGCTATCTCGACTGTCGAGCAATAGATCGACGCGCTTCAAGCACAGCAGCATGCAGCGCCATTTTGGGCACAGACGTACAGAGCGAATTTTCGTAATACGATCTAGATTTTTTGTTAAAGAAATTTTCTGGTCTAGGTTTGCTGTTTTGCCATGTTAGCAAAGGAGTATCGAAAATTCGCTCTGTACGTCTGTGCGCACTGGAATTTGTAAGCTGTAAACGAAGTTCTTTCCTGAGCAAGCAAGCCAAACTGGAGATAGCAGTCACAGACCGGTCTATACTGGGCGAGCTCGCTGCTCCACGTTAGCAAACACTTCCTGACTGAAACTTGCTATAATCGATGTATATCGATAGACAAACACAATGCATACTGGAGCACGCCTGTACAAAATACCATTGCTGGAAAATAAAGCTACTTGTAAAGTTATGAATATCATTAACTTGGCGCACCGCCACCTTAATCATTACCATAGACGCAAAAATTTCTGAGGGGATTTTATATCGAGGTTGAGTCCAGCCTCGAAAATTAAATCATCGAATTATAAGTGCAACGAAAAATTGAAATGGTGCCGAACAGACATGTGTTGGTTAGACCCAGGTCACACTACGATAGTGATGGCGGCAAATCACGACAATCGTGGTCATGTCAGTAAGCACATGAGGTCACACTACCACCTTACTGTACGTTACTGTAGTAACGTCTCCATGTGTCTCGGGTGACTACCGCTTTGCTACTCACCTTTGCCAGCTGACAAGACGTTCGAGAATGTACCGTTCACTGTATTTCAAAGCACAGGCAGCAAGCAGATCGTCGGCCCTTCTTCACACGGAGCACTAAGTGCTTTTTACTGTATGTAATAGTGCATCTGCTATGTAATTAGTATTCTGTGTATCGGTCAATTTGATGCGTACTATACTTATGCTTTCAGGAACCTACACTAAATACTTTTAATTTGGTGCTTCAGTCAGTTTCGTTTGTATTCCTGTGGCAGGCTTCAGAAATGCAAGTACAACATGTAGCAATAATCAATAGTATCTCACTTTAACCACATAGTAAAAAGAATTATGTCAGAGATATTTAGTCAAGTGTTTTCAGTCAAATATATGCTCACTAACCACTTAGTCTGGTGCCCTGCCACTTAGTCTGGTGCTCTTCCACTTAGGCTACGGCAGCCTGGTGCCCTGCCACTTAGTCTACTGCAGCCTGCATGCTTCCATTGTAATGCTTTGATGCTTCCATGGATCTACTGCATGCACACTTGCTGTCTCATCCATCTGCTGATTGCATGCTAGCATACATGCTACTCCACCGAGGCATCTGCACTTTGGTATTTTATTTTGCTTAGCTTCAGTACAACAGCATGTACCTTTTATACAACAGCTTGTTCATTGCATTTTGCTATAGGGTTTCCCCCTTGAACTATGATATGCTTGCCTTCTCTTGAATCATACAATACCAGAATGGTTTTTAGCATCTATAGCTGTCTGACCTCCCCCAATATTCCATCAACACATGCTTTCCCTTGCAAAAATGTTTTAGTTGTGACAACCCTTGTTAACAAGCTTGTATTGAGGTTGTAACAAGCTTGTTAACCAGGTTGTGACAAGCCTGTCAAAACCATGGATTTGAAACTTGTTACAATCAGAGATTAGGTTGTATATAAGCTTGTGACAGCCTAGTTACTAGCTACAACCCGGCTACAACCTATAGCATTCTTTCAACAATGTTTTATGAATTGAACTTGAAATCACAAAAACAAAATAAGCTATCTTCAGTTGCTGTAGTCTTCCGAATCTGTGTAACATTGCCATCGACTTTATCTAATCCAGCATAGGAATGATTGTAGGAGTAGAAGTTCTGAGTTGTGTTTCTGGTTCCCCAACTGTGTGAGTGTGAAACATCAACACACTAATCACACTGAATAGTAAACAATCACCCTTTACTATGCTTGATGACAGCTAGTTAGAAGAAGCAAACACAGACAACTTGCTAGGTAGAAGAAACATGGAGAACTGGACCCTATTGTCAGAAATTATAATATGACTGGCGGGCAAGCACGGTTTGCTATGAGCAGCAACAAACCTGGTATTCAGCGCGTGTGGGGTTCTCCACAGGTTTCGCATGACACTCCATTGTGCTAGATAGTTGGTATCCCAGGAGTAGCACCTAGGCCTAGACAGACCCTATAGGTGGAATTTAAGCACATCAAATTTTCACGTGACAATTAGTAACAAAATGGCGGCAGCCAGTGTGCTGTTTGCTCTATCAATCTAGCTCACAGATGTGGTGGAAGAAGCTAGCAGACCGAACATTATTTAGTGTTTAGCTCACTGTAGCAACTATATCATCAGTAGGGTGATGGATATCATTTGAGGCCCACAGTGTAGGTATTGCAGCCATTTAGTTTCAGTAATGTTCGACCAAGTAGCAGCCATTTAAAAAACAGGCGTGCGTTCAAAATTGAAGGAACAAAGTGATCCCTTTTCTCAAATACAGTAACAGCCCTCGGGCGTCCGTGCTTAGTACCCAAGCCGTGCTACTTAGAAGCCAACCTGAGTCAGTACAGGATTCATTCTCCTCTGTATCTGTATATATGTGTGTTATGTGTTGATCTGTATGTGTGTTATGTGTTGATCTGTATGTGTGTTATGTGTTGATCTGTATGTGTGTTATGTGTTGATCTGTATGTGTGTTATGTGTTGATCTGTATGTGTGTTATGTGTTGATCTGTATGTGTGTTATGTGTTGATCTGTATGTGTGTTATGTGTTGATCTGTATGTGTGTTATGTGTTGATGTGTTATGTGTTGATCTGTATGTGTGTTATGTGTTGATCTGTATGTGTTATGTGCAAGCTAGTACTTGACTAGTAGTAGACTACAGATGTGCACAGAAAAAGGGCCATCAAAAAATTATCGTGATTGTCCTCACTACTTGCAATAATATATTATACATTGTAGTATTAATTTTGTATATTAACTAGTGTTGGGCAATAATACGATAATCGTGATAATCGTGATATTTTCAGTGATGATAATCAAATCGTCAGGATATTTTGTTATCGTGATTATCGACAGGAGCGCATATAAACAAGGGAGCATGTAACTCTGTAAACAGCGAAATCCTAACATGGCTGCTGTTCTAAAAATAATAGTTCTAAAAATAATAGTTTCCATATAAGAACTATAATCCATATAAGGTCTATAATTTCAGCCGCGCCTCCATCCGGTATATTATTAATAACGGGCGTGTACTAGTTATTACATCCGCAAACGTCACATTTATACTTTATATGGAAGTAACTAAAATAGCAAGTCCGCCATATTAGTATTTCGCTGTTATATGGGGTAGTGTTCAGAGTTACATGCTCCCTTGTTTATATGCGCTCCTGTTATCGAGAATCATGATAATCATGATTATCGTGATAATTAGCTTATGTAGTCTTTAAATATGCTTGCATGCAAAGATGAACATTTGGACACATTTAGAGGGCAAGAGCAAGTATTGCAATGATATTCATTGTAATACTCCCGTTACTTATTATAGTATGATAATCGTGATAATCGTGATAATTTGTACACGATAATCGTCTTTCACTTTTTTCAATATCGCCCACCACTAATATTAACACACCAAAGCTGGAACAACTGTATAGTCTTCTTTGAATGAAAATCTAAACTTGATAAAATTATTAATAAAATAATTAATGTTGTGCTATTTTTCTAGATACTCAAGGCCATATCACAGCATCCCTTCGGATGATGACAGAGAAGGGGTCTTTGGATCTGAAATTGCTTCACCTTATTCTTCATGGCCTCCCCGCGGCTGGCAAGACTTGTGCCAAACTCAAACTCACAGGTCAAGATCTCACTGGACGAAAAGGAGCAGAGCGTACAGTCGATGGCAAGCTCGTCTATCCTCTCGATGATGGCACCCGTAGCACTCCAGTAGCTGAAGAGATCACCCGAGCTCGAGTACCTGCCTCTGCTACTGCTATCACCAGAGGAGGAGAAGATCTACCTTGGCACTTGCTACAGAGCTTGGACGAGGAAACAAGAGGCATGATCTCAAAGATCTCTTCAATAAGATCTCGTGAGAGTAGTAAAGAGAAGAAGAAAGAGAAGGAGCAGTCTATAGCAACAACAGCTCAATCTACGAAATCTTCGAAACCAGAGAATACCGTGGCAGCAGTTGCTTTCCAGAAAATAGTCACTCGTGCCTTCAAGTCATCATCGCCACAAACCCTCCAGGATTTCCTCGATGAAACACTTATATACCTGATAGACTCAGGTGGGCAGCCTCAGTTTCAGGAGTTGCTGCCAATACTAGTGTCCGGTCCATCTGTCTTTGTGCTAACATTTAGCTTAGCAATGCCACTAGATTCTGAATTCAAGGTGGTCTTTACTGACAGCGTTGGTAAGCGTGAGGTGTATCCAACCAATATGCGAGTAGAGGATGTTATAGTACAGAGCCTAGCCAGCATTCGCTGCACATGCTGTTACCAAACAAACGGAACAGAGAAAGTAGAAGTGAAGCCACGTGTCATATTCATGGCCACAATGAAGAGCCTCGTGAGTGATGAAGAGATCGAAGCAGTGGATAAGCAGGTCAAGACACTGATTGAGCCATTCAAAAAAGAAGGGTTGATCGTATTCAATGGAACTAGCTCGATCTTTACGGTAGATAGTTTTACTGGAGATGGAGTAGGTGACCTACGGAAAGCTGTTCTCGAAATAGCTGAAGATAAGGTCACCAAGACCACAGCTGGTGTATCTGATACATCATCAATGTGTCGAGTAAAGCTACCAACCACTGCAGTGGCACTGGAATTACTTCTCCGAAATGAAGATAGCGGTATCATCACTCTAGAGCGTTGCAAGAGCCTGGCAATGGAATGCAATATTGATCCTGATACTGAGCTGCCACATGTCCTGTGGCTACTACACCATTTCACAGGCAGTATCCGCTATTATCCTGACGACAGTATACTGTAGCTCTATGTGGTAACCCGGCCACAGAGGCTGTATGATATTCCCAGCACTCTGCTGACCCGCACTTTTGCTTTCAAGAAAGGGGGAGAGTTACACCGCGATCCCAAGGACATTCTTTGGACCAGAGGAGTGTTCACTATGGACACACTGAGGAAGCTCTGGAGTGGGGAGCAGGACCTCACACCGGAACTAATCATTGCTTTTCTTCTTCATCTTAACATCGTTGCTCCAATGTACGACACAGAGTCTGGAGAAGAGCATTTCTTTATGCCATGTGCTCTTGTTTGTGCTCCCGACGATTCTTTGTTAGTTCGTGAGGTTCGCTCAGATTCTGCATTGGTTTGCTTCAAAGGAGGCTACTCTCCAAGAGGAGTGTTCAGCTCTGTACTCGCTTTCCTGCTAAAGAAAACTCAAGATACATGCAAGGAGTTTCTTGAATGGAGATTGTCACCGCGCAAAGGTAGTTTATGCTGCAACCATGCCAAGCTTTTCGTGGATGAATTAGATCTCAGCATCAGTCTTACTGTCCATCTCAAATTCTTCGAGATATCCGTCAATTCTGCATTTGATGATGATCCTGTTAGTCCAGCTCAGATGCAGTATGGTTGTGACGCTATCCTCCGCTGTGTCTCAAGTGCCGTGGCAGCTGTCATCAAGAGTCTCCATTACAACAGCAACGCCAGTGTACTCAATGGTCTCTTCTTCCCTTGCTTCTGCAATAATGCAAGCCCTCATGCAGCAGAGTATTTACCAAAGAGAAGGAGAGGGATGTGTGATGGCACTCCCATTAAGCCAAACCAGGCCTGGGTAAACAAGTGGATCGAAGGTGCATGAGGAGGCAGTTTCCATGAAGTTTGTGTTTATATTACATTATTCATTATTAGGAACATCAGAAATCAAGCCTTCACAACCTCGCACAACAGCTCAACATGCTTTAACTAAAGGTTACTACTATAGCTACTATTAAAGTTGCTAAACTTGCATGTATTTATAAAAAGAAATTTTGGTACATTAACAATGAGGTACTTAAAGCAACACATAGTGGCTACATAGAGCACAGTGACAAACAACAGTCATTGTCTAGTGGTCGTGCACGTTTCCAGACAATCTGTGTCAGCTTTGCCCACATGCAGTGTATAGCACTCAACACTAGTTTGGTGAATGTCAATGAGTCCACATTCTGTAAAAGCATGCATGAGTGGAATTTATAGTAGCATTCTATAGCATTGAACCAACTCCATTCACAAGTGCTTTGTTTGAACTTAATATGGATTATAATGAGTGAACATTGCCGTACTGATAATGCAATGTGAATTATGTCACAGTGATGTTTATCTCTCTCTAGCAGTTGATTCTGACACAATTTTACACAAGCTCCTGAAACACAAATTCCCGAAACACAAGTGGGTGGATCTTGCGATTGGACTGACACTGGCTGGCTGTATTCCAGAGATCGAGTCTGAGAACAGGAGCAACCTCAGCAAATTGTTAGCTTTGGTGAACCACTGGACAGCTAATGTGGATGAGAGCGGCAGATGGGAGACACTGGTTGATGCTGTCAACATGTGTGAAGAGTATATTGTAGCTAAGAATCTAGCTAAAGATGTGTGTGTTCCTTGCCCACCAACTCCAGAATGACCCTATTTGTGTTATTATCATTCAACATTAAAATAATTACTAATTTTAGTTAGATGTTCGTGTTGTTGAAATTGTAGAAAAGAATTCATATCATAAAAAAAAATTATATTAAAGTGGGACAGTTTGTCACATAGTCACTCATGATTATAGCTTTGAGGCAAATTACAACAATGTCATGAGCAGCAAGACATGTGGCCGAATTATCCGGAATTCCATAGTCAATTGACATAGTTGAAGTTGGGCAATATGGCTAAAGAAGTGACTGTGAAAGATAATCCAAAGACAATAATAACTTATTTGTCCAGACATACCAATGAACCAGTGTACTAAGCTCATCTGCTGTACCACCCATAACTTAAGGAATGCTATGGAAGAATACAAAGAGGCATTTTCCAAACTCACTATTACAACAGCCACTTGCAGTAAAAAATAGTACGTCAGAAAGCCAACCAACAAAAGGAGCAAAAAGTGCTGAAAAATTGTCAGTGATGCATTTAATTATTATTTTGTGACAAAACTTAAAGTAGTAAAAATTTATTTCATAAGAGCATGCTATTAATAGCAGTAAAGATTACAGGAGAATGAGAACAATGCTTGTCATGCCAATAGAAGGAAATCTTTTTACTACAGCATGAATTGGGAGATTCCTTCCACAATTGTTCCCAGCAAAATACAATGCTCTTGACAGCAAGCCATCTCGTTATAATTACTATACTAGCACTTTTACCATTCTAGAATGGATAAAATTTAAAGTTGCATGGTTATACGACAGCTGAGTCAAGCAGAGTCAACTTTTAATTTAGTGATCCATTGACCATTGTTCTTGTCTATTGTTCTGTTTACTGTTGCTCACTGATAGCTCTGTATCACTGCCGATGATCATGTAATAACTAAAGAACAGCATATTACAGATTGTGTATACATTATTAGTAATACAGCCTCTTTATAGTGCAGTGCACTGCTACTGCATCACGTGATCTCACTCGCTCAGACTCAAGTTTAGCTTAACCCTTTCACGTCTCAAACGAGCTCAGTGTGTCGATCTGTGCATTACTCGAGTCTAGTCTTTACTGGATACCGCCGCCTTCAAGGTAGCTAGTATGGCCGAGAGAGAGCAAGACCAGAAGTATGACGCCATTTATAAGCTCCTTATAATTGGCGACGCAAACGTTGGAAAGACCACGTTCAGTTACTGCCGGACACGTTTTTGTGAAGACAGCCGGATTCAAGTCAGACTTCATGTCAACTGTTGGTCAGTTACCTCTGCTCTGTACTTGCTCTATCTCTCTCTCTCTCCCCCTCCCTCTCCCGCCCCCTCCCCCTCCCTCTCCCTCTCATTCACCACTCTCTCTCTCACGGCGGTCAGAGGGCTAGCTCAGGGGGGCTCTCATGTACTGGTAATAATTCTTCAGGTATCGACTACAAGACTAAGATTATCACATTGGACGGTGACAGAGTCAAACTACAAATTTGGTGAGCAATTTATATTATAGCTCATGAATATCCTGTCTCTCATGACCCACTATTATCGTACATGCAATGTGACAAAGGAATC
>OZ024786.1:2414637-2640171 GCA_964017065.1 Haliclona indistincta | reverse complement strand
GTTCATACTCTAGGGATACTGCAGGTCAGGAGAGATTCAGAACACTCACTAATGCATATTTCAGAGGAGCCGCCGTGAGTCACCACACACACGTACATGTAGTGTACAAGGGTTAAGTGAAACCACTACATTTTATGATACAAGTATCATATGTATCATATTGTTCTCTCTTTTCCTCCCTCTCTCCCTCCTTCCCTCCCTCTTCTCTCGCACTCTCTCTCTCATACACTCTCACTCTCTCCCTCCCTCTCCCCCCACCCTCTCTCTCCTCTCTCTCTCTCCTCTCTCCCCTCTTCTCTCCCTCTCCCTCCTCCCTCTCTCTCTCTCCTCTCTCCCTCTCTCTCTCTCTCTCTCTCTCTCTCTCTCTCTCTCTCTCTCCCTCTCTCTCCCTCTCCTCTCCCTCTCCCTCTCCCTTCCCTCTCCCTCTCCCTCTCCCTCTCCCTCTCCCTCTCCTCTCCCTCTCCCCTCCTCCCCTCTCCCTCTCCCTCTCCCTCTCCCTCTCCCTCTCCCTCTCCCTCTCCTCTCCCTCTCCCTCTCCCTCTCCCTCTCCCTCTCCCTCTCCCTCTCCCTCTCCTCTCCCTCTCCCTCTCCCTCTCCCTCTCCCTCTCCCTCTCCCCTCTCCCTCTCCCTCTCCCTCTCCCTCTCCCTCTCCTCTCCCTCTCCCTCTCCCTCTCCCTCTCCCTCTCCCTCTCCCTCTCCTCTCCCTCTCCCTCCCTCCTCCCTCCCTCCCTCCCTCCCTCCCTCCCTCCCTCCCTCCCTCTCTCTCTCTCTCCCTCCCTCCCTCCCTCCTCCCTCCCTCCCTCCCTCCCTCCCTCTCTCTCTCTCTCTCTCTCTCTCTCTCTCGTGTTGTAGGGAGCTCTGTTATTGTATGATATCACTAGTAGAGTGTCATTTGTCAATGTGGCTGGTTGGATGGAGAATGTAGCTCAGGTATGTTACCATAATCTTATGCGTGTATGTCTGTCCGCTCTAAGACGCCAAAGAATCAGCTGGTGGTATAGTGCAATATTGACATAACACGTTAAAAGTTGATGGTCTTAGATTTTTTAATAAAGCTTTGTTCGTGAGTTATGGCGTGATTTGCTTACTTTGTTTACGGTTGCTGACTTCTCCGAAGTTGAATGTGACCATGGTTAACTGGCTAGCAGATTTTAGGTTTGATATGGACTACGCGGATACGGTAGAAACTAAAAAAAAGCTGCTACAAGCATGGCTTATGCACGCCCAGCTAATTATAGCATACTATTGGCTTCTGTTATGTTTGCCAGCTTGTATCAATAGCTTGCATTGTACTTTATAAATCTGTTACAATCATCATCTGCTGATGGAATAGCTGTAGTTGCTGTGTGCTGTCATAGCATGTCCAGTGTGCAGTATGTATGCAATTCCACCAAGGCATCTGCACCAATGGTGCTTCATTACTATGGAGCAGTGTTTATGACCTAATAAATGCACGTTAACCCTTCTAGTGTGGACAAGAATCCTAGCCTCAGGCTAGTTTCGGCTAGGTCACATTATAAATCAGTTAAAGCACAGTGTCTTGTGCCCTATGGTGTAATATTTGCACTCATCATAGTGTTTAACCTAAGGTATCCTTTGTTCTTTGGTTTCATATTAATTTTTATTCAATGGTAAAGTTGTTGTTCTCTTACCACTCCATGCAGCATGCGTCTGGATCTATCAAAGTGACTATAGTGGGTCACAAGTGTGATGCTGACACTGACAGAGAAGTGACCACATCGGAAGGAGAGAAAATGGCTCGACACTACGACTGTATGTTCTTTGAGACCAGTGCAGTAACTGGTCATAATGTGCCTAATGTAAGTAACTTACACTGTAACAGCACCTTAGAGCTAGGCACATAATCGTGATGACATTCTAAGCTATCATGTATTTGTATATCCGTCACGTCCGGAATGCAATTAACTGACTCCAGGTTGTTACCACAATGGTCAAGTGGATTGTGTAGATTGTGGTGTGTATAAAAGTGATAGTGGAATTGATACTTACAAATTTGACACCCACTTCCTGTGACGCCAAACTTGTCTGTCAACAATGGTTACCCTCCGCTTGTGAAGGGTTAAACGCATCCACAGGCAGTGTGTACCAGGCGACTAAACGAGGAAGGAGAGTGTGGTCTGGGGACGAGGCTAATCTTTTTGTCCCAGCCCTATTAACAAGGGTACTCTGCACCTTAAACAGATTCACTCTGTTGATGTTGTCATACCTCAAAGGACTGTTGTATTAGTACTGGTTCATACACTGACATTACTAAATTCATCTAGTCAATGTTTTGTGAACACATTGCTCAATAAATCATATAAGCATGATCCATCTATACCATCATAGAGTGTTAGTATATACATGTCTCCTACTTTACAATATGTACCACACTATAGCTCTACTGGAGATTAGTAATATACATCTAGTCAGCTGGTTTTAGTCTGATCATGGTTGAGTGGTTTATTATCCATAGTCTAATACCAAAAGTGTAGTTATGATAGTACAACTGTGTGTACATAGGAAGCAGCCTCACATAATTATCTGTAAACCATTGTCAGGCACAATGCACTGAAACTTGTGTAATATTATTGTATCACATCTTCTTACTCATTTTCAGGTTTTTATTCAATTGGCGGAAGAGATAAGAGCACTACAAGCATCCATGACTCAGGTAAATCCTCTCTTACCACCTTTCTAGCTCTTTGTCATGTTTGGTACCCAGCTGTACATCAATGGGTCCTTCTCAATTACTCACCGTGTCTACTGAACTGCATGTGACAATAATTAATGGTAGTATTTCTTGCACATGCGCCAAGTTTTATAGCATGCTTCCTTTTGCTGCTACAGACGTTTATATTCTGTGAATATTAATTAGCTCAAACTGGTAACCGTCACCTTAATGATACATGTAACATGAGTGTGGATACTGTTCTTGGTCAAACCATGTTCTTGACTCCTGTTCATGATACTGTGTCATTAAACCGTTCATACAGGTTCTCACTCAAGTCATGGTTGGAGGACCCTAGACTACACGATGAGACACTACCATCACTACCACAATATGATCCAGAGAGACTCATGATAGTGTTCTCATAATATTATGAGGTGAGTGAGAGGGAGAGGGAGGGAGGGAGGGTGAAAGAGTAAAGGGAAAGAGAAAGAAGGAGTAATGGAGAGAGAGGGGGGAGAAAGTAGGTGAGAGAAGGAGGAGGAGGTTGGGAAAAGCAAAATGGGAAGGAAGTAGTACAATTTATTGCTCTTTTTTTCAGGTTAAGAATGAATAGTTGGAGTTAGTGACTGAGAGGGTGAAGATGGTGATGAACCAATGGCTACAAGTGGTCTCGTCAAATTACCAATCAGAGGTGTGTTTCAACACATACTACAAGTACCTCAAAATGGTGAGACTCACTCACTCACTCACTCACTCACTCACTCACTCACTCACTCACTCACTCACTCACTCACTCACCCACTCATTCACTCACTCACCCACTCACTCTCTCTCTCTCACCCCATCTCTACAGGCACCTATTCAGTGTCTCACTGTACCAGCACTAACATGCTTCGTCTGATTGCGTTCTCTACCTCTCTCATCACTATACTGGGCAATGTATTCACGTCACTCAGACACTCACGATACAAGGAATTTGTGAAACATGTTGGAAGAACTATCAGGTATGTACTGCTCCATAGTAATGAAGCACCATAGGTGCAGATGCCTCGTGGAATTGCATGCATACTGCACACTGGACATGCTATGACAGCACACAGCAACTACAGCTATTCCATCAGCTGATGATGGATTTAAACAGTACAATGCAAGCTATTGATACAAGCTGGCTAAAATAACAATAACAGAAGCCAATAGTATGCTACCATGGTGTAATAATTGGTTGGAGCTTACACAATGGCAAGCACACAGCCATGTTTGTAGCAGCTTTTTTGGTTTTTGTTGCATCAGAAATGCATGTATTGTACTGTATCTTGGAATGGTACAACTTTTGTACATCAATATATCTAATGAATGTTAATTACCTAATCATCAGTGAATATAATTAGCTCACTCCATGTATGACATATTGGGTAATCAGCCTATCTCAACTTTGGGCCTCTGGTCAATCATTTCCAACACTGGAACCCCCTGGGCAGTCCTGCCCAAAAGTTAATTGCTCAAAATTTACAACGAATCAAAATTATTGGCTCCAATTATGAAAACTTTGTATCATGAATCACATGAGACTCTTTCCATGCTAATGGGTTGCATGGTTACTACACAGCTGCTTCATGTACTGTATATATCTGTGTATTAGAGTGACCACCATCAGCATCTCATGCATGATTAGCAAATATGTTGATACATGTATGGTATGTACATGTAGTACTACTATAATAACAATTGATTGAGTTGTGGCTGACTATATTAACTCCTCCACATAGCTAGTCATTACTGCTGTAGCTACTGTTATGATAAGATCAATGACCTATCAGAGTTCTCTCACTGCACAGGTTCTTAGTAGCCATACCCTGCACCATGGTCAGTGTTGTGGAGCACACCATTGCAGTCTACTTCACTACTCTACATGCTCCAGACACCAGCTCCATTCCTCTACCATACAGTGAGACTGTGTATGGGTGGAGTGATGTTACTAACTCACTATCAATACCTGGAACTAAAGTGGACGAGTTTGTTCAATGGTGTCTCAATAGATGTGCTCCTCTGTCACTGCACGCTCACCTGTTGCAGTTACTGACCCAATGTACTAGTATAGAGCAGGAGTATAGTATTGCCTGTAAGGTAGTGGAGTGGTGCACCTTGATGAAACCAATGTGAGTTAGAGAGAAGGAGGGAGAGTGAGTGAGGGAGGGAGAGAGAGAGGGAGGGAGAGAGGGAGGGAGAAAGAGTGACAGTGCAGATAATGGGAGAGAGGAAGGAGCACGGGAGGGTAAATTAGTGCGGCCTTTGAGATTGTTTTTCTTATTGCAGTCCTCAAGAGGAGTCTAGAATATTCCTGATCTGGGAGAAGGCACTCAGTCTACTAGTGCGCCAGGTCAAGTTCAGTGGTAGTGTTGGCAGCATACCCACACAGCTCTCCAACCTGGCGAGGTTACTGCAACGATTTGGTGAAGACAAAGCTTCAGATGGTCTACTGGGTGTGATTGGACTGGGCAAGAAGTCACTTTACTCTCTACAGTAAGAAACTAGTGGTACCATGTTACAGTAGGATCATTCTCTCTCTCTCTCTCTCTCTCTGTCTGTCTCTCTCTCTCTCTCTCACTGTCTGTCTGTCTGTCTGTCTGTCTCTCTCTCTCTCTCTCTCTCTCTCTCTCTCCCCTCCCCTCCCTCTCTCGCTCTCGCTCTCTCTCTCTCTCCCTCTACAGGTTCAGGCTGATATCTCGTGCTCTCTCCACTCATATATACTGTCAGACTCCATTAGATAATTCCACTCAATCCTCTATAGTCAGAGTAGCTCCAGGCTCACCAGGACACGTCAAAGACCCGTTCCGAAACCAGCCTGGGTTTGTGACTGTAGCAGTACCACTAAAACAAGCCGATCAATCTTTGAACAATTTAGAAGCACTCATGAACAACAAAAATTACGTTTCAGTAAAAGAGAAAGCTAGTTATGCAGTTGGATTTATAAGTGACTTGAATCATACACTATTGAACAGTGTAGAACTATTAGTGTGTCTTAGTGTATGGTTATACCCTCAGGACAGGTATCTGGATGCTATAAGAGTATTATGATGTCACCACTACTGTATTATGTTGATGTGTTACTATTTTTGACTGTGAACAATGACGTCACACAATTTTAATAATAGATTATTTTGTTTGTTATGGCCGCTCAGCTGTTCAGTGTTGGTGACTGGCTGAGGGCGAGCGGCTACTCTAAGTACGAGCCAGAATTTCTGAAACATGGCTACGCATCGTATGATGCTATAGTTAAACTAACTAGGGATGACCTAAGGGCGGCGGGAGTACCAGGGCATCTAACTAGTGAAGTCGACGATCTGAAGGCAGTGTCAGAGGATGAGGCTATCCGGATTCTATCAGTGAGTGTTTTAGTGTACGCGTGGTTGATCATTGTGTGTTTGTATAGTGGGGATCCGGAACTATAATTATTTGAAACACCTAGAGCCCCAGTCACATAGATGAGGAGGTTCGATTCTGACTCAGAGTATAGAGCCATCACATCTAATGTGTGTTTGTATTTCTCAGTATGTGTGTTACAGTAACTCTATAATATGAGTAACAAAACTAGTTGTCTTGAGAGTATTTTCATCACTAACTGGGTACAATAATGTAGTATTTTGATTGACTTTTTATAACTCCATCATGGCTGGGCCTCTAGCTAGCTTGTTCATTGCTCTGTCATCACTCAGCTTCTGCTCATGAAACTAGTTACTGTGATACCAGTATTGAGATGACACTCTGTGATAGCTGTATCCATGGTAACCATAGTACTACAATGTACATGTATACACACTATTGTGATCTTACATCATGTGTTGTGTTGTTCTCTTTAGTCCCAGGAATGTGCATTGTATTGTGCTAGTCGTGATGGTGACGTTGAGTTGGTGCAGTTACTTATTGCTAAAGGAGCAGATGTTAAATGGAGAAATCCTTTCTATGTAAGTCATTCATTCAATCCATAATACATTAGTGTACATGTATAGCTTTATATCTGTCAGATCACAAACTATGTCATAGCTAATAATGTATAGGCAGTGAGTGTAGAATATGGTGTCAACTTACATGAGTACGTACATGTACTTGTATTATGAAGAAAAGCCTTTGTTGATGTTCTGGTCCCCATATGAACTGTGTATGGTATTCAGCTAACCTGCTCATCACCACTGTATCCAGTAGTCTAGCAGCTAGCCCTCTCTTTGCTAAGAATTAATGGGCGGTATCAACTCGCAAGTGAATGAGCTTCATGACCAATCAAATTGCTCATGAATATAGTTGCCGCAAATTCTGGGCAACTATATTCATTGCTTTAAGGATTTCAGAGGGAAACTAGCTGGTCAAGCTTATCCAACGACACACTTGTGTCGATGGCAACAGAAAACACACAGGTTCAGCTTTATTTCAAGCCTAGCGGCATACTCAGCCGCTGTAGACAGAGAATCGACAAACAGTATAAGCTCTGGTGTTTATTTTCTTGGCTAAACAGCGACCTCACTCGAGGTTGCGGTTACGCTCCTCCCTTCAATGAAAGATCAAAGAAACTTGATTTCTTGCGGGTTTTGCTAGACCCTCTTTTGCCTTCACTGTGACCCCGCCCATTAATTCTTAGCGAAAAGAGGGCTATCGGCTAGACTATGTATCCAGCAGCACTGTATAAGAGATAGTGATACTTTCCACTCATAATATGCATAATATCATAATATCTATACTGAGTTGTTTTGTCTAATCATTGATTTACACTGTTTGTTGTGCTAGCAGAGAGTAAGTAATCTTGTGTACTCATGATAATGTTCCTGTGAGCTATGCCACAGTTAATCACAGCTGTACAGTCTATACTTCACACAACTCTTGTGTCTGTTCTGTTAGAAGTTGTCTTTACTATATTCGCCATCATCACTAGCTAGGTAGTAAGAGTACACATGAAATTGTATAAAAGAAGTATAGAACTGGTACACATGTACACACACTCATTAGCCTCATACCCAGCTAGCCTCCAAGATGGAACAACAAGGTTCATGCATACACATAGTCACATTATTGTGGAAATGATGTGTTGGTCTAACCACTGACGTACAGTATCTTTGTGATTAGTGAGTGAGCATTAATGAGCCTGATCATGTATGTTTCATAGACAGCTACTCAATAACAACTCACAGAGAATGTGTTCATTTGTTCATTGGAATCTTCACACAGGTATAATCAATAATAACAGACAGCTGATGGGATATGTGTTCATTAGAACTATAGTCAAGATTGTTGTAAAAAATGTCTAAATGTCATACAGTAAATGTCATGCTTTATCTTGTCATTCTGATATGATCATCATGTGATGTTTGAACTGCATTGCTATAGTTACACTGTGCTGTTGTTATCTTATGCAGGACAAGGACACACCACTACATAGGGCAGCAGGAAGAGGTCACAATGACATTATCAGAATATTATTGGATCATGGTGCTAACCCTAATGCACTTAATGCGGTGAGTTTGTATTTGCTACACACACACTATAATCCAGACACACTTGAGACAGTGGATTGATTATCCTGATTGTTGAGGTGTAATTTTTGTGAGATGTGTACAACTGATTGAGCTGTCCTCATTTCAGGGGTTTAATATTTTCTTACAATGCTAGTGTTTGTCTCACTCACTGTACTACATGTTGCTGTTGTGAAGTGACACAATGTCATTTGTGACAGATACATGTTCTTCATATCAGAGTCATAAAGTGAATTAAGTCAATAATACGTTATTTTGACTTTGCTTTATCACAAAATCCACTATTACCTGAGCTTACCTCATAGCCAGTGGAGTAGCTATGAGATAGGGCAGTAGGCTGTTTCACCCCCGCTTTTCAAGGGACAATGCAGTACCAGCACTTAACACTAGCAAGAGTTCATAATACACAGAGAGTATCGTGCTCCAATATGCCCTTCACGAAGACTCTTGGGAAAGTCATGTGACCAGCAGTCCAGCACGTGACAGGATTACGCTGTATGATGTTCTATAGATTTGAACCATGCCTTTACGAAAGGAAGCAACAAGTTGCCAGCAACTTCAGCAAGCAACTCTAACTTCTATAGAACCCTGTAGGTGACTCTAGCAGCTGATTTTCCTTTCTACAATAATATTTACAACGTCAATAGATTCTAAGCTACTCGGCATGGTTAGCAATGCCTTATTGTAAGCTGTGTGCTTTTGTCATTATGCCTCGGTGGGCGGAGCCACGGGGCATACGGTAGTCTGTTTGTGTATCTGTGTATGTATGTATGTATCTGTCTGTCGGCAGGATTTCTCGTCGCTCGCAGAAAACTAAGCGCTGAAAGTTGCAACACAAGCTAAAGTCGATATTTGCTTGAAAATGAATTGTAAGGATTTTGGTTATAAGGCTCTGTTCGTGAGTTATAGCGTGATTGCTTACCTTGCGATCGCCGGCTGGCGATCTAGTTGCTGATGTAAAGACAAAATTGTCTACTGCTGGCTGCCTTACAGCTAGTGAGTTCGCCTTTACTTCAGAACAGCACGGCAGACTTGTATATGAAGCTGCGTTCTAGAGTTATGGCGTAGCTTTGCTTACCTCGCGATCTATGGCTGTTGCTGGCGATCTAGAGTTCTCCGTAGACAAAAATATCCACAGTTGACTGCCTAGAAGCTGATAGGTTACATCGTATGTCTAAAGAAATAGTGCAAGCAAGCTATGGACGCTATCTCGCTCGTTCATTGTACGTGCTGTGCATGCCCTGAACAACATAGACACGCCCAGTTGAATTAGTGGTCAGCACTGATTGGCTTCTGATTGCATAACTATAATAGCATTGTGATTGCTGTACAGAAAGGTACAACAGCTGCAGTTTAACTTTACTGTGTATCTTTATTTTCTTTTCTCTACACCTTACATCTCACTAGTATAATATTATGTAAAATATTCCTTGCCAATATTGAATACCATGTCAGATTTGTCAGCCACTATAGCTATAGCATAGTGTTCAACTAGCAACAGCAGACTTTCTTTACTGCTTGTGTGTTTCAGTTCAGCATATTTAGTCAGACAGGCATGTATGCATAACATTCCACCGAGGCATAAGCACCTTCGGTGCCTAGTTCGCTAGGTGCTTCGTTTTTGTAAAGATTTGTCTGCCAACACACACCTGATAGACTCATTTAATGTCACAGTTGTCTGCCAGTCTCTGTGAGATAGTACATCTCTAGAACCTACAGATCTATGAGCTATCATAGATACTATACCAACACGGATTAGCAACGGGTGTGCATTCCAATACATTGTATTACGAGCTGATTTTACATCCTCGTTACGGGTTAAACAATAAATGTTACATTGCAATGAGCTTGTTTCTAAGCTAGCTCTTGACTTTACTAAGAAGAGTCACTGTCACGGCACGTTGTCGATCTCTGGTGATTGACTATTAGAATGTTCTGCCTACACTTTGATAGTAAATGCGACTTGAGTACTGTTTATTTTTGATCACTAACCGACAAAGTGGTTGTTGGTTGCAGGACAAGTGTTGTAATCGCTAACAAGCAGCTTGTTTACTCTGCTGAAAAGTGGTTATGTGCCTGTTACTAGTTTTTAGTTGTTGTTTGGTCCATTCTTTGCTGATAACATGTTAGTTCGTACATGTCCTCGTGAGAATAGTGCATTTGGTATTCTCGGTCTCGCACAGTGTAGAGCTATCACACGAGACAAACTAAGCCATTCAGCCCTGTTTGTACGGGTGCTAGTGTACCTCTTCTGACAATAGATACACTCTGGCTGCTCTTGTTTTCAGTTTATCCTCGAGAAGAAAGGCTGTTCTACGAGAATAACTGTGCTGAAAGAAGATCACATTGGTTTTCTCGTGCTTTGAATCCTTCGTTGTACTGACAATTTTGCTGCTGTCACGCTACAGCAGTCCTATCCACACACACGATTTGACATGTCCTTCTCTTCGCACGCTGCATGTGCTCTAACACGTTGGAAATTTAACCCGTAACGCAGATGTATTGAAATTCATGCCCGTTTCTAATCCCTGTGAGTATATTGTATCTATGGAGCTATCCACCAGCACAGGAAAGACGCACAGTTAGATTATACGTCACATTATGAGTTTTTGATCGTGTAAACGTTATTTTGTTCGTGTGCTGGTCATGTTACTTTCAGAGTTTTCATGAAGAACATATTGGAGCGCGATACTCTCTGTTCACATGACACTAGCCTTCAATCTTCACTTCCTGAGCTGACAGTAAACTTCTTGTAAGCAACAATCAGCCTACAGCTCAGGCAACGCTCATGAGCAAATATCTACTGCAAAATAACCAAACGTGACACCATCCCATGAAGTTTATGGTGGCTCACGCTTTGCATGCACATTCTCTTGTTGCCCTCTGCTCTTCCAATCCTCCTGCCATAGCTAAGTGTTATTCTGCAATCTGATTGCATGGTCCGTCACAGGTGAAATGAGTAACACACTTGTGGATTCTTAACTATTTCGTTGATAAGCATAAATTGCAGTTGTCTAAAATTTCACCCGAGACTACACTGCCACTGTTTAAAAACACACCATCACTCGACTCTGGTGACTCTCTCTAGGTTCTCTATTACTGACCTTGAGTGCTTCATATGCAGCTATGGTCAAATTATCTTAGACAATGGATTCTCACAAGATTTAACTCATCACATTCTAAATGCCCTTGTATTAAAGTAACGGATCTAAAACATTGGTTTTCATCGTGACGTCATTTCCGTAGACACCTCGTCTAACCAAATTATAGTCTTCAAATAGTTAAAAATCAAAAGGACCGCCCATATGCTTTAAATTCCAAATAACACACGTTAAGTGTTTATTGACGTATCTGTACCACTAAAAATGGATGCCAACATGCTTTTCGTCACTTCAAAACATTTTATTTTTTTACTGAAATAAAATTTATCTGTCTATATGCTGTAAAGCATTTGATGTAGACTGAGTCCCGGGCTAGGCAGATACAGCACTATCAGCCTCTTGACCCAACCCCTCGTTCTTTATCTGTTACACACTCTAACCGTACTTAATTAACTTACTTTACTAATAGCATACGATAACTTTAAAGTTTATTATGAATATAGATATTATAGACTATACATATGTTATGAGTATAAACTGATTCACTGATTGTCATTTGTTACTCGGGAAGCCATAAGATCAAAGGCACCGCGCTAGCGTTATTTCCCGTAACATTAACGAGTTCATAGCAGACCGGATGTATTATTAAATTAGCGTCGATCACGTGAACAACTGTCAATGTCAGCATTACAATAGCACATATTCATGCTAAATAGGTGTGATTAAATAACTGAATGTAGCAGAATACACAGCAAATACAGCAGATAAGCAACTCAATCAATGTAGCAACAGCAAGTCAAACTATTCACTTGTCCTGAACATCTGAACGCTTCACCAGCTCTTGATATTCCTCATATTGGCTGACTGGAGCTTGGTGAACATGGACAACTAAATTGGAGATCGTACACCCACTGAGACCAGAAAATACTGGAGCAGAGGAAGGCTGAATCTGGTGAAGTGGGCTTCGTAATTGGCGCGTAAGAGACACAGACTGCTGGTGTACGGTGTCGTGATGACATGGCATTTGACTAGATTCCTGTGAGCTTCCTCCTACCAACAAGTTAGAGACTGATTTCTGTTGCTCCTCAGTTGGGCGTTCATATAATTGCAAAGCAGTAGAACGATGGCCTGTAACAGAACGGATGATTTTTTCTGGAACATTAGCGGCAAACATTGCGGTAGTTCCTGTAGCTCTGAGACTGTGGCGGCGTTTACACGACAACGATCAGTCCAAAAACGGGGAAATGTATGCGTATTCAGATGCAGCGTTTTGGCTGTTTACACGACACCATTTTGTATGGAATGTGGGTGTGGCATTTTTAGGCGAGCACGCTGTTATTCGCTTGTATCCACGAACCAAAGCGAAAGAAGAAACTCTTTGTTGATAGATGCTGTTTGAAGACTCTACCCAGCATTCTTTGCAAGTATAAAGGCTGAGGTACGCTCATACAAAAAGTTACACGAGCGTTTTCATGTCTCCGTTTTCGAAGTCTCCACTTTGGTCTACGTTTTCATAAGTCTCCGTTTTACCTATGCGTTTTCATCGTTTTGGTATAAACGCACGACCAAAACGAATACAAAAGTCTTCGTTTTCACCTGATAGCATTGTCGTGTAAACGCCGCCTGTGGTTTGTTATTCCATCAGTCCTAATTCCAGCTTCTGCACACATTGACGACAGAAAAGTGCGCAGCTTCTCCTTTCCTACTGCTGAATTTTCATACCACACTCCCGTCTTCTCGAATAGTTTGGCTGGTCTGCAATAGAAAATATCCTTTTCTTTCGCCCAAGCAGGAAGTTTTTCCAAGTATATGTCTAGAAGATACACAAGGCATCGTGGGTGGCTGTTTGGGCAAGCGTACACAGGTACTACTTTGTTAGCAACACGTGTGCTTGTTCCAGAGCAGTTCTTCGACCCGTTCTCAACATAAAGATACGAATCATTCTCACTTTGACGCTTAAATTGGGAGATCTTCAACGACCTTTGCTCCTCTCCACCTCTGAGACAAAACACTTAGCCGACCAAGTAGAATACGGCTCGTTGTAGTTGTAATGGCGAACTTGTTCCAAGAACTTCACTAGACCAGAGCTTCTCCTCTTCTTCTGGGCTAATCACAGGCGCGTGCTTTACAAGAGCTCCAATCCCTTCCTCTCTTAGCTTACGAAAAACGCTGGAGATAGCACCATTCAGATCGGCAAAACGTCTGTCCTTACGATCCATGAAGTTTGGACAGCTTGGTGATTTACTACGGGCATACCTCCAGAGTCCAGAAAGCAAGTTGGGGATGGTGGTTGCTGGGTATCTTCCTCCATCTTCTCGTCGGGCTTCTATAACAAAGGCGGACAGCCATTTGTTGAGTGCTGGCAAAGAACCTGTTTCAAAAAGATCGTCAGGACAGTTTTCTTCGCTGTTTTTTGCTCTTTCACTTTTCCAATTCTCAAAAACACGAACTGCCCAAGTGGTACACCTTTGGGTTGTAATGGGAACGTATCCTTCGCACGCTTTCTTCAGCTCATCTGAGCTAGTCGGAGCAGCAAAGCGATCCTTCTGAGGCTTCTTTGGCAGAGAGAGGCTCTTTTTCTTTTTCTGTGGTTCTTCAGAACTCATGGCTATACAAACTTGCTATGCAAACTGAGCGACCACGAGGCTGCAAATGACGTCAATAGTTGCTAGGAAACATTTGTATGACGTCGGTGTTGCTATGGTACGTCAAGGATGCCTTTGATCTTATGGCTTCCCTAGTAACAAATCATTTAACATATTGGCGTGTCCACGCTACGGGAAATATCCCTCAGGAATTATTGATAGCGCCCTCGGGGCTACGCCCCTCGGGCGCTATTAATAATTCCTTCGTGATATTTCCCGTAGCGTGGACACGCCCATACATTAAGTAATACATAATACAGTACATGTAGTTCAAGGTTGGTTGAAGTCAACTATTTACTACATGTCAACACTATTGTTATCACAGAATGACCTGACACCTGCTCATCATGCTGCTGCATTTGATAAAGTGGAGGCACTAAAACTACTCGTAGCCAATGGAGCATTAATGAATGTGCAGGATAAGGTGAGTGTTGCTAGTGTAGTTTATTACACTGTTCATATCACACTATAAATAGAATGATGTGTCTTACAATATTACACATACTCTATATTGGATCAATCATGTGATATGAACTAGCTGTCTTGATAAAGTTTATGAGCATATTGATGCTAAGTAGTATTTCTACGGCGTTTTTGTTCTTAAAAATTGTACAAGGTTCAAAATTACAGTAGATATTGATTGCATGCATGTGAGCTCTGTAGTCAGGTCTATGGATGGTAGAGTGAGCTCTCCTTACACATGTTGCTGAGCATATTATTGAAATAGTTGTACTGTAGATGTATCTTTGTCTGTTAGCAGAGTAGAAACATAATCATAATGGACTACATGTAGTACATTAAATTTTAAGGTTTAAATTCCCTGTGACAGTGCATGAATGTGAGCACGTCGTGCTGTAATATTACCATTTAATACAATACATGCTGATGTCATGGATTTACTGTTCTAGTCGGCACAGTCGGCTGTATGCAGACGACTACAGTCCCTTGTTGGCTTCAGTAATGGGGGCAGCTTACTGCATGGTTACTAGAGTCTAGCCTCTAGCTAGTAGAGCGCCATACTTGCCTTTCAGTGATAACTCAAATGTTGCTTACTGTACTTTGATATCATGATTGCTGACACTAATCTACATGTATGTGTGCATGGTCAGCAATTGCTTTCTCTGGTGATCACAACCCATGTAGAAGCTAAGGAGCCTAACTGCATGTAAGATAAAATATCAACATGACAACCACTATGTTTTTCATATTGACACACCTGCAGCAATACATGAAAGCTACAATGATGACTTTACACGCTGTGCCTCATGCCCTCTCTCAGCTCACATGTGTCGTCAAGCTAGCTAGCTAAACTAAACATAAACCTAAAAATGTTTGTCAGTATACTATTGAACTTATCTGTATACTCTCGTGTTTGTTCATAATGATGATCAGTGATGTCACATGAATCTAAAGATCTGGCACCAGCATGCATGGTGAGGCATGGTATAACTGACGTAATCATACACAACTATTGACGACAGACAATGCTTACTATAAATTGTTGGTATGTTGCTTAACTAGAGAAGCTAAAAAGTAATGTTATTGTGGTTCATTACAGCATGCAATGGGTGAGGTGTTACCATCTATTGAGCACATGCTCTACATGGTTGACGTGACGTGTTGTTGGGAAAATTAAAACCATAATGTGCCAGATAGATAAATTCCTTGCAACTTGAGATATTAATTTGATGAATTCTTGAAGACAACCATTGTTTACGAACTATTATAAATCAAATTTGTGAATTTTAAATAGTTATTAGGATGTATTGTTATTATCATGTTATGTACTATCAGTGAATGTGTTCATAATCATTGTCATGATGTTACTATCAACAGATACAAGCTAGTTCACATGATAACCAAACATGTATAATGTAGCTACAGATGGTGTTTAGTACATGTATCACTGACTATCACATTATTGTAACTCTCTTATACATTAGACTGGTAGGACTCCATTGGACTATGCAATACTACAGGAAAATTCAGATACTATACAGTATCTGGAGTCTATTGGTAAGTTACTAGTACATGTACAGTGTGTAGTTCATTATAGTATTTTTGAATAATTGATGTACATGTGATTAGAAACTGAATCACTTTTGTTGTTGTTTGAAAATGTTATTATCCCTCAGTAGGTGGAGCCAAGCATACAGTAGTATCTGTTAGTGTGAATCAATAGAGCTAATCTCATTGTCGCAATACAAGTACTGTAAATCCTTAAATAGAAGCCCTCCTTGAATAGACGCCTCCACTCCTGGAGTATTACTGTACTCAAGTAAAAGTATAGATGCCTATATTGATTTGAAAATGGACTTAAATATACACCCTCCTAAAACCTTGCATATGTTCTAGACGCCCACAGCTTTTAAAAAGGATTTATAGTACACTGATGTACATATACTTAAAATAATACAGTATGTAGGTATATTTACCAGGAAAGATTTAGCTTCTTGAATAAAATCAATACAGTGTAACAAAATTTGTTGACAACAATTTGTTTGTTATGAATATTCAAGCTACCATAGACACTGGATTCAGAGGGATCATGTTTTCGAGCCTAAGACCAGTAAATCATCTAATTATAAGTGCAACTACTATATAGTACCAAACGGACACGTGTTGTTTACTGAGTTAGCTACACCGTTGGGCACGTAAATCCAGTTACACCATATCTCTCCAGCGCTTAGTTTTCAACCCTGTGGCTCGAGCTAATGAGCTGCCAGATCCTTTGTAGACCGTGTATCAGCAGCACAAATTCCGTTCATCAACTACTGTTGCTGCTGTAGCCAATGATGGAGTTTTTGCATGATCTCCATTGTAGCTTTCTAGATGTTTTTATAAACATGATATCAACGAATGCAGAGACTTGCCAGAGAAACTCTGGTACTGCGTGACTACTAATGACAATTTTGCGTGCAAAGAACAAAATTAATTTTGTTATGTTCATTTTTAAGGGATGACCACCCTCAAAGTTTAAATCTCTTGAAAATTTAACAATCAAAACTATTTTTCACTCAAAAATGTCTGTGTCTACTGTAACAATAATTATTACAAAGCACACTACAGCACTAAGCACAGAGGCGCTTCATTTCAAATGTGTTTTGAAGGATTCTAGCTTTGACAGTGGGTGCTGACAACAGAGATTTAGAGCACTATGATATGATGTATTATTGCTTCACCTGTATATTTCCGTTGCACAAGTATTTGGTCAATAATTGGAAGGAAGTCACAAAATTGAACAGCTGCAGCAGAGTCCCTGTTCTATTTTAGTAGTACAGTGTACAATGCTACACTGTTTATTTAAAAACTGGTAATTCAACTGTTCAGATACTGTGTCACTGTTCTATTCAAACTACTGTATTTTCTTTATATAAGCTGGGTTCTGAATATAGGTTAGACATCGAATCAAGGTAACTACTGGATTTAGAATGCTGCTGAAACACGTGGGCGTCTATTCTATTTCCAAGGCGTTCTAAGTCTCGATCGTAGTATACCAATAATTCATCGTCTAACCTGTTTAGACCATAGCTTAGTCGAAGGGCTCAAGATAGTAGAGAGCCCAGAGAAGTCGCCAGTGTCGAAGGAAAGCATGTTGTTAACTTAAATGACGGCAGTGTAATTCTTCATGCGCTTTCCGAGGACACCATGATTTTGTGGTTATTAAATGTTATTACTTAAAAGTTTACTATGTATGAACTTTACAAGTTTACAGCATACACTATGAGATTTCGTGTGGACAGTACGAGATTTAGACACCCTGCAATTGAGCAATCAAACTCTAGATTTGTGGTCTAATAGTAGCCAGATCTCTAATAAACACTGGGTAAAAAATAAGTAAGCAACACATTGAACTTCACGAAGTAGTGCAAATGGTGTATTGTTGTTGAACAGTCGCCTTAGCAATGCTGATGTTGTGGGTTCAAGTCCTGGTTTTGAATTTTTTGTTTTAGTGTGAATTTTTCTGCCAGAAGCATTTTGGAAAAATAAATGCCCATGCAGGCTTTTAATAGAGGAAATATGGCATGAGTATATACAATGGACGGGCACAAGTGTCTGGTCAGCAACACTGAGTCCATACTGTCCATTACACCAGACAGTATAGATATGCAAAATTCATTGATTGTACACTACTACCACGTTTATACTAGACGTTAAGTTTACTACTCTATACAGGTGCACCAAGAGGTGAAAGGAGGCGCCGCCGCCGTGATGATACCAGTAGCAGCATTGGTGAGTAACATTCATACGTACATGTGTACAATGTACCATATAATAATTATTATACTGTTAATCATTACCGTAGACGCAAAAATGTCCGAGTGGATTTTCTATCGATGTTGAGTGCAGCCTTTAAAATTAAATCATCGAATTATAAGTGCAACGAAAAATTTAAATGGTGCCGAACAGACATGTGTTGGTTAGGCCCAGGTCACACCACGATATCGATGGCAGCAAATCACAACAATCGTGGTCATGTCAGTAAGTGCATGAGGTCACACTACCACCTTACTGTACGTTACTGTAGTAATGTCTCCATGTGTCTCGGGTGACTATCGCTTTGCTACTCACCTTTGCCAGCTAACAAGACGTTTGAGAGTGTACCGTTCACTGTATTTCAAAGCACAGTCTCTTTAGTTGAAGCCAGCAAGCTGATCGTCGGCCCTTCTTCACACGGAGCACTAAGTGCTTTTACTGTATGTAATAGTGCATCTGCTATGTAATTAGTATTCTGTGTATCGGTCAATTTGATGCTTACTACTTATGCTTTCAGGAACCTACACCAAATACTTTAATTTGGTGCTTCAGTCAGGTTCGTTTGTGTTCCTGTGGCAGCTAGGCTCCACAAATGCAAGTACAATAATCAATAATATCTGACATTAACCACATAGTAAAAAATACTTTTGCTAAAAGTTAACAATGGGTCTAGTATTGTCAGTCAAAAAATAGTCGAACTGCTTACCGTGTGTCCATACTGGTTGCCATTTGATCGAATTGCTGTTGTCAATCGCGTCATGTGACATAAGCAACAGCTTGCTAATCAGCAAGAAAACTGGTCTTGTCATTTACTAACGCTATTCTGGTGTGTTTCTCATCCTTTCTTTGCCTGTACACAGACCAGGGCTTCTTCCTTAGTGCTGCAACTAGTCACATGCCATGTGTTCAAGACCACACCCACATCCAGTTCAAGTCACTTCAATGCACCTCCGTGTGCATGTGCATGGGTGCAAATACGCATCGATTCGCATAGATTCACTTTTGTAAATTGACGTATAATGCGGACAGCTTTCGAATGCACATTGAATAGCCCTAGTCAAGATGAGTGTTTATATTACAGCTGAGACATGGTTGGGCCATGTCTGCTATTGTACATGGCTGCTATTGTACATGACTGCTATTGTACATGACTGCTATTGTACATGGCTGCTATTGTACATGACTGCTATTGTACATGACTGCTATTGTACATGGCTGCTATTGTACATGGCTGCTATTGTACATGGCTGCTATTGTACATGTCTGCTATTGTACATGTCTGCTATTGTACATGTCTGCTATTGTACATGACTGCTATTGTACATGTCTGCTATTGTACATGTCTGCTATTGTACATGTCTGCTATTGTACATGACTGCTATTGTACATGTCTGCTATTGTACATGACTGCTATTGTACATGGCTGCTATTGTACATGACTGCTATTGTACATGGCTGCTATTGTACATGGCTGCTATTGTACAGGTAACTAACCTGAACACTTGAACCAGTGTTTGAGAACTTATGAGCCAGCAACTTATGCTTACTAGCCGTAAGATGCTTCCATCGATATACTGCATGCACACTTGCTGTCTCATCCATCTGCTGATTGCATGCTAGCATACATGCTACTCCACCGAGGCATCTGCACTTTTGGTGCTTTATTTTGCTTAGCTTCAGTGCAACAGCATGTACCTTTTATACAATAGCTTGTTCATTGCATTTTGCTACAGTCAGGGTTTCCCCCTTGAACTATGCTTGCCTTCTCTTGAGTCATACAATACCAGAATAGTTTTAGCGTCTATAACTATCTCAATTTTCATCAGCACATGCTTTCAAAAATGTCAAGATTGTTTTTGGTTGTGAGTTTTGTGACAACCTTGTCAACAAGCTTGTATTGAGGTTGTAACAAGCTTGTTGACCAGGTTGTGACAAACCTGTCAAAACCATGTATTTGAAACTGTAATGCCTTGTTACAATCTGAGATTAGGTTGTATACAAGCTTGTGACAGCCTAGTTACTAACTACAACCCGGCTACAACCTATAGCATTCTTTCAACAATGTTTTGTGAATTGAACTTGAAATCACATAAAACAAAATAAACTATATCTTTAGTTGCTATAGTCCTCCGAATCTGTGTATAACATTGCCATCGACTTTATCCAATCCAGCATAGGAATGATTGTAGGAGTAGAGTTCTGAGTTGTGTTTCTGGTTCCCCAACTGTGTGAGTATGAAACATCAACACACTAATCACACTGAATAGTAAACAATCACCCTTTACTATGCTTGATGACAGCTAGTTAGAAGAAGCAAACACACAGACATCTTGCTAGGTAGAAGAAACATGGACAACTGGACCCTATTGTCAGAAATTATAATATGACTGGCGGGCAAGCACGGTTAGCTATGAGCAACAACAAACCTGGTATTCAGCGCGTGTAGGCTTCTCCACAGATAAACACTGTCACCAGTTGCACTTGATACTCAATTGTGCTAGATAGTTGGTATCCCAGGAGTAGCACCTAGGCCTATAGACCCTAGGTAGAATTTAAGCACACGTGACACTTATTAACAAAATGGCGGCAGCCAGTGTGCTGTAAGCTCTATCGATCTAAGTCACAGATGTGGTGGAAGAAGCAGACCGTAGGTCAGCACAGACACATTATTTAGTGTTTAGCTCACTGTAGCAACTATATCATCAGTAGGGTGATGAATATCATTTGAGGCCCACAGTGTAGGTATTGCAGCCATTTAGTTTTAGTAATGTTTGACCGAGTAGCAGCCATTTAAAAACAGGCGTGCGTTCAAAATTGAAGGAACAAAGTGATCCCTTTTCTCAAATGTAGTAACGGCCCTCGGGCGTCCGCGCTTAGTACCCAAGACGAGCTACTTAGAAACCAACCTGAGTCAGTACAGGATTCATTCTCCTCTGTATCTGTATTAGGGAGGCACGGTAGTGACTCCCTATGTAGGGATGAACGAGAAAACAAGATGGCGGCTACATACAATGTATTAGCGTTCAAACGCTGATATTTCGCCTGGTGATGAATTTTATACGTCCATAGACACTTAGATCTGCTATCTGGCGTTGCCCCATCTTACAGTAGCAAGGAGATTGCTCGAAATTGTTACTAAAGTGACGAACCTGGAAACGGTGAAAATCGAGTTTCGTCATCTTCGTTTTCTTCTTATTCTTCTTCTTCTTTCTTCTTTCTTCAACTCGCCTAGCGCCTTTACGCGAGCAGTGCCGAGACCAAAACACCCACGAACAGTCGTGAAATTCTCCTGGCATGTGCCTTTTGAACTTTGTTTTTAGCGTAACGGCGATATAAATTTAGCGATTTCTCGATCGTGATCCATTGTCAGCTTAGTGTTAGACGCCATTATTGTGATTGCGCAATACGCACGTGACCAAGCAGTGGCTAGCGCACGTGACCAAGCAGCTAGAGTATCGCCGCGCCGTATCACCGTATGGATCAATATAACGGAGAACACATACCCGGCATTTGTCTGGAGTCTTCGAAGAACGGTAAGCTCTTGTAGGATCGCCATTCTGCGCTTGCCAGACAATTATAATCGCCATATAGGTCTACAAACAAGGGTAGGCGGGGCTTGTATGCAATGCATGCATGCGTAGGCGACTAGGCAGAGCTGATATGTCAATTTTAGCTACAAGTTTAAGAAAAGCCATCAACAACAGCAATACTAAACTAATGGTGGAAACAAAGACTTCTCAGTACATGCATGATATTGAACCGCACTTCACTGAAAAAGAAAAAAGGACACAAACAAGTAAATTAAAAAGATTTCTATCGAAATCAAAAGGATGTAGTGATGAAGAAATCTACCACTGGTTCACAATGTAAACCAACAAGGAACAAGCATGGAATGGTAACACGATTGACTTGCTAACAGACCATAGATCCCTACATCAGTGGCTGTACATAAGACTATGATCAATAATTATTTTGTTACAAACAGCTGAATTCAATTCAATGCATGTCAGGTGTCAGTCAACAGTAACTAGCTGAACTAGCTATAGTCAGGCCACAGCAGCCACTGATGTAGGGATCTATGGTCTGTTAGCAAGTCAATCGTGTTACCATTCCATGCTTGTTCCTTGTTGGTTTACATTGTGAACCAGTGGTAGATTTCTTCATCACTACATCCTTTTGATTTCGATAGAAATCTTTTTAATTTACTTGTATATGTGTGTTATGTGTTGATCTGTATGTGTTATGTGCAAGCTAGTACTTGACTAGTAGTAGACTACAAATGTGCACATAAAAAGGGCCATCACAAAAATCATCGCGATTGTTCTCACTACTTGCAATAATTATACATTGTAGTATTTTAATTAATGTATAATAATTATAAGCTGGAACAACTGTATAGTCTTCTTAGAATAAAAATCTAAACTTGATAAAATTAATAATAAAATAATTAATGTTGTGCTACTTTTCTAGATACTCAAGGTCATATCACAGCATCCCTTCGGATGATGACAGAGAAGGGTTCTTTGGATCTGAAATTGCTTCACCTTATTCTTCATGGCCTCCCCGCGGCTGGCAAGACTTGTGCCAAACTCAAACTCACAGGTCAAGATCTCACAGGACGAAAAGGAGCAGAGCGTACAGAGGATGGCAAGCTCGTCTATCCTCTCGATGATGGCACCCGTAGCACTCCAGTAGCTGAAGAGATCACCCGAGCTCGAGTACCTGCCTCTGCTACTGCTATCACCAGAGGTGGAGAAGATCTACCTTGGCACTTGCTACAGAGCTTGGACGAGGAAACAAGAGGCATGATCTCAAAGATCTCTTCAATAAGATCTCTCGAGAGTAGTAAAGAGAAGAAGAAAGACAAGGAGCAGTCTATAGCAACAACAGCTCAATCTACAAAATCTTCGAAACCAGAGAATACTGTAACAGCAGTTGCTTTCCAGAAAATAGTCACTTGTGCATTCAAGTCATCATCACCTGAAACCCTCCAGGATTTCCTCGATGAAACACTGATATACCTGATAGACTCAGGTGGGCAGCCTCAGTTTCAGGAGTTGCTGCCAATACTAGTGTCCGGTCCGTCTGTCTTTGTGCTGACTTTTAGCTTGGCAATGCCTCTCAATGCTGTATTTGAAGTGGTCTTTACTGATAATGGTGGCAACCGAGAGGTGTACCCAACCAAAATGAGAGTAAAGGATGTTATAGTACAGAGTCTAGCCAGCATTCGCTGCACATGCTCTTACCAAACAAACGGAAAAGATACAGTAGAAGTGAAGCCACGTGTCATATTAATGGCCACAATGAAAAGCCTCGTGGGTGAGGAAGAGATCAAAGCAATCGATAAGCAGGTCAAGACACTGATTAAGCCATTCGAGAAAGAAAGGTTAATCGTTCCCAATGGAACAAGCTCAATCTTTCCTGTGGACAGTTTCACAGGAGAGGGTATTGATGACCTTCGTGAAGCAATTCTTATAGCTGCTAGTGATAAGGTCACCAAGATCACAGCTGGTGTGTCTGATAATATTATGTCATCAATGTGTCGAGTAAAGCTACCAACCACTGCAGTGGCACTGGAATTACTTCTCCGGTATGAAGATAGCGGTATCATCACTCTAGAGCGTTGTAAGATCCTGGCAAAAGAATGCAATATTGATCCTGATACTGAGCTGCCACATGTCCTGTGGCTACTACACCATTTCACAGGCAGTATCCGCTATTATCCTGACGACAGTATACTGCAGCTCTATGTGGTGACCCGTCCACAGAGGCTGTATGATATTCCCAGCACTCTGCTGACCCGCACTTTTGCTTTCAAGAAAGGAGGAGAGTTAGATGATGATCTCAAAAAAAAGCTATGGACCAGAGGAGTGTTCACTATGGACACACTGAGGAAGCTCTGGGGTGGGGAGCAAGACCTCGAACCAAAAGTAATCATTGCCTTTCTTCTTCATCTCAACATTGCTGCTCAGATTTACGACACAAAGTCTGGAGAAGAGCAGTTCTTTATGCCCTGTGCTCTTGTTTGTGCTCCTGACGATTCTTCGTTTAAGGTTCGCTCAGATTCTGCATTGGTTTGCTTCGAAGGAGGCTACTCTCCAAGAGGAGTGTTCAGCTCTGTACTCGCTGTCCTGCTAAAGAAGAATCCTTGCAAGGAGGATCTTAAATGGAGATTGCCACAATCCGAAGGTAGTTTATGCTGCAATCAAGCCAAGCTTTCCGTGTCTATCAAAGATGAATTCCATCTCATAGTCAGCCTTACTGTGCATCTCAAATTCCTTGAGATATCCATCGATTCCGCAAGTAAAGATTATCCTGTTAGTACCGCTCAGATGCATGGTCACGCTATCCTCCGCTGTGTCTCAAATGCCGTTGCAGATGTCATCAAGAGTCTCCATTACAACAGCAAAGCCAGTGTACTCAATAGTCTCTTCTTCCTTTGCTCCTGCAATACCGAGCCCCTTCATGCAGCAGAGTATTTACCAGAGAGTAGTAGAGGGATGTGTGATGGTATTCCCATTAAGCCAAACCAGGCCTGGGTAGACAAGTGGATCGAAGGTGAGGAGGCAGTTTCCATGAAGTTTGTGTTTATATTAGATTATTCATTATTTAGGAACATCAGAAATCAAGCCTTCACAACCTAGCGCAACAGCTCAACAAGCTTTAACTAAAGGTTACTACTATAGCTACAATTAAAGTTGCTAAACTTACATGCATTTATGAAAATAACTTTAGGTACATAAACAATGAGGTACATAAAGCATCACATAGTGGCTACATAAAGCACAGTGACAAACAACAATCATTGTCTAGTGGTCGGGCACGTTTCCAGGCAATCTGTGTCAGCTTTGCCCACAGTGTATAATAGCACTCCACCCTAGTTTGGTGAATGTCAATGAGTCCACATTCTGTATAAAGCATGCATGAGTGGAATTTATAGCATTCTATAGCATTGAACCAACTCCATTCACAAATGCTTTGTTTGAACTTAACTTTGATGATGTTTTCAATCCAGATTTAAAAGTAATGAATATCGCTGTACTGATAATGGAACGTGAATTATGTGATGTTTATCTCTCCACTGTCTCTATAGCAGCTGATTCTGGCATAGTTTTAAACAAGCTCCTGAAACACAAATTCCCGAAACACAAGTGGGTGGATCTTGCGGTTGGACTGATGCTGGCTGACTGTGTTCCTGGGATCGAGTCAGAGAACAGCAGCAACGTCAGCAGATTGATAGCTTTGGTGAACCACTGGACAGCTAATGTGGATGAGAGCGGCAGATGGGAGACACTGGTTGATGCTGTCAACATGTGTGAAGAGTATATTGTAGCTGAGAATCTAGCTAAAGACGTGTGTGTTCCTTGCCCACCAACTCCAGAATGACCCTTTTGTGTCATCATCATTTAAATTCAACATTAAAATAATCATTGATTTTTGTTGTACTCTTCATATAGATGTTCGTGTTGTAGAAAAGAATTCATAATTATCATAAATCTGCAAATATTAAAGCTTGGAGCTGTGCTAGTACGAGACGAACTGCGGGACAGTTTGTCACACATGTGACTGATGATTATAGCTGTGAGGCAAATTACAAAAAGGTCAGGAACAAGACATGTGGCCGAATTAACAGGAATTCCATAGTCAACGTAGTTGAAGTTGGGCAATAATTATGGCTATGCAAGCGACTGTGAAAGATAATCCAAAGCCTAACTTTTTTGTCCAGACATACCAATGAACCAGTGTACTAAGCTCATCTGCTGTAGCACCGATTACTTGATCAGTAAGAATAGCAGCTGAAAAGAGCCATTTCCCAAACTCACTAATACAACAGCCACTAAAAAGAGCTGTCTACTCAGATTAAAATCGATATCCGGCATTTCCAGTAAAATAGTGCGAAATCGGTGTTACAGGTCAGTGTATTATTGCGCTCTATACACATTGTTTTATAATTTTGTCACAAGGATTTCTCGAACAACTAGCTGCATGCTTGCACTGATCGAGTGTGTAAGCAGTACGCACCCATTTGTAGGCATTGCACTGAAGTAGATAGTACCAACTGAAAACGATTCTCTGTGATTTGGTTTACTCTTCGTGCACTGTGTCCACAAAATTAATTGATGTGTTTCAGCAAAAACACTTTATTTTTCACTGCTTCTGCACTGTCGCTAACTCACACACACACACACACACACACACACACACACACACACACACACACACACACACACACACTGTCCTGTGCCATATACTTACAATTGCTCACTACAATCATAATAATTATGTGAATATCTTTTCTGTATGACAGTGCCTGAACCAACCAGTGTCCAACCTACTCCACCATCTTGTACTGTACTACCATCTGCTGCTAGTAGACCAGCTGGTCCAGTGACTCATGGCTCTAATCTACCATCAGCTAGTAGCTCAGGTACTGTACACTTTGTGGTTAAAATATTCCATGAAAACTAACATGTGTATTTTTGTCATGTACATGCAGTTATGGACAAACCAACATATAAACAGCTAATTAATCTGAAGAAGGCTGATGGGACTACTCTTAAAGTAATTAAGTGGATCTCATCATTGGAACAATGGCAATGCTCAGACTTCGCTATCATGCTTTTGGACGATGATGTCCAAGTGAATAAAATTGAGAAGGAGTGCAAAGAGACGGACGAGTTTGTTCGAAAGATCCTAAACTACTGGTTGTCTCGAGATAATGATGATCCAGCTGTTCCACGCACTTGGTCAGCTCTCGCTGAGTGTGTCACTGATGCTGGTCTGCCTGGAGCTCTTGCTAAAGCCATCAGAGACACCTTTCCTTCAGGTGTGTCTCATTGAGAGCTCATTTTGATCATCTTAATGTGCAACTGCTTGTTCAATTCCGTGTAGGAACCCTTTGAATGATCCCTTTGAATGAATGATCAGAAACTGTTTTATAACACTCCCGAGACTTAAACAATCATCATAGTATACAAATGAATTGTTGTTTTTTTGTGAAATTAAAAAAATACATTTTCTAACTGGCAGAGCATACAAAATAGCTTAATAGTTTGTCAGGAGAGCTCGGAGTAGACTTGTGATGAGTGGTTTCCAGCTCCTTCCACACATGGATGTGAGCTCTACACCCATGAAAGTATTTGAGCAGTGGGAGAGGGAACAGAAAGTGCCGTACACATGGAGAACCATATCAATGCTCTCAAGGCAGTTACAGAACATAGAGCATCATAGAATACTAGACAAATAAAATATTAGAATTGTAAATTTCTCCAAAATATCTACATGTACATGTTTTTTAGTGTTGTTGCACCGTAGTAGAGACACTAGTACCACTAGCACTGTAGTAGAGACACTAGTGCCAGCAGTACTGTGTTAGTAGAGACACTAGTACCAGCAGCACTGTTGTAGAGACACTAGTACCAGCTAGCATCACTGTACGTAGTAGAGACACTAGTACCAGCGCAGCACTGTAGTAGAGACACTAGTACCAGCAGCACTGTAGTAGAGACACTAGTACCACTAGCACTGTCGTACAGACACTAGTACCAGCAGCACTGTAGTAGAGACACTAATACCACAGCACTGTATTAGTAGAGACACTAGTACCAGCAGCACTGTAGTAGTAGAGACACTAGTACCAGCAGCACTGTAGTAGAGACACTAGTACCAGCAGCACTGCATTATATTAGTAGAGACACTAGTACCAGCAGCACTGTGGTAGAGACACTAGTACCAGCAGCACTGTAGTAGAGACACTAGTACCACTAGCACTGTCGTACAGACACTAGTACCAGCAGCACTGTAGTAGAGACACTAATACCACAGCACTGTATTAGTAGAGACACTAGTACCAGCAGCACTGTAGTAGTAGAGACACTAGTACCAGCAGCACTGTAGTAGAGACACTAGTACCAGCAGCACTGCATTATATTAGTAGAGACACTAGTACCAGCAGCACTGTGGTAGAGACACTAGTACCAGCAGCACTGTAGTAGAGACACTAGTACCACTAGCACTGTCGTACAGACACTAGTACCAGCAGCACTGTAGTAGAGACACTAATACCAGCAGCACTGTATTAGTAGAGACACTAGTACCAGCAGCACTGTAGTAGAGACACTAGTACCTGCAACACTGTAGTATAGAGACACTAGTACCAGCAGCACTATAGTAGAGACACTAGTACCGCTAGCACTGTATTAGTAGAGACACTATATAGTACCAGCAGCACTGTAGTAGAGACACTAATACCAGCAGCACTGTATTAGTAGAGACACTAGCTAGTACCAGCAGCACTGTAGTAGAGACACTAGTACCAGCAGCACTGTGTAGTAGAGACACTAGTACCAGCAGCACTGTAGTAGACACTAGTACCAGCAGCACTGTAGTAGAGACATTAGTACAAAGAATGAGTTTGTTCGAATGATCCTGAGAGACTGGTTTATGATGATCAGCTGCTCCATGCATGCACTTGGTCAGCTATAGCTCTTGCATGCTGAGTGCATCACTGAAGCCGGTCTACCAGGAGACCTCACTAAAGCTATCAGAGACACCTTCCTTTCATGATATTTTTAAAAAGCATAATTTTATAACAATTAAGTGTAGTCTTTAAATAGATTCTCAAATGGACTAGTCAGTGAAGTAGAAAATTAAAAAGATTTCTATCGAAATCAAAAGGATGTAGGGTTGTGAAATCTACCACTGGTCAACAATGTAAACTAACAAGGAACAAGCATGGATCAATGGTAACACGATTGACTTGCTAACAGACCATAGATCCCTACATCAGTGGCTGCTGTAGTTGACTATAGCTAGTTCAGCTTGTTGCTGTTGACTGACACCTGACGTGCATTCAGCTTGTGACAGCTTATGTACAGCCACTGATGTAGGGATCTATGGTCTGTTAGCAAGTCAATCGTGTTACCATTGATCCATGCTTGTTCCTTGTTAGTTTACATTGTTGACCAGTGGTAGATTTCACAACCCTACATCCTTTTGATTTCGATAGAAATCTTTTTAATTTTCTTGTTTGTGTCCTTTTTTCTTTTTCAGTGAAATGCAGTTCAATATCATGCAATTACTGTGCCATCTTTGTTTCCACCATTGGTTTGGTTTTCCTGTTGTTGATGGCTTTTCTTTATTATTAACAATTTTAAACTTGTAGCTAAATAATTCTTATGCTGTAGATATCAGCTCGCCTACGCATGCATGAATACAGTGCATACGAGCCCCGCCCACACTTGTTTACAGCGGTTATAATTGTCTGGCAAGGCAGAATGGTGATTCTGCGCTTGCTAGCTTACCGTTCTTCGAAGACTCCAGACAAATATGTGTTCTCCGTGATCTATACGGCGTGGCGATATATTGTGCTTGGTCACGTGCGCTAACCACAGCTTGGTCACGTGCGTATTGCGCAATCACATTAATGGCGTCTAACACTTAGCTGACAATGGATCACGATCGAGAAATCGCGGAATTTATATCGCCGTTTCGCTAAAAACTAAGTTCAAAAGGCACATGCCAGGAGAATTTCACGACTGTTCGTGGGTGTTTTGGTCTCGGCACTGCTCACGTAAAGGTGCTAGGCGAGTGGAAGAAAGAAAGAAAGAAAGAAGAAGAAAGAAAGAAGAAAACGAAGATGACGAAACTCGATTTTCACCGTTTCTAGGTTCGTCACTTTAGTAACAATCTCGAGCAATCTCCTTGCTACTGTAAGATGGGGCAACGCCAGATAGCAGATTTAAGTGTCTTTGGACGTATAAAATTCATCACCAGGCGAAATATCAGCGTTTGAACGCTAATACATTGTATGTAGCCGCCATCTTGTTTTCTCGTTCAACCCTACATAGGGAGACACTACCGTGTCTCCCTAATAGTATCTACCACTTCAAACAGCTGATTGGTCACACCCATTTTGTAGGAGGAGTTTTCGCGGGAAAATGGCGTGTCTCGAGTATATACCACCAACAACCGTCGCGTACGGACCTCTGACTTATCATCATCATGTGCCTTTAATCTCATCCTGTTTGTTCATGCTGGACACGACAACGCTGTTGCTGTCACGGCCGGGCCGAGGTATTCAAGACAAGATAGCCTCACTCCATCACGTCCGAAGCATTGGGAAAGATGATCAACACGTCGCCTCACCTGTTCAGTGCACTCATGGTCGCCGTAATAGAGAAAAGAGACAAAGAGTTTGCATCTATACTGCTCAAAGAATACCACTGTAAGCAGCGGATAACAAGCTCCGCCCCTTTATGGTGTTTTACAATGTACTGTTGCTCGTCTTGTCTGTAGACATTGAGCAAGGAGTAGGAGCGAGTAGAGACAGTTCATATGGAGTGACTGGTGTTACAGGTCAGTGTAATTGTGATTACAGCTGCACATAGCTCTGTTTATGCATCAATCAATGTCGTCATGTACCTATGTGTTGGGTTTTGTTCATTGGTGTTATATGCTCCTGGTGTTACCCATTACCAGAAAAGAAATGACACGGACAATAATTGTCCGGACATTTCTCCGTATACTAACAGCGACATTTTGTATTACGGGCATTCAGGACAAGCAAACAACCAGGCACCTGCAGTCAACAAACGACTAACACACTTTTTTCGAACTGGATACTTGTACTAGAAGGTCTTAGCTAACCCACCATGCCTCTAAGTAGGCGCCACTATGAGCGCAAATTTGTCCCTCAGACAACGAGCAATTCGCGAGGCAGCCCCATTGCTGTAATGCAATAGTAGATCGTTTCAAAATTTCGTACGGCTAGACCGGGCTAACGGGCAAATATTACGAGTTTTTCGAACCGGATTGTTGTTCAGGGCTATAAATAGACTCACCTCCTGCTTGTTTTAGCTCCGGTAGACGTGCGCATATTTGTCCCCCAGAAGCAAAATTTAGTGATTTTTATACTCAGATTTACTGATAATTAGAAAAGTAAAATTACGGTCATCAATATTTTTCAGTTTTATCGTAGCTATACTGCTTCAGCGACCTAGCACTGCACTCTTAGCTATCTTCTTGTGTCTTCTTGATGTGTAGATGACTGTTAAGACATCATGGAGTGGAAACTGTAGAGAAATCTGTACATGACTGCAAAATGTATTGCATTTCTGGCAATGCAATGCTCCACTTACTCTAAATATTATAAAACAACTAAATATTAATAGTGTCTACTTCCTGCAGAGTGAAGCTAGTGGGGCTTGAGCTAGTGAATTCATAGTTCATCAGGATCTACTCCAGCTATATATAGCTAGGGCTGCCAGCTCCATCACTTCCTCGTAGCAATGATCCTCACATCGTCTGAAGGTTGGCTCTATTTGGAGTGTGGGGCATGGTGCATTATGTGTTGTGTTACCAAGAGTGTTACCATGGTTTTATGCATACAGAGGTGTTCATTTTGCTCTGCTAACATAGAATTTTTAAGCTTACGTTTTGCACAGTGAATTGGCTTGGCTTGTTATGCCTCAGTGGGTGGAGCCTGAAGGCATACAGTATTCATGCGTGTCTGTTTGTCTGTCTACTCTAAGAGGGCAAAGAATCAGCTGGTGGTAAGTGCAATAGCAACATAACACAATAGCTCGAACTTGATGGTCTTAGATTTTTGAATTAGAGCTTCATTCTTCGTGATTAGCTTAGTATGTTTACCGTTGCTGGTGATCTATATAGACTTCTCCGAAGTCGAATGTGTCCATGGTTAACTGGCTAGCAAATTGTAGGTTTGATCTGGACTACAGGATAGCGTGGAGGGTCTGGATAAAATTCAGCAAAAAGCTCAGTGTTACAAGCATGGCTGTGTGCGGGTTGGTAGTAAACTACACTCTTTACCTACCTTTTCCTATATACTATAGGAGTCAAACAGTGTAGCTAACACGATTTTGTCTCCAATATTATTTAGGAGAACAAAGAGTGTGCACATTAAACTTTCTCCCATATTATATAGGAGATCAAACAGTGTGGGACACTCTTTTTCCTCCTATAGTATTATAGGAGAAGCCAAAGATACCCACACTCATTGGTTTGCCTATAGTATATAGGAGATACAGTATGAACAAACAGTGTTACTAACACTCTTTGCTCTCCTATAGTACTAGAGGCAATCAATGAAAGTGTAACCTGCTCTTTTACAATGGTCTGATGAGGCCTAATTTGGCAGGTGACCTTTCTGATTAAAACAAGCAAAACGTAAACGTTGCATAAGAGAGTAAGCCATACTGGCATTGATCAATTGTGGTGTGTGTATTTGTATGTGTCAATTGCAATCTAAGAGACTAAAGTTTAATCGTAAAGACTTGTTGTGGCATTGATCGCTTGCAGCGGGTACGAGTTGTGCTTGTAAATGGTAGTACACTTTCTGATGAGAAACAGGTCTCGAGATGGTGTCTCATTGAAGACTGCTTAAAAATTAGATCCTCTGGTAAGTCACCAAGAGCGAGATGGAATAAAAAGGCGACAGCAAAAACTCCGCAGTCACTACTCCCTCTCTGCTGTTGCACAGTTGGCACCACTATTCTCAGTTCTTCATCCCCAACCAAGCTTCCATACATGGTCTTCAATTGTTCCTCTAGTGCCGATGATAAAGTCTTGGAGCGTAAGCTGTCGTATAGCTTGACCTCCGTCGTATAGCATTCATGTAGCTGCTGGTGACCCAATGTGCTCTTTCGGGATCATGATGGATCTGAATGTGGGTGGAACTTTCTTGTGGCACAAGCTGCGTGTTCGGCAAATACACTGGTTGCAGTCCTCCAATTTCTCTGAAGTTTTTCTTCACAAGACTCTCTGCTGCCTCCATGTGTGTAGCACTTAACCATTGTCCACTCCTTAGCTCTGTCTTGTTACTTTCCTTTAACCATAGGCTCTCAACCCAGTGACCGTCTACTTTTGAATCTTCTAATGTGGAAAATACCGAGTATGATTATTTGATGATCATAATTAAAAGTTACATACCAAAATCGTCATCTTCATCTGATGTACTGATGGTATTGGAAGGGGAGGATGACCCTATATGTGAGCATACTGTGATAACAATTGAGATTAGGTTATAAATGAGTTGGTATACCTGGTTTAAAAGTACCCTTCTTATCAGGTGGTCCATCGAGATCAACATCCAAATGACAGGATCGTTTTAGTTGGCGGGTTTTGTTTGCCTTGAGAGTCCTTGACGCTCTTGCTGCTGGACTAAGATCTTCATAAGACGTTTTGATGCCTTGCAAAGCTGCAATGTGGTCCATCGAAGCTGCCATGTCTACTTTATAAGTAGACATGATTGCTACTTTGAGAATATCGGGTTTGTCACTCTTAGAACAACGGTTGTGCGATTCCACTGCATTTGTTGTGCTTGGTGTTCTTGAAAAAGTTGCTTCACTCATTTCTGAACAGCAGGAGGTAAGCATACCTGCAAGTAAATATTCATTTTTAATAATAATTGGTAATACCTAAAATTGATACTTACGCAAATGCTTAGGTTGTGTCCACCAGCTAGCCCAATGGTGACAGGTTTTCCAAACGTTTGCTTGATGACTTTTTGCATAAGTCTTCAGTGTTGAAGAGCCTTTACAAAGTGAGAAGGCTTTGTCAATGCTTGTGTCACCTGCTAGGATATTGAAGAGTAGAAGGACATCTTTACGTGATGTAGCCTTTGGTATGGTATAGGCAATAGTGGTGAAAGCTCTGTGTGCTAAAGGGTTTCCCTTGTTAATTCGTTCACTGACTCGCTTGACTGAACGGGTGAAGTGCACCTGACACCCTTTGACCACTTTAGCAGTTGTTTCCTCTCCTATGACTGCTTCGAGCCCCTTTAGCTGTTGGTCACTCCAGTCCAAAACAATTGCAATTAGAGTTTTTCCCACTTTGAAACTTGGTTTATCATCTCGTACTGTGGAAAAAACAGCTTGAAAAGCCTGTTGGTAGGCCTCTGTTGATATTCTGTTCATCCTAACACGTGCAACTACGTGCCCTGTAAAAGCAAAATTAAATGTTAAACACATGTTCATGCATGCTTTAAAGCATGTTGTGAGCGGTACTGTACTTACAACGAAGGGTTGAATAATTGAAAACAACAGCATTGAGTAGGTACTCAAATTCAATTGAAGCACGATACGTCACATCAAACTGAGCGCATTCTGCAGTTCCAAGTAGTTCAGCCTGGAGAGGACTCATAGTCAGTACCCATGAGAAATCAGAGGATATGTTGTAGCCTCTAATGTATGGATGCCCCAGAGATGTGTATTGATCTAAATGCTTGGCTGTAAGTACAAGTGCATAAATCATAAAATCTTTTGTGATCATTTTTAAGTTCACCTTGAGTTGTCTTTTTCATTGCTGCATCATAGCTCAGGGTTTCCTTCTCACTTAGCAATATGCAAGCTCTTGGGTCTTCAGCACTACGTAATACAGACATTCGCAGATTCTTCATCTTTCCACGATTAGTAGCAGCAAGAGCAGAAGCTGCTGGCATATAGTCCATTCCTTTGCCTAAACATGACATGATTCATGGTCAATGAACAGCAACTTTCGATTCAAAACTTACCAAGTAGCAAATCCTTCGTCTTCAGAGAAGGATTTTGGCAAACAGCATTCTTCCAGTCAGTCTGAACTTTTGATGGCAGTCGGGTACAGGGAGGGCAGGGATGAGAATGAAGGTTGTCGTCTGTCGAATCTGTAGTTCTAGAAATTCCACTGATCCATCTTCTATTATCTTCATCATTCTCTGGCCAAACATAAGCGAATTCAACTTGGCATTCTCCTGAGTTAATCAGCTTCTCTACTGGATGTGTTGGACACTTGGTCTTCTCGCGCTTGGCTATAGTGTAAGAGCAGCCTTCAGAGTGCTTTGCACACAATTTGACGCCACCACAAGGAACAAGGCGATAGTTCATCATTTCCTCAGCACCATCTACGTTCATCGTCACTTTTCTTGGGTTTCGTGCAGTACCTTTGCTGAACTGAATATCGGTGTACAAGAAGTGCTTGTTGGTTTTGTCAAACTTAGGCGGACAATACCTATGATGTGATGTCTGGACAATACCCCATTCGTTGCGGAAATGGTGTGGTGAAGACACCTGGATAGTAGTAGTCATTCTCATCTAAAATGATGAACCAGTTGTCAGCAGAACTCAACAGGCGGCGTATAGCTGGGAGAGCTTGACATCCTTTTCCCTATTGAGACATACGAAATGTGTGTAATTACACGTAGCAGTATTGTCAATGTTTACCTTTCTAGATGCCTGATCATCCTGTGTCTGTTTTGGCTGCACTTGTACTGACTTGATAGAAGGTAGCATTTTTTCAGTAGGGTTGTTCAGAAAGATATTTCCATCTGCACTAATGGTGAAACCATTGTAGACCATGCTTCCCAAAAGGTTGTGGCCTTTGCCCAAGTTGATCTCGCGATTCAGGAGCCCTATGAGCCATGCTTGTCGAATTCGTGATCTCCAATATTGAAGAGTAAGTCCTCTTGTCTGATTGATGGCTTGAGCAATCTGCATTGAAGGCGGAATGAGCAGTAGTTTGTATTTGACATTAAAATAATACCTTTTTCTCTCCAAATCCTGGCTTTTCAATCACTACGTTCAATATTGCAACCAGCTGTTTCTGTGCATCCTCCATGTCAGTATTTGACTCACATACATCACAACATTGACCCTTTTCTGTCGCAGTAGAATTGGTCGTGTCTTCACCAAAGTATTCTAGAATGACTTTTCTTCGGCAGATACCTCCCACATCAGAGTATACAAATCTGTATTTGCAGTGAGTGTAATAATTACTATGTCATTGTAAACATACCACCAGCTGTCTTGAAAATCCTTTAAAATAGCTTTCTTATGGTCTAATGATGATTCAGCTTTGTGCCAAAAGGAGGCATGTTGGAGATCACTGTCATGATAGAAAATAATTCCTTCACAAGGAAGCCCATCTCGTCCTGCCCTTCCGAATTCTTGTACTAACTGCTCGATTGATGGTGGGCAACCAACTCGTACAACTTTTCTCACGTCTCCCTCATCAATGCCCATGGCAAAAGCTGACGTGCAAACCATTACCTACAAACATAGCACAGATTGCAATTTGTAAATTGTTGGTACCAAATTTTACCTGAATGGTTCCTTCTTTCCAGTTTTCAAGTGCCTTTTGCTTGTCATTTGCTGTCATTTTGTCACCATGGTAGCCACAGGTTTCTAGGCCATGTTGTCTCAGGCTGATTGCTAGCGGTGCCACATCACGGATGAAATCCACATACACAATTGATTTGCTATCTTCAATTGCTGGAGCTAGTTGTGTTGCTAGGTTGCTGTATTTATCCACTCCTCCTAAGTAAAGAGTAAAGAAACTAGTCAACAATGAGTGCTAGGTGTTGCTGACCTTGTGACACAATGGGGTGAACTGAGTAATAAATGTTGTTTTTATTGATACTGCCAACACAGCTGACAGGGTCTTCAAGAAGTATTTTCAGTTTTGACAGAGTGTTGGGTTTGGCTGTTGCTGTTAAAGCCATGACAGGAATGCCTGGTATCATACTACAGATCTGCTGTAGGTATCCATAGCAGGGCCTGTAGTGTAGAGAAAGTAAAAATTAATGTTTATTTAGAATCTTTTTACCTAAACGATGACCATGAATAGAGTAGGTGAGCTTCGTCTATTGCAACCAAGCCTATTTTTCCTTGAGCAACAAGACTTTGAAAAAGAGGCTGAATATTTCCAGTGGTCGTAATGAACGATTCTGGTGTGCAGTAGACCACGTCGTGAGGATTTTGAGCAACTAGGCGTTCTGTCTCGGGATTTTTTTGATCCAAGAAATGTTGCTTGGAGACAATATCCTTTGAGGCGATGCACCTGATCAATCATCAGACTGATGGTTGGAGTCACAACTACGGTCATCTTCTTGGTGATGATGGACGGAAATTGAAAGCATAAGCTTTTTCCTGCTCCAGTTGGTTGAATAACTAAAGTATTCTTTCCCTCTAATGCTGCTTTGATTATGAGGAGCTGCCAATCTTTGAAAGACTTTTTCTGGAATGTCTTCACAAGATAGCCCAGCAATTGTGCCTCATCATCTCCTATAGTACAGTATAAGTGCTGAACTAGCAATGTAAGTAGAGTTATCTGATCTTACCTCCAGAATTCCAGGGAGAGTTTTCATCCATTGGGGTGTAGGTGACATTGTCCAGAGCTGATAATCTAGTGAGTTTGTGGTCACTTCTCTTGGCTACTCTATGTCGAACTCGACTACAAGCTGTGCAATAGCTATTCTGACACTCCTCACAAAAGACAGTTGCCTCTCCCAAACACTGCTCACAAGTATCCTCCACTGGTTGCTCCATGCTCTGTTGCTACTAATGCAACAGACGTTTCTGTGTTCTATTTATACTCTATGGTAGATTTGTTGGCACTTCAAAGAAACGTTGGTTAGTGCAGTAAATATTAATCCGCTAATTTCGTAACAACTTCACGAAAGAGATAACGTGTAAACGTATTAATGTGCTATCACGGCTCTTACTAAGGAAAATGTAATGTTGTAGATGTGTTAGCTGACTAGCATGTGATGTGTGCAAGAGCTGGTCAAGCAACATGGTCTAGCCAGCCTCTAGTACTATAGGAGAGCAAAGAGTGTTAGTAACACTGTTTGTTCATACTGTATCTCCTATATACTATAGGCAAACCAATGAGTGTGGGTATCTTTGGCTTCTCCTATAATATTATAGGAGGAAAAAGAGTGTCCCACACTGTTTGATCTCCTATATGTAAAGAGTGTAGTTTTATCTGTACCCGCTGTGTGCTTGCCTTGTGCACACCCAGCTAATTATTACACTGTGGTAGCATACTATTGGCTTCTGTTTTTTGCCAGCTTTGTGCTTTATAAATCTGTTACAATCATCATCAAATTAATGTGTTGTCAAAGCATGTCCAGTGTGCAGTATGCATGCAATTCCATCTGCACCTGCTTCATTGCTAATGAAGTGTTTATGGCACAGTTGGTCTAAACCACTCATCCACTGCATTGTTAAGATTTGACACCCACTTCCTGTAGTTACCAATAGTTACCAATAGTTAGTTACCAAGTGAACAAGGGTGCTGAGTAATAACAAAAAATGAAAGAGTTAGGAATGAAAGTCAAGAGCAAGGGGACCTGGATGCCGTCTCCTCAGCAGAAGAGTAGCATTTCCCCGCCAGAGTGTCACCAAAAGTTTTCGAAAAAGTTGTCAAATAGCAATGTGCTGAGAGACACCAAGTCTCAATAGTTACCCTGTGAAGGGTTAAACACATGCGCAGGCAGTGTGTACCAGGTGACTAAATGAGGTGTGGTCTGGGGACGTGGCTAATCTCTTTGTCCCAGCCCTATTAACAACAGTACTCTGCACCTTAAACAGATTCACTTTGTTGATGTTGTCATACCTCAAAGAACTGTTGTATTAGTACTGGTTCATACACTGACATTACTAAATTCATCTAGTCAATGTTTTGTGAACATATTGCTTACAATAAATCATATAAGCATGATCCATCTATACCATATCATAGAGTGTTAGTATATACATGTCTCCTACTTTACAATATGTACCACTATAGCTCTACTAGAGATTAGTAATATACATCTAGTCGGCTGGTTTTAGTCTGATCATGGTTGAGTGGTTTATTATCCATAGTCTAATACCAAAAGTGTAGTTATGATAGTACAACTGTGTGTACATAGGAAGCAGCCTCACATAATTATCTGTAAACCATTGTCAGGCACAATGTACTGAAACTTGTGTAATATTATTGTATCACATCTTACTCATTTTCAGGTTTTTATTCAATTGTCGGAAGAGATAAGAGCACTACAAGCATCCATGACTCAGGTAAATCCTCTCTTACCACCTCTCTAGCTCTTTGTCATGTTTGGTACCCAGCTGTACATCAATGGGTCCTTCTCAATTACTCACCGTGTCTACTACACTGCATGTGACAATAATTAATGGTAGTATTTCTTGCACATGCGCCAAGTTTTATAGCATGCTTCCTTTTGCTGCTACAGACGTTTATATTCTGTGAATATTAATTAGCTCAAACTGGTAACCGTCACCTTAATGATACATGTAACATGAGCGTGGATACTGTTCTTGATCATAACCATGTTCTTGACTCCTGTTCATGATACTGTGTCATTAAACCGTTCATACAGGTTCTCACTCAAGTCATGGTTGGAGGACCCTAGACTACACGATGAGACACTACCATCACTACCACAATATGATCCAGAGAGACTCATGATAGTGTTCTCACAATAGTATATGAGGTGAGTGAGAGGGAGAGGGAGGGAGGGTGAAAGAGTAAAGGGAAAGAGAAAGAAGGAGCAATGGAGAGAGAGAGAGGGGGAGAAAAGTGGGTGAGAGAAGGAGGAGGAGGTTGGGAAAAGCAAAATGGGAACGAAGTAGTACAATTTATTGCTTTTTTTCAGGTTAAGAATGAATAGTTGGAGTTAGTGACTGAGAGGGTGAAGATGGTGATGAACCAATGGCTACAAGTGGTCTCGTCAAATTACCGATCAGAGATGTGTTTCAACACATACTACAAGTACCTCAAAATGGTGAGACTCACTCACTCACTCACTAACTCACTCACTAACTCACTCACCCACTCACTCACCCACCCACTCACTCACTGACTGACTCACTCACTCACTCACTCACTCACTCACTCACTCACTCACTCACTCACTCACTCACTCACTCACTCACTCACTCACTCACTCTCTCTCTCTCTCACCCCATCTCTACAGGCACCTATTCAGTGTCTCACTGTACCAGTACTAACATGCTTCGTCTGATTGCGTTCTCTACCTCTCTCATCACTATACTGGGCAATGTATTCACGTCACTCAGACACTCACGATACAAGGAATTTGTGAAACATGTTGGAAGAACTATCAGGTATGTACTGCTCCATAGTAATGAAGCACCATAGGTGCAGATGCCTCGTGGAATTGCATGCATACTACACACTGCAATGACAGCACACAGCAACTACAGCTATTCCATCAGCTGATGACAGATTTATACAGTACAATGTGATACAAGCTGGCTAAAATAACAATAACAGAAGCCAATAGTATGCTACCACAGTGTAATAATTGGCTAGAGCTTGCACAATGGCAAGCACACAGCCATGTTTGTAGCAGCTTTTTTTGGTTTTTGCTGCATATTCAGTAATGCATGTATTGTGCTGAATCTTGGAATGATACAACTTTTGTACATCTATAGCTAATGAATGTTAATTTCCTAATCATCAGTGAATATAATTAGCTCACTCCATGTATGACATATTGGGTAGTGGGTAATCAGCCTATCTCAACTTTGGTCCTGGGGTCAATAATTTCCAACACTGGAACCCCCTGGGCAGTCCTGCCCAAAGGTTAATTGCTCATAATTTATGACGAATCAAAATTATTGGCTCCAATTATGAAAACTTTCTATCATGAATCACATGAGACCCTTTCCATGCTAATGGGTTGCATGGTTACTACACAGCTGCTTCATGTACTGTATATATCTGTGTATTAGAGTGACCACAATCAGCATCTCATGCATGATTAGCAAATATGTTGATACATGTATGGTATGTACATGTAGTACTACTATAATAACAATTGATTGAGTTGTGGCTGACTATATTAACTCCTCCACATAGCTAGTCATTACTGCTGTAGCTACTGTTATGATAACATCACTGAGTTCTCTCACTGCAAAGAATCTTAGTAGCCATACCCTGCACCATGGTCAGTGTTGTGGAGCACTCCATTGCAGTCTACTTCACTACTCTACATGCTCCAGACACCAGCTCCATTCCTCTACCATACAGTGAGACTGTGTATGGGTGGAGTGATGTTACTAACTCACTATCAATACCTGGAACTAAAGTGGACGAGTTTGTTCAATGGTGTCTCAATAGATGTGCTCCTCTGTCACTGCACGCTCACCTGTTGCAGTTACTGACCCAATGTACTAGTATAGAGCAGGAGTATAGTATTGCCTGTAAGGTAGTGGAGTGGTGCACCTTGATGAAACCAATGTGAGTTAGAGAGAGGGAGAGAAGGAGAGAGAGAGAGGGGGGAGTTAGAGAGAAAGAAAAGAGAGAGGAAAGGGAGGTGGAGTGAGAGGGAGGGAGGGGAGATGAGAGAGGAAGGAGCATGAGAGGGTTAAATGAGTGTGACCTTTGAGAATTAGTTTTTCTTATTGCAGTCCTCAAGAGGAGTCTAGAATATTCCTGATCTGGGAGAAGGCACTCAGTCTACTAGTGCGCCAGGTCAAGTTCAGTGGTAGTGTTGGCAGCATACCCACACAGCTCTCTAACCTGGCGAGCTTACTGCAACGATTTGGTGAAGACAAAGCTTCAGATGGTCTACTGGGTGTGATTGGACTGGGCAAGAAGTCACTTTACTCTATACAGTAAGAAACTAGTGATACCATGTTACAGTAGGATCATTCTCTCTCCCTCTCTTTCTCTCCCCTCCCTTTCCCTCCCCCTCTCTCTCCCTCTCCTCTCCCTCTCTCTCTCTCTCTACCTCTCTCGATCCCTCTCTCACTCTCTCCCTCCCTCGCTCCCTCCCTCCCTCTCTCTCTCCACAGGTTCAGGCTGATATCTCGTGCTCTCTCCACTCATATATACTGTCAGACTCCATTAGATAATTCCACTCAATCCTCTATAGTCAGAGTAGCTCCAGGCTCACCAGGACACGTCAAAGACCCGTTCCGAAACCAGCCTGGGTTTGTGACTGTAGCAGTACCACTAAAACAAGCCGATCAATCTTTGAACAATTTGGAAGCACTCGTGAACAACAAAAATTACGTTTCAGTAAAAGAGAAAACTAGTTATGCAGTTGGATTTATAAGTGACTTGAATCATACACTATTGAACAGTGTAGAACTATTAGTGTGTCTTAGTGTATGGTTATACCCTCAGGACAGGTATCTGGATGCTATAAGAGTATTATGATGTCACCACTACTGTATTATGTTGATGTGTTACTATTTTTGACTATGAACAATGACGTCACTCAATTTTAATAATAGATCATTATTTTTTGTTTGTTATGGCGTTCAGTGTTGGTGCCTGGTTGAGGGCGACCGGCTTGGCTGAGTATGAGCCCAACTTTCGTAAGCATGGGTACACATCGTACCATGCTGTTAAAGAGCTGAGCCGTGTTGAGCTGAAGGCAGCAGGAGTGGAAGACTACTATATATCTCATCTAGCTAGAGCTGTCGACTATCTGAAGGCAGTGTCAGAGGATAAGGCTATCCGGGAGCTATCAGTGAGTGTTTTAGTGTACGCGTGGTTGATCATTGTGTGTTTGTAATGTGGGGAACTATAATCGAAACAGCTAGCTAGAGCAGTCACATGAGGAGGTTCGATTCTGACTATATATATAGATCGAGCCTGTCATCTTGTGTGTTTGTATTTCTCAGTATGTTTGTTACAGCTAGTATATATAACTCTATAATGGTAACAAAACTAGCCTTGTCTTGAGAGTATTTTCATCTCTACTAGAACTGGTTACAATAATGTAGTATTGATAGTTAATTGTTGTTATTATAACTCCATCATGGCTGGGCCTCTAGCTAGCTTGTTCATTGCTCTGTCATCACTCAGCTTCTGCTCATGAAACTAGTTACTGTGATACCAGTATTGAGATGACACTCTGTGATAGCTGTATCCATGGTAACCATAGTACTACAATGTACATGTATACACACTATTGTGATCTTAAATCATGTGTTGTGTTGTTCTCTTTAGTCCCAGGAATTGGCATTGTATTATGCTAGTCGTGATGGGGACATTGAGTTGATGAAGGAACTGATTCCTAAAGGAGCAAGTGTGAATTGGGGCAATCCTTTCCAAGTGAGTCATTCATTCAATTCATAATACATTAGTGTACATGTATAGCTTTATATCTGTCAGATCACAAACTATGTCATAGCTAATAATTAATGTATAGGCAGTGAGTGTAGAATATGGTGTCAACTTACATGAGTACGTACATGTACTTTTATTATGAAGAAAAGCCTTTGTTGATGTTCTGGTCCCCATATGAACTGTGTATGGTCTTCAGCTAACCTGCTCATCACCACTGTATCCAGTAGTCTAGCAGCTAGCCCTCTCTTCGCTAAGAATTAATGGGCGGTGTCAACTCACAAGTGAATGAGTTTCATGACCAATCAGATTGCTCATGAATATAGTTGCCCCAAATCCTGGGCAACTATATTCATTGCTTTAAGGATTTCAGAGGGAAACTAGCTGGTCAAGCTTATCCAACGGCACACTTGTGTCAATGGCAACAGAAAACACTCAGGTTCAGCTTTATTTCAAGCCTAGCATACTCAGCCGCTGTAGACAGAGAATCGACAAACGGTATTAGCTCTAGTGTTCATTTTCTTGGCTAAACAGTGACCTCACTCGAGGTTGCAGTTACGTTCCTCCCGTCAATGAAAGATCATAGAAACTTGATTTCTTGAGTTTTTGCCAGACCCTCTTTTCATCTTCACCGTGACCCCACCCATTAATGTTTAGCGAAAAGAGGGCTACCGGCTAGACTATGTACCTAGCAGCACTGTATAAGAGATAGTGATTCTTTCCACTCATAATATGCATATATACTGAGTTGTTTTGTCTAATCATTGATTTACATTGTTTGTTGTGCTAGCAGAGAGTAAGTAATCTTGTGTACTCATGATAATGTTCCTGTGAGCTATGCCACAGTTAATCACAGCTGTACAGTCTATACTTCACACAACTCTTGTGTCTGTTCTGTTAGAATTTGTCTTTACTATATTCGCCATCATCACTAGCTAGGTAGTAAGAGTACACATGAAATTGTATAAAAGAAGTATAAAACTGGTACACATGTACACATACTCATTAGCCTCATACCCAGCTAGCCTCCAAGATGGAACAACAAGGTTCATGCATACACATAGTCACATTATTGTGGAAATGATGTGTTGGTCTAACCACTGACGTACAGTATCTTTGTGATTAGTGAGTGAGCATTAATGAGCCTGATCATGTATGTTTCATAGACAGCTACTCAATAACAACTCACAGAGAATGTGTTCATTTGTTCATTGGAATCTTCACACAGCTGCAATCAATAATAACAGACAGCTCATGGGATATGTGTTCATTAGAACTATAGTCAAGATGGTTGTAAATGTCAAATTGTCATACAGTAAATGTCATGCTTTATCTTGTCATTCTGATATGATCATCATGTGATGTTTGAACTGCATTGCTATAGTTACACTGTGCTGTTGTTATCTTATGCAGCGCAAGTACACACCACTACATATAGCAGCACTACAAGGTCACAAGGAGGTCGCTAAGATCTTAATGGGAAATGGTGCTAACCCTAATGCACTTGATGCGGTGAGTTTGTATTTGCTACACACACACACACTAATCCAGACACACTTGAGACAGTGGATTGATTATCCTGATTGTTGAGGTGTAATTTTTGTGAGATGTGTACAACTGATTGAGCTGTCCTCATTTCAGGGGTTTAATATTTTCTTACAATGCTAGTGTTTGTCTCACTCACTGTACTACATGTTGCTGTTGTGAAGTGACACACAATGTCATTTGTGACAGATACATGTTATTCATATCAGAGTCATAAAGTGAAGTCAATAATACGTTGTTTTTGACTTTGCTTTATCACAAAATCTACGATTACCTGAGCTTACCTCATAGCAAGTGGAGTAGCTATGAGATAGGGCAGTCGGCTGTTTCGCCCCCGCTTTTCATGAAAAACGCTGTAACAGCACTTAATGCTAATACACAGAGACAAGACAGATAGTATCGTGTTCCAATATGCCCTTCATGAAGACTCTTTTTGAAAGTAATGTGACCAGCAGTCCAGCACGTGACAGGATTACGCTGTATGATGTTCTATAGATTTGAACCACGCCTTTACGAAAGGAAGCAACAATTAAGTTGCCAGCAACTTCAGCAAGCAACTCTGACTTCTACAGAACCCTGTAGGCGACTCTAGCAGCTGATTTTCCTTTCTACAGTAATGTTTACAACGTCCATAGATTCTAAGCTACTCGGCATGGTTAGCAATGCCTTATTGTAAACTGTGTGCTTTTTGTCAATCGCTATAGATGCTTCGTTTTTTGTAAAGATTTTCCCAAATTGTCTGCCAACACACACCTGATAGACTCATTTATTGTTGCGGGTGTTCGCCAGTCTCTGTGAGATAGTACAGTCTACGAGCAAGCCACGAGCATGGGAAACGTCACGTTGTGAATTTTTGATTGTGTAAACGTCTTTTTACTTGCATGCTTGGCATGTTACTTTCTCCGAGAGCCTCCGTCAATGAAGAACATATTCACGGAATCCGGTTTATAAAGCTGGTATTTCACAAGCACACTGAACACTACAAACAAATGCATCGATGGTACTACCCATTCAGTTATGTGGGACAATTATCAATCTTTTAAACTGCAAGGTTTTCTTGGCTCCCAGTTGCTTGGTATTGTCCCAAAAGTGATTTCCGTGAATCGATTTAAAACAGCTAAATTTTGCTACTCTGGCGACAATTTTGTTCTGCACAAAATTATTGTTAATGCAGCCAAATACTACACTACTTTATACAGCAGGCATTGGTTGACACGTATGAATGACCTAGCAAACTACAGTAACTCACAGGAGGGATCCTTGCTAACGTGCTGTTTATTTATGAATGAAAAACTGCACGCAAAAGGCTCTTTCAAAGCAATCTCAGTTTTAAGCTTTTGCCATTACTGACAAGAGAGCGCATCAAGTCTGAAAAGCTGGCTGGATTTTATTGAAGCGCCTTGAGCTTTCAAGAAAATGTGTCACAAAGTCCAAAATCAGCGCTTACAATCGGACACGAAGTGTTTCACGAGATTTGTACGCGTTGCTATTGATATCATACCATCGTTTTCTATCCCGGTTACGTAGTCTTGTAAATCTATGCTCATGTACACAACTCTTAGCCTCGATCTCTGATGATTGACTATTAGAATGTTCTGCCTACTCTTTGATATATAGTAAATGCGACTTGAGTACTGTTTAGTTTTGATCACTAACCGATGAAGTGGTTGTTGGTTGCAGGACAAGCGTTGTAAACGCTAACAAGCAGCTTGTTTACTGTGCTGAAAAGTGGTTATGTACCTGTTACTAGTTTTTAGTTGTCCATTCTTTGCTGATAACATGTTAGTTCGTACATGTCCTTGTGAGAATAGTGCATTTACTATTCTCGGTCTCACACAGTGTAGAGCTATCACACGAGACAAACTAAGCCATTCAGCCCTGTTTGTACGGATGCTAGTGTACCTCTTCTGACAATAGATACACTCTGGCTGCTCTTGTTTCCTCGATAAGAAAGGCCGTTCTACGAGAACTGTGCTGAAAGAAGATCACATTGGTTTTCTCGTGCTTTGAATCCTTCGTTGTACTGAAAATTTTCCTGCTTTCACGCTACAGCAGTCCTATCCACATGCACACGTAATTTGACATATCCCTCTCTTCGCACGCTGCATGTGCTCTAACACGTTGGAAATTTAACCCGTAATGCAGATGTATTGAAATTCATGCCCATTTCTAATCCCTGTGAGTATATTGTATCTATCCACCAGCACAGGAAAGACGCACAGTTAGATTATACATCACGTTATGAATTTTTGATCGTGTAAACGTTATTTTGTTCGTGTGCTGGTCATGTTACTTTCACAGTTTCCATGAAGAACATATTGGAGCGTGATACTCTCTGTTCACATGGCACTAGCATTCAATCTTCACTTCCTGAGCTGACAGTAAACTTCTTGTAAGCAACAATCAGCCTACAGCTGCAGGCAACGCTCATGAGCAAATATGTACTGCAAAATAACCAAACGTGACGCCATCTCATGAAGTTTATGGTGGCTCACGCTTCGCATGCACATTCTCTTCTTGCCCTCTGCTCTTCCAATCCTCCTGCCATAGCTAAGTGTTGTTCTGTAATCTGATTGCATGGTCCGTCACAGGTAGAATGAGTGACACACTTGTGGATTCTTAACTATTTCGTTGATAAGCATAAATTGCAGTTGTCCAAAATTTCACCCGAGACTACACTGCCACTGTTTGAAAACACACCATCACTCGACTCTGGTGACTCTCTCTAGGTTCTCTATTACTGAACTTGAGTGCTTCTTATGTAGCTATGGTCAAATTATCTTAGACAATGGATTCTCACAAGATTTAACTCATCACATTCTAAATGCCCTTGCATTAAAGTAACGGATCTAAAACATTGGTTTTCATCGTGACGTCATTTCCGTAGACACCTCGTCCTAACCAAATTATAATCTTCAAATAGTTAAAAATCATAAGGACCGCCCATATGCTTTAAATTCCGAATAACACACGTTAAGTGTTTATTGACGTATCTGTACCACTAAAAATGGCTGCCAACATGCTTCTCGTCACTTCAAAACATTTTATTTTTTTACTGAATAAAATTTCTCTGTCTATGCTGTAAAGCATTTGATGTAGACTGAGTCCCGAGCTAGGCAAATACAGCACTATCAGCCTCTTGACCCAACCCCTCGTTCTTTATCTGTTACACATTCTAACTGTACTTAATTAACTTACTGTACTAATAGCATACGATAACTTTAAAGTTTATTATGAATATAGATATTATAAACTATACATATGTTATGAGTATAAACTGATTCACTGATTGTCATGTATCACACTATAATACAGTACATGTAGTTCAAGGTTGATTGAAGTCAACTATTTACTACATGTCAACACTATTGTTATCACAGTTTGACCAGACACCTGCTCATGTTGCTGCTCTCAATGATAAAGCGGAGGCACTGAAACTACTAGTGGAGCATAATGCCTCAATGAGTGTGAAGAGTAAGGTGAGTGTTGCTAGTGTAGTTTATTACACTGTTCATATCACACTATAAATAGAATGACGTGTCTTACAATATTACACATACTCTATATTGGATCAATCATGTGATATGAACTAGCTGTCTTGATAAAGTTTATGAGCATATTGATGCTAAGTAGTATTTCTACAGTGTTTTTGTTCTTAAAAATTGTACAAGGTTCAAAATTACAGTAGATATTGATCGCATGCATATGAGCTCTGTAGCCAGGTCTATGGATGGTAGAGTGAGCTCTCTTTAAACATGTTGCTGAGCATATTATTGAAATAGTTGAACTGTAGATGTATCTTTGTCTGTTAGCAGAGTAGAAACATAATCATAATGGACTACATGTAGTACATTAAATTTTAAGGTTTAAGGTGGTACCGGTGTGTGGGTGTAAATTCAATTGTCATGGTAAAACCAGACAAGCTAGAGACGTTATTTCTTCGCTTGCTTAAAGTAGAAAGGTTTGTGCTGAAACAGCCTCCGGTGAAAAGTTAGCCCTGCCTATTGACTCTTCACGATCCATGAATGAAGCGTTAGGGATGAGTGCTGGCCCAGTTATGGAGGCTTGTAGCAGGCTGCTTTAACTAAAGTACACTTTACATGCGCATTTTGGCGTGAAAAAGTTACCTTGGCTGACGTAGTCGACTGCCGGAGGAAACTATAACTCTCGGCGGCCATGGCGAGTGCATTATCAATCCAGGAAATTGTGGTTTACACACCTTCAAGCACCTCCATACCAACCAAGCAGACCACAAGAATGCAATTATAAATTTGCTGCTAACAGGCAATAACTGGTGTGCTCTAAATTCACTGGTACACCTTCAAAACTGGTGTATACAGTGAACAATGAATACTGACATACAAACATCACTTGTATGTTTACCTGTTGGCTCTGATTGCCAAGTCCAGCCTTTTCATAGCTTCTCTTGCAGACTGGGTACATGTAACTGGAGTACTGGACTCCATATTGCTCATGCAAATTGCATAATTGCTTTCTATTACTGACATAGAAACGGTGTTCGGGAGTTTTAGCTGTTGTATCTCTGCAACCAGAAGGACCTGCCTACTTTTATGCAACAATATTGTCTATATCATTACCTTGAGCAATAGTGTTGGGCGATTTCAAAAAATATTGGTCCGATTATCAACAACAAAAAAATCACGATTATGACGATTATTGTAATAATGAACAACAAAAATTTTATTTCATGTTTTTTGCAAGAAAAACCAATTTGTTCACATTTTGTGGTAACAGACGGCACCTACTATCACCAGAAATGTTTCCAGCAGTACTGAATATGCGTTCTGAGGGAACACTGGTACCACATATGCACAGGTACTTCTTTGCAAGTTGCGCAAGGTGAGGAAACCGTTCGTTTTCAGTTTTCCACCACACTAGTGGGTCTGTATCAGATGGAGCAAGAGGAATGTCCAGGTAAGTGTACATCTCTTTTTCAATCTTCTCATCGGTAGTCAGGGTAAGTTGTGTGCTGGAAGTCCCCTCCTCCTCGTTGATACTTTCTAGAACAGCTGCTAGCCCTTTCAGTCGTTTCCTTGGCGGCGGCGCTTGTGGTTCCTCTGCTTGAGTACTTTGTGTGCTGTCAGTGTCAGACAAACTGCTATTAGTAGATCTAGAGCTCTCCGGATTAAGTACTAAGCATTTCCTCTTGATTGCTAACAGTGACTCTTCTTTATCTTCCAAGTACTGATCTTTGAATCTGGGATCCAGAAAAGTGGAAATGCTGAGTGTTTCAAAGACATCGGAATGGTATCTGGGTTCTATGTCTGTCAGAATAGCTGTCTGCATTTCCTTAGCTAGTGTGGTAGCATTAGCAGCTGGAGAGCACTTTGTCTTGACATGCTTGAGTAGAGGAATAACTGCTGATGCTGTGACTTCCTTTTCACCCCCAGTTATCAAAAATATCACCAATAACATCAGCAATGTTCTGCCCAGTGTGGTCAGCAAACATTGGCCCTGTTTCAAGGCAAAAAGCCTGGAGACTCCATTCTTTGTCAATGAAATGGACTGTGAGTGTCAAGTATGGGTCACTGTTAGCACTTGTCCACAGATCTGTTGTTGCGGAGAAACACTCAGCCTCTCTCAATGCAGGCATCACAACATTATCCTTGACATGTGTATATAGCTGTGGTATCTCTTGATCTGAGAAATGCCTTCTTGTAGGCAGCTGATATCGTGGGTTTAGTGCCGATACCAAATGCCTAAATCCAGGCTTATCGACTGTAGAAATCGGTGCTGCATCTTTTGCTAAGTAGTAAGTCACAGCCCGATTTAGTTCTTTAGCCTGAGCACTGGTCGACGCAAACTTTGCTGCTCTGGTGATCATGTCAGATAAATCAGCCTGGGAACTTGTAGATTGCTTCGTTGTCTTCGGAGCAAGCTCAGCATAGATAGTACTAGGATGATGGTCACGCAGATGTTGATAGAGATTGCTTGTGTTACCACCTTTAGCTGGCACGCTTTGCCCACACGATCGACATATACGGGTTTATCTTGCTCTTTGTCTACAATGACGCCTTCTTTCGACGCTCGAAGCCCAAAATTCTTCCAGACAATACTCTTAGTCCTCTTCTTCTGCACCAGGTAAGCTCCATAAACGAATGTTGCTGCCATTTCGCGCACATTCGCCTACGAACAGCAACGTGCACGAACGATCACGTGATTGGTCACGCCCATGCAAGTGCACGATAATCGTATGTGACGATAATCGTAGTAGAACAGCTTGTATAAATCGAATAACCGTTTATAAAATTAATCGCCATATAATCGTGATACCGGTTAATCGGCCAACACTATTGAGCAACATACAAAAATTCATGACATTGCCCTGAAGAGCCGGTACCACCTTAAATTCCATATGACAGTGCATGAATGTGAGCACGTTGTGCTATAATATTACCATTTAATACAATACATGCTGATGTCATGGATTTACTGTTCTAGTCGTCACAGTCAGCTGTATGCAGACGACTACAGTCCCTTGTTGGCTTCAGTAATGGGGGCAGCTTACTGCATGGTTACTAGAGTCTATCCTCTAGCTAGTAGAGCGCCATACTTGCCTTTCAGTGATAGCTCAAATGTTGCTTACTGCACTTTGATATCGTGATTGCTGACACTAATCTACATGTATGTGTGCATGGTCAGCAAGTGCTTTCTCTGGTGATCACAACCCATGTAGAAGCTAAGGAGCCTAACTGCATGTAAGATAAAATATCAACGTGACAACCACTATGTTTTTTATATTGACACACCTGCAGCAATACATGAAAGCTACAATGATGACTTTACACGCTGTGCCTTGAGCCCTCTCTCAGCTTACATGTGTCGTCAAGCTAGCTAGCTAAACTAAACATAAACCCAAAAATGTTTGTCAGTATATACTATTGAACTCATCTGTATACTCTCGTGTTTGTTCATAATGATGATCAGTGATGTCACATGAATCTAAAGATCTGGCACCAGCATGCATGGCGAGGCATGGTCGTAATCATACACAACTATTGACGACAGACAATGCTTATTATAAATTGTTGGTATGTTGCTTAACTAGAGAAGCTAAAAAGTAATGTTATTGTGGTTCATTACATCATGCAATGGGTGAGGTGTTACCATCTGTTGAGCACATGCTCTACATGGTTGACGTGACGTGTTGTTGGGAAAATTAAAACCATAATGTGCCAGATAGATAAATTCCTTGCAACGTCAGTTATTAATTTTATGAATTTTTGAGAATGACCATTGTTAAAAACTATTATAAATCAAAGTTTTTAATTTTGAAATAGTTATTAGGATGTATTGTTATTATCATGTGTTATGTACTATCAGTGAATGTGTTCATAATCATTGTCATGATGTTACTATCAACAGATACAAGCTAGTTCACATGATAACCAAACATGTATAATGTAGCTACAGATGGTGTTTAGTACATGTATCACTGACTATCACATTATTGTAACTCTCTTACATTAGGGTGGTAGGACTCCATTGGACATGGCGGACATGGCATATGGAGAAGCTAAACAATATCTTGAACGAATTGGTAAGTTGCTATAGTACAGTATGTAGTTCATTACAGTATTTTTGAATAATTGATGTACATGTGATTATAGAAAGTGAAACACTTTTGTTGTTGTTTGAAAATGTTATTATCCCTCAGTAGGTGGAGCCAAGCATACAGCAGTATCTGTTATTGTGAATCAATAGTGCTAATCTCATTGTCGCAATACAAGTACCGTAAATCCTTAAATATTATATAGAAGCCCTCCTTGAATAGACGCCTCCACTCCTGGAGTATTACTGTACTAGAGTAAAAGTATAGATGCCTATAATTGATTTGATAATGGTCTTAAATATACAACCGGCCTCCTAAACCTTGCTTATGTTCTATAGACACTAGTGTTGTACCTATACTGGTATCTGTATCTGTATAGGCGCCTATATTTGTACTATAGGCAAGGATCGGTTATAGGCAATTTAAATGTAGATAGTATAGATCAAATTTTTATTTTTAAAATCAATACTCAAAATTCAGTATCTGCAAGTTCTTCTTCCAAAACTGTGCATTTCCACTTTTTCAGCTACAACCCTGTTTCTCTTTTCAACAGCGATGTCTGCTTTAACAGAATCAATGCAAAAGTGCCTCCAAATGTGTCTCCCGTAGCCATTTTGATCACATTTTTGCATGGTTTTGCACATACGCAAAATAATATCTGTATCTGTATCGGCGATATTGTGTGCCTATACTATCGGTATAGGACTGTATAGGCAAAATACTGTATAGGTACAACACTAATAGACACCGACAGCTTTTAAAAAGGAATTATAGTACACTGAGTCTGATGTACATGTACATGTACTTTAAAAATTCAGTATATAGGACATATTTACCAGAAAAGATTTAGCTTTTTGAATAAAATCGATACAGTGTAACACAGTTTGTTGACAACAATTTGTTTGTTATGAATATTCAAGCTACCATATACACTGGATTTTGAGGGATTATGTTTTCGAGCCTAAGACCATTAAATCATCTAATTATAAGTGCAACTACTATAGTACCAAACGGACACGTGTTGTTTACTGAGTTAGCTACACCGTTGGGCACGTAAATCCAGTTACACCATATCTCTCCAGCGCTTAGTTTTCAACCCTGTGGCTCGAGCTAATGAGCTGCCAGATCCTTTGTAGACAGTGTATCAGCAGCACAAATTCCGTTCGTCAACTACTGTTGCTGCTGTAGCCAATGATGGAGTTTTTGCATGATCTCCATTGTAGCTTTCTAGATGTCTTTATAAACATGATATCAACGAATGCAGATACTTGCCAGAGAAACTCTCAGACTGGTACTACGTGACTACTAATGCCAATTTTGCGTACGAAGAACAAAATGAAGTTTGTTGAATTCACTTTTAAGGGATGACCACCATCAAAATTTAAATCTCTTGAAAGTTAACAATCGAAATACTTCTCATTCGAAAATTTCTGTGTAACTACAAAGCACACTACAGCACTAAGCACAGAGGCGCTTCATTTCAAATGTGTTTTGGAGGATTCTAGCTTTGACAGTGGGTGCTGACAACAAAGATTTAGAGCACTATGATATGTATAGGTTAACCCATGGGTTCCGAGGTGGTATGGGATATATACCCAAGGCTGGTTAATTAAACAGCTCCAGCAGAGTCCCTGTTCTATTTTAGTAGTACAGTGTACAATGCTACACTGTTTATTTAAAAACTGGTAATTCGACTGTTCAGATACTGTGTCACTGTTCTATTCAAACTACCGTATTTTCTCTATAATATAAGCTGGGTTCTGAATATATGTTAGACATCGAATCAAGTAACTACTGGATTTAGAATGCCGTGGAAACCAATGTATAGACGTCCCTACGCACGAAATGTGAGGGCATCTATTCTATTTCCAAGGCGTTCTAAATCTCGTAGTTACCGATGATTCATCGTCTAACCTGTTTAGACCACAGTTTAGTCAAAGTGCTCTAGATAGAGAGCCCAGAGAAGTCGCTAGAGTCGAAGGAAGGCGCGTTGTTAAAGGACAGCAGTGTAATTCTTCATGCGCTTCTTCAAGGACACCATGATTTCATGGTTATTAAGTCATAGTTAATTAAAAGTTTACTATGAGCTTTACAGCATGCACTATGAGATTTTGCATGGACAGTATGAGATTTAGACACCCTGCAATTGAGCAATCAAACTCTAGATTTGTGGTCTAATAGTAGCCAGATCTCTAATAAACACTGGGTACAAAATAAGTAAGCAACACATTGAACTTCACGAAGTAGTGCAAATGGTGTATTGTTGTTGAGCAGTCGCCTTAGCAATGCTGATGTTGTGGGTTCAAGTCCTGGTTTTATTTTTTTTATTTTAGTGAGAATTTTTCTGCGAGAAGCATTTTGGTAAAATAAATGGTCATGCAGGCGTTTAACCCTTTAGTTGCTAGGTTATTTTGGCGAAAATTCGACTTGCTCTAAACTGACAGTTTGTCTAGCAATTTTCTACAACATGCAGTACGCTAGCTGTTCCAAACTAGCACTGTGTTTACCTGGCATGTCAAAGTTTACGACCATGTACTAAAATCTGAGTTGGCCACTCCCACTTCGGAACTGAAGCCACTTAAGTGCTGCGGCATCGTCATTTTTCAGCTAATTTTGGTCTTCATTTAGCCCTGGTGACTGATACAAAAACCTGGTGGTGTCCAGGTGAGCAAACAGCACAGTTTAGACCATATTCTATGCCAAAGTATGCATTTCCGGGCATCCTGAAGCCCTAAAAATGCCGAAAGCGTCGAGGGGCTCTGCCCCTTCGAACCCCGGGTCAAAGGGGGAACACCCCCCTTTAAAAATCCCCCGTTCTATATATTTTAGTGGGGAGGGCGCGGCGAAAAACAGTGGGTTTTTTCAGGTAAAGTTATCTTCTGCAATTAAACTTGATTTGACCTTTCTAGAGCACTTTTCACACTATTTATGACATCTAGAGTAGGTGGAGTCAATTATGACGCCTTAAGGCGTCAATAGCCTATAAAGAGTTAATAGAGGAAATATGGTATGAGTATATACAATGGACGGGCACAAGTGTCTGGTCAGCAACACTGAGTCCATACTGTCCATTACACCAAACAGTATAGATATGCAAAATTCATTGATTGTACACTACTACCACGTTTATACTAGACATTTAAGTTTACTACTCTATACAGGAGCACCAAGAGGAGATAGAGTTTCCAGTAGCAGTGATGAAGATGAAGGTGATGAAGCTACCAGTACCAGCATTGCAGGTGAGTAACATTCATACTGTAGATGCAAAAAAAATCTGAGGGGATTTTATATCGAGGTTGAGTCCTGCCTCGAAAATTAAATCATCGAATTATAATTTTGTATTCCTGTGGCAGGCTCCACAAATGCAAGTGCAAATAAGTTAATAATGAGTCTAGTATTGTCAGTCAAAATATAGTCAATCTGCTTACCATGTGTCCGCACTGGTTGTCATTTGATTGAATTGCTATTGTCAATCGTGTCATGTGACGTAATCAACAGCTCGCTAAACAGCAAGGAACTGGTCTTGTCACGTACTAACGCTATTCTGGTGTGTTTCTCATCCTTTCTTTGCCTGAACACAGACCAGGGCCTCTTCCTTAGTGCTGCAACTAGTCACATGCCATGTGTTTGAGACCACGCCCACATCCAATCCAGTTCAAGTAACTTCAATGCACCTCCGTGTGTGCATTGGGGCAAATGCGCATCCATTCGCATAGATTCACTTTTGTAAATTGACGTATAATGCGGACAGGATTAAACTGTTTTCGAATGCACATTGAATTGCTAGTCAAGACAAGTATTTATATTACAGCTGAGACATGGTTGGGCCATGTCTGCCATTGTACATGGCTACTATTGTACAGGTAACTAACCTGAACACTTGAACCAGTGTTTGAGAACTTATAGGAGCCATGCAGCAACTTAATATGCTTACGAGCCGTAAGATGCTTCCATGGATATACTGCATGCACACGTGCTGTCTCATCCATCTGCTGATTGCATGCTAGCATACATGCTACTCCACTGAGGCATCTGCACCTTTGGTGTTTTATTTTGCTTAGCTTCAGTACAACAGCATGTACCTTTTATACAACAGCTTGTTCATTGCATTTTGCTACAGTCAGGGTTTCCCCCTTGAACTATGCTTGCCTTCTCTTGAGTCATACAATACCAGAATAGTTTTTAGTGTCTATAACTGTCTCAATTTTCATCAACACATGCTTCAAAAAATTAATGTCAAGATTGTTTTTGGTTGTGAGTTTTGTGACAACCTTGTTAACAAGCTTGTATTGAGGTTGTAACAAGCTTGTTGACCAGGTTGTGACAAGCCTGTCAAAACCATGGATTTGAAACTGTAATGCCTTGTTACAATCTGAGATTAGGTTGTATACAAGCTTGTGACAGCCTAGTTACTAGCTACAACCCGGCTACAACCTATAGCATTCTTTCAACAATGTTGTGTGAATTGAAATCACATAAAACAAAATACACTATCTTCAGTTGCTATAGTCCTCCGAATCTGTGTAACATTCCAATCCAGCATGGCAATGATTGTAGGAGTAGAAGTTCTGAGTTGTGTTTCTGGTTCCCAACTGTGTGAGTGTGAAACATCAACACACTAATCACACTGAATAGTAAACAATCACCCTTTACTATGCTTGATGACAGCTAGTTAGAAGAAGCAAACACAGACAACTTGCTAGGTAGAAGAAACATGGACAACTAGACCCTATTGTCAGAAAATTAATTATAATAATGACTGGCGGGCAAGCACGGTTAGCTATGAACAACATCAAACCTGGTATTCAGCGCGTGTAAGCTTCTCCACAGATAAACACTGTCACCAGTTGCGCTTGACACTCAATTGTGCTAGATAGTTGGTATCCCAGGAGTAGCACCTAGGCCTAGACAGACCCTAGGTGGAATTTAAACCACATCTAATTTTCACGTGACAATTAGTAATGTAATGGTAGCAGCCTGTTTGCTGTTTGCTCTATCAATCTAGCTCACAGAATTGGCAGAAGAAGCAACCTACGGTCAGCTTAAACACAGACATACTGGCCTACAGTGTGTCTGTGCGTAATGTGTCTGTGTAGCAGCCATTTAAAAACAGGCATACTTTCAAAATTGCGGGAGCGAAGTGACCCCTTTTCACATTATAGCAACGCCCCTCGGGCTTCCGTGCTTAGTAACCAAGCCGTGCTACTTCTAAGCCAACCTGAGTCAGTACAGGATTCATTCTCCTCTGCATAACAGACTATCATAAACAAGAGCAATGACTAGTAGACAAATAGCACAGATATACGAGTATGTTACTTGCTTTCGATAGTTGCGCTACTGATTCACATCATGTGGCAGGGAAGGAGATTCAAATGCCAGGGTGAGGCTTGTAATGGTGGCGCACATGGCTAGCAACCCAATGAGTTTCTGTGACTAGCACCCAAGAAGTTAATGCTAGTGGTGCTTGGCTTGACTTACCATTTAACGCTTGTGTAAGAGTATATATTACTGTTGAGTGTTGTTCGCCATCGGAGATTGACGGGAACAGGGGTCTATATAGCCACGTGGCAAGTGGGCAGATGGGCGGTCCAAAAAAAGAATCTATTTTAAGCTTCAAATTAGCTGTAGAATTAAGGAAACTGGCCAAACACTGACCTTTCGAGCCATGTAACAAGCAACTTCAGCACGTCTCATCTTTTACAAACACAAACGCTATTTCTTTGTTAACAAATCCGTTGTGTGAGTGTTGCTTAGCTACTCGTTTTAGGAATGTACATCACTTGCAACATTGTCCTATAAATAGTATTAGTTTTCCTTCTGCCTCTTTGATCTTCTACTCAACTGAATGCCTGTTTTAGCAGCCTCAAAAACCTCTAGTTTAGCTGATCGTAAAGATTTTTACTTAAGTTTATGTGATACCATGGGGCTGCATTTACGCAGTCAGCTGTTTGTGGTTATCAATGCACTGTGTATTGTTTCATTTTCAAGCAAAAATAAGTTTCTGAAAAAAAGACAAAGAAGCCGCTTGGCCTGGTAGTTAACCCTTTAGTTTCTGAATTATTTTGACGAAAATTTGACTTGCTATAAAGTGAAAGTTTGTCTTGCGATTTTCTACAACATGCAGTACATGTATGCTACAGTGTTCCACACGAAGGAACCAATTAAGTGTCCTATGATCATGTTGCAGGTATACCTCTATCCTTACTTAACACCCTGGTTCATATGGCTTTGCATTATGTGACGTGGGCGGTTCACAATATGGCGGCGTATCATGCCCACTGGAATGACAGTTTTAGGTTAGGAGTTCCAGAACTACTGCTAGTTAAGATTTCTTAACGCTGCATTACAACCTCCACCTAGGAAGCTAACCTGTAGCCAAGTGTCTGGCTTTAACTAGCGTTAGGTCGGTGACAGGGAGCAAAAGATGGGTATCGCGACAAGCCAAAACTGGAAAATTCGATTTCGTGGGAGTTAAGCTCCAATACTTGGAGACTGCACAGCCAATACATTCATCCACACTTTGCTGCACACTACACGTCCCTAGAAATGTTCACAGTGACAAACGCAACTCTTTTCTGCACGAGTGCTGTTTTCTTGCCGCCATCTTGCGAGTTTAATGGATTTTGTGATGTCACACGTTAGTTATTAGCATGTTGCATCATAACTACCGTAAATCGGGAAATTTTCGTTGTTAAAATATTTTCGTGGGTAGGTTCAACCACGAAAATTAAACACACGAAAATTTTCAACAACGAAAATTTGTGAACACGTGTATGCCGAGTTGCGAGTTGTATGCTGTACTAGAGTTTATGCTCAAGAGCACTTGGCTGCAGCTGAAACACTGTCTGCCTGGAGTTACTGCTTAGCCAGCGACACCGGTGAGCGACCTCCTACTTTGCTGTCGGGAATGAGCGTCAGATGATCGCCAGCGCCCAAGCGTTTCGGTCTGGCCCAGGATAACAAATGGCCATTCAGCTGGCTCCTACACTCTTGTATACACAATAACCACGAATACAAGCATCGTTACAGCTGTCAGCAGCAACATGCAGTCATGCAGTTTCGTCTAGAAACTGTGTACCTTCGCTTACACATTGATAAATTTCGATGTTAAAATATTTTCGTGGGCAGGTCAACCCACGAAAATATTTTAACACGAAAATTTATCACACGAAAATTTTGTTACACGAAAATTTCCCGATTTACGGTATTACAATGTGTTTTCAATAGTTATGACGTTTTATACAGCCAACAGTTATTATGCGTGACAGTGAAATATTACTAGCCATGTTAACTGTAAACATTTTATTTTTTATGTAGCCGGCACTGCTATGACAGCATTCAATCACTGGGTTAAAATGCGTCTCTCTAAGTTCCGTACTATGGGTGCTCCTGGGAGTGGAAAAACATCTGTTCTTGACTTGACTATGGGAAGACCTCCCGCTACCAAGAGACAGAGTACTGACTGTATAGAATCACGTGATATCACCATTGCTCCAATTCTGGCACACGAAGGGGTATGGGAAACAGTGACTCCAAAACGAATGAATGAAATGATCACGAAGACTCTTAAAGCTGAAATCGATCGACGTAAGAAAACTCAAGATGTTCCTCCAACAACTACTTCCTCTTCTCGCCTTTCTACTCCTCCTAGTGATGAAGCAGCTCAAGAAACAACTCAAGAACCTCTGAAAGTCATCACCGATATTGTTGACAAGTTGGAAGAAATAGAAGGGTCTAGGGAATTAATTGATGTTCACTGGGTGTTCACCCAAGACACGGGGGGCCAGCCATGCTATCAATCTGTTGCTCCTTTGCTCCTGAGAGAAAATTCGTGCAGTGTCATCACCACCAAGCTTAACGAAAAGTTCGAATCGAAACCTAAGTTTTCATTTTTCATTAAGGGAAAATCCATCCCAATGTCCAGCACCAAGATTCAACTGACAAATCTCCAAATGATTGAAACTCTGGTCAAATCGCAAGCATCATTCAATCCATCACAGGCACCCAAATACATCATAGTTGGCACTTTTGAGGACGAAGTATGTGAGGAAACGATCGAAACCAAGAATGCAGTGTTAAAGGAAAGGCTGCAAGGGTTAGAGGACCAACGTATTGACAATGGTGCCACCATTATCTTCCCAATAAATGCAGTCAATCCAAATGAAAAAGAAAGAAAAGAGAAGGGAAAATGGCTGCGCAGAAAAATTCTAAAATCTCATGGAGCTACAGAAAGAGTGAACATTCGTTGGTTTGGTCTTTTACTTCACCTCATTACCGAGGACAAAGATGCCTACACACTAGATGAGTGTTTAGAAGCTGGAAAAAGTCTTAAAATGGACAAAGACGAGATCTTTCAAGCTCTTGAGTTCTTCCATGGACTAGGAATCACGATTTATTTCGGCACGCCAGACCTAAAAGGAGTTATCATTGTCAAAGTGAAAGTGGTCTTTAGCACACTATCTCTGCTCATTGGTATCTCATTCATTGACATAAAAACTCTTGACAATGAATTTGAGCTCGATCTCTTAGCCGACACCAAGGAACGTCTTCAAAAATATGGACGATTCAAGAAAGAGTTACTACAGGAAAATCAGGAACAATTTGAGTTCTCTGATGTTTTTACAGCCGAATACTTTCTTGATCTTCTTAAGCATGTGACAGCTGTCATTGCAGTAGGAGATGAGTACTTTCTTCCCTCAGCTCTTGCATTTGCTACTGATGAAGAGATCAAACAACTTGTCAAGGGAGAGCCTTGGATCATACGCCTCACAAGAGAAAAGAAAGGGTGTGAACCTATCAAAATTCCACCACCACCGGCTTACTTGTCATCAGTTTTCATTAACGTACTGAAACACTTTGCCGAATGCAACCTGCCGTCGTCGGAGGATAGTCTGCAGTACTCAAATGCAATGTGCTTGTCTTACAGCGATGGATTCATCCATTTTATTCAGCGTGTCCACCAGATTGAAGTATATTTCAGTGAGTGTGAGGATCAACAACAAAAGTGCCATGCTATTCGATCTGCGGTACTAAAAGCCGCCGAAATCACTGAAGAGAAGCTCAATATTCCTCGTGAACTTTTAAAAAAAAATGATGCGTTTTGGTGTCCTTGTAAAGAAAACAGTAATGGCCACGTATACGTCTTCAAGACCAGTAAGAAGAAAGCTAAGTGCGAGGAGAGTAAAACGTATCATGAGCTAACACTGTCACAGCAAAGTTGGATGGATGAACCACAAGGTGTGTATACCTATAATAGTTTTTTTGATGTATTATAGATACATGTACATGTATATTACAGAATGAGACAGAATGCATACCTCTTGTTTGTTTATAATTAGTCTATGTTATTATAGCAACAACAGAAACCATAAACTCACATCCAGCAAGTACAGCAGTTCATCATACACCAGCTCAAGGTTAGTGTAATAAAAATACATGACCATTGATTAAAGATTGTGTCTTTGAATGCTGGAATAAATTATGGTATGACTTTATCCTTTATCTTTCTTGTTTGATTTACTTTAGCAAGCATCATCCCATCTTGTTCCTTTACTTTTGCAAGCGTCATCCCTACACTTTTTTATTAAAACTTTTTTACTTCCTTTATCTTTCTTGTTTGATCACTCATTTGCACTCACTAGCTAGTTAGTTCATTGTATACTTTATAACTGGTACAGCAAAATTAATGATACCTTTGTGTTATACTATTTTCTCCTGCTACAGATAGCTCATCTACTCCTCATGACACTAAATCTCAGCATCTCCTAGCAGCAGATAGTCACTCTGTTCCAGGTATGTGCATGTACTCTGTATACCTTATAGCCGACGGTCAAATATTTCGTTTATATTGGATTCGATCTAATTTTCGACACACACTCGCTGTTCGAAAAAAATGCTGGCTAAAATTTATTGCCCTTCGTCTGAAATCAATGGTGCATGCCGAAATGTTCGAGAACTGTTTAGTCGCTAAACCATGCCAGCCATGTTTTATGATTGTTAAATAGAACCATAGAGTCAAAGAGAAGTTGCTGTACCGCGGTGTCCGCCTTTCGCTTACCGTGCGAGCAGTCTCTCGCGTGGAACCTCTCTTAGGCAGACACCATTGGGACCAACAAAATTGTCCATTATGTCCTCTGGTCAGGGGTTTATTTTAAAATAGCTTGTGGGTTATATTTGGGATTCAGTAAGTGTCCATTATAGAGGGGTGTCCTCTAGGAAGGGTTCTACTGTATGCCTTCATGGGCTTGCATTGGCTTGTACAGGGTTTTGCAGGTTGCTTGACCAAAAAGTTTTTGCTGGCGCATGCGCACAGTACGTCTTCTGTACAATTAGTATTATAGAAACATGCTATGGGCATGCGCTAACAGGAAATTGTTTGGTGAAGCAACCAAAAAACCCTGTAGCGTTATAGCACTTATCCCTAGTTCAGTGTATGTTATTGGGTCCACATTCTGTAAAAGCATGCAGAGTGGAATTTATAGTAGCATTCTATAGCATTGAACCAACTCCATTCACAAGTGCTTTGCTTGAACTTAATTTTGATTATAATGCTTTCAACCCAGATTTGATCAATATAAGTTAATATCACTGTACCCTGATAATTGAATGTGAATTATGTGATGTTTATCTCTCCACTCTATAGCAGCTGATTCTGGCATAATTTTAAAGAAGCTCCTGGAACACAAATTCCCGAAACACAAGTGGGAAGATCTTGCGGTTGGACTGATGCTGGCTGACCGTGTTCCTGGGATCGAGTCAGAGAACAGGACCAACCTCAGCAGATTGATAGCTTTGGTGAACCACTGGACAGCTAATGTGGATGAGAGCAGCAGATGGGAGACACTGGTTGATGCTGTCAACATGTGTGAAGAGGAAAATGTAGCTAAGAATCTAGCTAAAGACGTGTGTGTTCCAATTCCAGAATGACCCTTTTTGTGTTAACATCATTAAAATTCAACATTAAAATATTTATTATCAAATAGATTTTTGTATTGTAGAAATGAATTCATTATCATAAATCTGCAAATATTAAGGTTACGGGATACCACGCCCACTTACGAGCAGGCAGAAATGGTTGCCTGAAAAAACACTCGTAGCATCGCGCTTGTTGGTTTGGCTGAATATAGCGCTGCATATCCAGTTAGAGCATAGACTGCACTTCGTCTTCAGCAAAAACGGTGGCTAGACGCGCTACCATAGTGCGTTACGAAGTACACGAAATAACGAGCAGCTTCGTCAACTAAGAAATCGAAATTCTCGTTGTGGGCACTCTGTAGCACGACTAGACTTGGCATGCAGCTAGACAGCTTAGTTATCTAGGGACCCACGGATCCTTTTTTCGATATCAGCTTTAGTTGCCGAGTTATGTTCACGCATACACTCGAAAATTAGCTTTGACAAGCTTTTCGAGTGTATGCGTGAACATAACTCGGCAACTAAAGCTGATATCGCAAAAGGATCCGTGGGTCCCTAGATAACTAAGCTGTGTAGCTGCATGCCAAGTCTAGTCGTGCTACAGAGTGCCCACAACGAGAATTTCGATTTCTTAGTTGACGAAGCTGCTCGTTATTTCGTGTACTTCGTAACGCACTATGGTAGCGCGTCTAGCCACCGTTTTTGCTGAAGACGAAGTGCAGTCTCTGCTCTAACTGGATATGCAGCGCTATATTCAGCCAAACCAACAAGCGCGATGCTACGAGTGTTTTTTTCAGGCAACCATTTCTGCTTGCTTGTAAGTGGGCGTGGTGTATCCCGTAACCTTATAAAGCTTGGAGCTGTGCTAGTATGAGACGAACTGCGGGACAGTTTGTCACTGATGATTATAGCTGTGAGGCAAATTACAAAAAGGTCAGGAACAAGACATGTGGCCGAATTATCAGGAATTCCATAGTCAACGTAGTTGAAGTTGGTCAATATGGCTAAAGAAGTGACTGTGAAAGATAATCCAAAGCCTAACTTAATTGTCCAGACATACCAATAAACCAGTGTACTAAGCTCATCTGCTGTAGCACCGATTACTTGATCAGTATAAAGAATGGAAGAATAGCTGCTGAAAAAGAGGCATTTCCCAAACTCCCTAATACAAATTAACAGCCACTGAAAAGAACCATCTACTCAGATTAAAATCATTTCCAGTAAATAATGCGAAGTAAAAGAATGCACTGGCGAAAAGAGAGATCAAAGTTTCGAATTTTATAGTTTAATTCATATCGTGACGTCAGAAAGCCAACCAAAAAAAGGAGCAAAAATTAATGTGCTGGAAAATTGTGATGCATTTGTGACAAAACTCAAGTACTAAAATTCATATAAAATAAAGAGCAACATGCTATTAATAGCATAGGAGAATGAGAATTAACAATTAATGCTTGCCATGCCAATAGAAGGAATTTTTACTACAGCACTAATTGGGAGATTTCTTCCACAATTGTTCCCAGTACTTGCAGTGCTCTACAACAAGCCATCTCGTTACTATACTAGCACATACTGTTACCATTCTAGGATGAAATGATTATAAAATTTAAATTAAAGTTGCATGGTTACACGACAGCTGCTCAAGCAGGTTAATGAAAGAGTTAGTAGCTTACATTAATTTTTATTTTAGTGCGGATCCATTGTTCTTGCCTATTGTTCATGTTACTGTTGCTCATTTGCTCTGTATCACTGCATGATCATGTAATAACCAAAGAACAGCATATTATAGATTGTGTATACTATTAGTAATACAGCAGTAACAAAAATTAATTATAATTATTATGTTCCTTATGCATGGTGCAACATTGACACTACCGCATCACGTGATCTCACTCGCTCAGACTCAAGTTTAGCTTAACCCTTTCACGTCCCAACCGAGCTGTGTCTCTCTTTTCTCGAGTCGACTTTACTGGATACCGTCGCCTTCAAGGTAGCTAGTATGGCCGAGAGAGAGCAAGACCAGAAGTATGACGCCATTTATAAGCTCCTTGTGATTGGCGACGCAAACGTCGGGAAGACCACGTTACTGACACGTTTTTGTGAAGACAGATTCAAGTCAGACTTCATGTCAACTGTTGGTCAGTTACCTCTGCTCTGCACTTGCTCTATCTCTCTCCCCCTCCCCCTCTCTCTCCCTCTCATTCACCACTCTCTCTCACTCACGGTCAGAGGGCTAGCTCTCTCATACTGGTAATAATTCTTCAGGTATTGACTACAAGACTAAGATTATCACATTGGACGGTGACAGGGTCAAACTACAAATTTGGTGAGCAATTTATGTTATATAGCTCGTCTCTCATGAGCTACTATTATCGTACATACAGTGTGACAAAGGAATCTTTTATTGTTTATACATGTTAGTGTGTTTTGACTCTGTTCTATTAATTTGACTGGATTAGAATGAGGGAGAGAGGAAGTATGGCCAGGTAGAGTGAGGGAGAGAGAGAAGAAGGGGAAGAGAGTGATAACTGAAGTATGGTGTCATGATGCTCATCTTGTTCTACTCTAGGGATACTGCAGGTCAGGAGAGATTCAGAACACTCACTAATGCATATTTCAGAGGAGCTGCCGTGAGTCACCACACTCACGTACATGTAGTGTACAAGCCTAGGTTAAGTGTAGTGACACCACTGAGTAAGAGGTACATTAGCACCACCACCTCTATGTCTGGGTGGTGGATGATGGTGTTCTAGACCAAGACCAAGACAAGCGTTTTGTTACATTTTTATAATAAGAGTATCAACTGTATCATATTGTTCTCTCTTTTCCTCCCTCTCTCCTTCCCTCTCTCTCTCTCTCTCTCTCTCCCTCCCTCTCTCCCTCTCTCCCTCTCTCCCTCCCTCCCTCCCTCTTTCTCTCTCTCTCCCACCCTCCCTCTCTGTCTCTCTCCCTCCCTCTCTCCCTCTCTCTCTCCCTCTCTCCCCCTCTCCCCCTCTCTCCCTCTCTCCCTCTCTTCCTCTCTCCCTCTCTCCCTCTCTCCCTCTCTCCCTCTCTCCCTCTCTCCCTCTCTCCCTCTCTCCCTCTCTCCCTCTCTCCCTCTCCCTCTCCCTCTCCCTCTCACTCTCCCTCTCACTCTCTCACTCTCCCTCTCTCCCTCTCTCCCTCTCTCCCTCTCTCCTCTCTCTCTCTCTCTCTCTCTCTCTCTCTCTCTCTCTCTCTCTCTCTCTCTCTCATGTTGTAGGGAGCTCTGTTATTGTATGATATCACTAGTAGAGTGTCATTTGTCAATGTGGCTGGTTGGATGGAGAATGTAGCTCAGGTATGTTACCATAATCATGTAATTGTGCGTGTATGTCTGTCCGCTCTAGTTCTGAAAGACGGCAAAGAATCAGCTGGTGGTATAAGTGCAATATCGACATAACACGTTAAAAGTTGATGGTCTTAGATTTTTTAATTCAAGCTTTGTTCGTGAGTTATGGCGTGATTTGCTAATTTGTTTATGGTTGCTGACTTCTCCAAAGTCGATTGTGTCCATGGTTAACTGGCTAGCAGATTTTAGGTTTGATCTGGACTACAAGATAGCGTATCGGATACGGATAAAATTCAGTAGAAACTAAAAAAAGCTGCTACAAGCATGGCTTGTGCACGCCCAGCTAATTATAGCATACTATTGGCTTCTGTTATGTTTGCCAGCTTGTATCAATAGCTTGCATTGTACTTTATAAATCTGTTACAATCATCATCTGCTGATGGAATAGCTGTAGTTGCTGTGTGCTGTCAAAGCATGTCCAGTGTGCAGTATGCATGCAATTCCACCGAGGCATCTGCACCTATGGTGCTTCATTTCCAGTAGTGTTTATGACCTTCTAATAAATGCACGTGAACCCTTCTAGTGTGGACAAGAATCCTAGCCTCAGGCTAGTTTCGGCTAGGTCACATTATAAACCAGTTAAAGCACAGTGTCTTGTATATTTGCACTCATCATAGTGGTTTAACCTAAGGTATTCTTTTGTTCTCATAATTTTATTCAATAGTAAAGTTGTTGTACTCTTACCACTCCATGCAGCATGCGTCTGGATCTATCAAAGTGACTATAGTGGGTCACAAGTGTGATGCTGACACTGACAGAGAAGTGACCACATCGGAAGGAGAGAAAATGGCTCGACACTACGACTGTATGTTCTTTGAGACCAGTGCAGTAACTGGTCATAATGTGGCTAATGTAAGTAACTTACACTGTACCACCTTAGAGCTAGGCAAATAATCGTGAATGCTAAAAGCCTATCTTAGCTATGCTTCTGTTACAACTTGTGTAATATTATTGTATCACATCTTCTTACTCATTTTCAGGTTTTTATTCAATTGGCGGAAGAGATAAGAGCACTACAAGCATCCATGACTCAGGTAAATCCTCTCTTACCACCTTTCTAGCTCTTTGTCATGTTTGGTACCCAAGCTGTACATCAGTGGGTCCTTCTCAGTAATACAAAACCATGAGGTTATGAATATAATTATAGCTACCTAATCACATGTATTGAGGTTGTGTTGTATAAACAGACACAGCCATAAAAGCCTACTAGTACTAGGCTAGGATGGGCGGCCTTATTTCGGTGAAATGATGTTATATCAACGAGTGTACAGTTTTAGCGCCAAATTTTAAGAACAGCACACATCTACTAGCTGTGGTTTCAGGTTAGTTCGACAATCTAAAGTCCAGAGTAGGGTAGTGTTTGTTAGAAAAGTATCCATTCAATTCACTAGTTATGCAGTGAAATGTCTTCGAGGCCGCCACAAAATCACGGCGAGTTTAGACCTGTTGCCTGTAAGGCAGACATGTTTATCAGTAGTCGAGTAAACAGGTTGGGCTCTCGAGGAGGTCCTGGAGCAATACTAGATACTACTTTCGCTAGCTGCCATCAAGCCGTTTGGGAGAATTTTGGTGCAAGTAAAGGCCCTTTTATTCTCATTCGTTTTGCCCGCTACCAGACGGCACGTTCGATTTGCTGCTTGCTTAGTTTACTTTTGGATAACAACTGACTTTGGCACATCAAGTGAAGGTCTGCACAACTTTATAGCATGCTTAATTTTGCTGCTACAGACGTTTATATCCAGGACTTGACACCCAGTAATATTAATGTTATATACAAAATATTGTTGTGCATTCTAGAAAAGATGACTCAGGCACACTGACAAGTGGTTTTGACAGCACTGATGTCTCAACCCCAGATTTTATGAATAATTATTTTTGAGTTAAGAATCAAGAATCATGCACTTTCCACAAAAAAATCTGCATAATTATTAAAACGAAATTTGTACTTCATTTTCCATGACTTTTTCTTCCATTTCACTTGCAGTCCAAAAATGCCAGACGAAACTCACCTACTAAAGATCTTCACGTGGGCAGGGAATCACAGTCGAGATCATCATGCTCGTGTTGAGCATTAAGAGCAATATTTGAAATAAACTATCATTTTATCAACTGTGAAATTCAAATGTACATGATAAAACCCTTCAATGATATTCATTATAGTTATCAATAAAATTTTCTTTTTGTAAATTCAACAAGTCATTCACTTCAACTCAACTACCTTTGACTTTATGCATGTACATGTAGCATGAAGCGATAGAGGAATAGAGCATGTCTTTTATCTGTTTGAATTCAGCACGATCTTCAAATTGATTTGGTACGACTGAGTGTTTTAGCAAACCTCAGATTATTCATCAAACCTTGCATGAGCAATCTAGAATATGCAACTAGTCACTGTTTGCATCATCAATCATGATTTTAGATAGGCAGCGATGATGTCAAATGTAACCTCAAGCTTATCCCCATGCATGCTCTCTCTCCGTGGAGAGCATGGGGTCGAGGCTAAAGTCAGATATACCAGTTCACTCTAGCAGTTTATTAATTAAAATAATTATTATTTGTAAATTGAGATCAGCTAAGCAGTAAAAACATGTATACAACATGTAGTGCATTATTTGCCCCGTACGTTAAAATTTCACAGTTTAAATTTGTTACATGTAACTGGCTCCCGTGTTCAACGAATGAAATATTTTTTACTAAAACTTTAATAAGTTGCAATGTAATACATGTGTGCAGTTTATAATCATGCATGTGTAATCATGATTAGTGACTAGTTCAAAGTTCATTTGGTGCAGACGGCACATGTGAGCTCCTTCTGTGCATCATAAGGCAAACAGGGGAGCCCATTGCAGGTAGCTTCGACATGATAGAACAGCCCTCCATTGGTATTCACATTACTACCCGGAACAGCTTGTGCATCTTTATCAACACACTCATAGGTTGCTTTGCCATGATTGTGTCGTTCAGTCATTAGGTATCCAGTATACTCCAGTGTCCACTGGCTAGGACAGTGAAGCCATGCTGGAATCATCAGTGCAGCTGATCTAGTGGAGACATGACAGACAGCACATGGTACATTGTGGTCATGAAGACCAGCAGGCAGTGGACTGCCATTGCTTATTTCATACTCTACTCCATATATAGGAGCCTCATCCTGCACTCCTGCTGTAAATGCTCCATACTCTGGATTGTTTGGTAGACATTGATAGTTACCGCCACCTCCTGATTGGGTGAAGAAAGATTTACCAGCTCGTCCACTGTATACAAGGCTTGTTCCTGCTACAGTAGGGCATGATGTCCTTCCCCATCTTGTGTAGGTGGCTCCTCCACTAATGAGTCCAGACAATCCCTGAAGTCCTGTCAATCCACGCTCTCCTTTTTCTCCCTGTTCTCCTTTCTGTCCAGTAATCCCATCTCGTCCATCTTTGCCCGGGGCTCCAGCAGGTCCTGGTAGACCATCTCGTCCAGGCTGTCCATCACGGCCATCGCGACCTTTGAGTAGTTCATGTACAAGTTGTATGTCATTGAGGAGCCCAAGTGCCTTGCTGCTGCTGTTAGTAGGAGGCTGAGGCAAAGCCGTGCTTGAACATCCTATATTAAAATCATAGTATCAAATTCAAGAAGCAGAAAAAATATAGCTACCTGTAGCAAAAATTGCTCCAATCACAATCAGTTTTAGTACTCCCATGATTCCAATTGCACTTTCACCAGATCAACTGCTTGTGCAGAAGTCTGCCTCATACAGGCTTTTATAGATGCAACTAACCACCACCACCTGTCTGCACTTTACACTTCATGTTGGTACCATTAAAGCATCTATCTGCTCTGACATCAAGTAATTTCCTGTTCACCTTTTTTATGTTAGGTTAGGCAACATATATTATCAGTCATCGATCTAGGGTGGGTCCAGAGGTGCGTGTGAACCCCCTTTGCCCTTTACATAATCATAGCTAGGGGTTGTCTAACATTCACCATGTGCAAGACTGTTGTCAGCTGCTAGCACTTAGCTAAAATAACAAGTGTATAATCATGAAAAGGAGACTATTACGCAAATAGGTGGAGTTTTGACTAGAATTGTTCGTGGTTTTCAAAAATTCGTGGCACGCATGCAAATTCGCTCATTTTATTAAAAAAAACCTTCTCCAATCCCAGATCTCCGCCAATGATTATGCTGGTGTCCAAGTAAAGTACATCAGCACATTAAAGTTATGATAACACTTTATCAAAAAATTCTTTAATGTGCTGGGTAAACCTATATCACATGCGCACCTGGTATTGCATCAATGATGCAATGATGTCACTTCTACACAGCTGTGTGTCAGTTCCAGTGACGCACAGTCATGTGATCGTTACATGCACATGTCATCACTGTCACAAACATGGTTTGGGCACTGCAGGCTATACACGCTGAGTAGGGCTGGGGCAAAGGTTTGAATATTCGAACATTATTTTGTTCGTAAACAAAACATTCGAAGTTTTTATCTCCTTTCGAGCATTTGTGCCACACTCACTATTGCTTTAAAATGCTATTTATATACATAGATAAGGCATTAATTATTTTTGATAGTGAAGAACAATTTTAATCTGTAGTGAGGTCATGTAATAAAGATGTGTTCTTGTTACATTAATGCACAAAGAATGATTCGAATATTCGTTCGTTTGTTGAACAGAATGTTCAATAGTTCACTTTGAACATTCGTCTCATCCCTAGTGCTAAGATAATTTTAATGCTAAGACCTTGCAGTTCTGTTAAAGTAGTTAACATGTTTTAGATAGACAGCATTCTCATCATAGAGCATAGTTTCAGCAAAAACCACCGTACTTCTTCTCACAAAAATTTGTCAATAATTGACAATTTCAAAGCTTGTGATGATAAAATAATAAATAAATAAATACAAGTCACTATAGACGTTAAAAGAAAAGAATGGTATATCATTAATATTCTTCGGGTATTGAAGTTAATGCAGTGACTTGTGCTCGACCAGCACTTGATAGTGTGTTCGCTATCATTGCCTCACTAACACGTTGCTGGGCTTTCTTCTTGGCTGCTAAGTGATACAGATTGTTAGGAGAATTGTGCATTTGTCCGTTTGTTTGAATATGGTTGTTCGTGTTGGACTGTCCTGAAAATGGTGTAAGAGGTTGCATCAAGTCTGATTCACTTTCACCGCTACTGAGTTCATCTTCCGCTTCTTGGTTAGCTAACCACTGTGGTCTAGTGATAATATGCATAGGTGGCGTTGAATTAAATTCATCTCCCAAAGCCCTTTGCTCTGTCGATGAATTGCTAGTATTATCATCACTGTCCTGGTCTGGCTTCGTTTGAGAGCTATTTTCGGCATCAGACATACTCCGACTGTATAGAGCGAGAGGTGACAATCTCTTCATTGGTGATAAGTTATTTAGTTTTGGAACCCTCAGTAGCACCTCACTATCAGTCAAGTCTAGATTGGGCCGACTAGCACTAAGCAATTCTTCATCTCCGTTGATGTCTACTTCTTCCTCGCCATCTCTGTCACTGTTATCTTGCTCGCTGTCAACCTCTACAATCTGTTCCATTTCAGTGTGATTCTGATTGCTCAGTTGTGGCTTCTCACTTGTTGTTTCCACCTCATGATCGCTTGTTCCATTCTGCAAAGCATGACGTTGCCGTGAATATCGCTGTGGAGGTAGTTGCTTGAAATTGCTCTTCTTCTGGGTGCCCGTAAAACCGAGAAACTTTTCACGAAGTTCAGCAACTCTTGCTCCACTTCCAGCAGTGATTCTTGTATCTTGTAGTTGTCTGTGTAAAGGCTCTTGTCTGCTTGAACTGAACATTTCTCGACCCTTCATAACTACTGTAGATTCTCGTACCTTGATCTCTGATGAGGAACTTTGAGCATCAATCTCTGGTGTAGAATAGTCAGATTCCATCATTTCTGACGCATCTTGATCATTTGTTTCAGATGCAACATTCTCGACAGATCTCTCTGATATCGAGTCTTGTCCTTTCAGTGATTCTTGGCTCCTGACTTCTGTTAATGAACCTTGACCTTTCAATTCTAAAGACAAATCTTCACCTTCAATCGTTGATGTAGAATTCTGACTATCTATCTCAGGGATCGGATCCTGTTTCTTCAGTTCTTGCGAGGAATCTTGGACCTCGATTTCTGTCATTGAATCAACTTCTGATAAAGCTACTGCAGAATTATGCTCAGCCGATAAAGTTACACTTGATTGTTCACCAGTTTCATTGGTCGTGTGTAAACTTTCAGCATTCTCCTCTACATTGCTAGCACTTGCTGTGTGCGAGTGACGATCTTCAACCAACGAATTACTAGAGGGATCAGCTTCTGTTTGACTACTGTCAGGAACCAATTGTTCACTTGAGACTTGTAATTCATTGTCAGCTGCATGATATTCAGTCTTCTCTTCGTGTGGTGTATCAACAGTTGTGTTTTTATCTTGACCAAGGTTCGATGAACTACCTGTATCTTGAGATACAGGTTCCACAGCTAAAGACATTAGTAGACTTGCTATTGCTTCATTGGGTTCTAATTCGCCCGGATTTTCATCTGCCTCGATTTCCTTTTGCTCTTCTTCGTCAGTTTCTGTTATCGTGCTGTTTCTCAAGTCACTATCTAGACCAATCTTCGGTTCTTCACTTGAATGTCGCCTTCTGTCAATTACTCTATCTTCTGATTTTGATCGAGGTCGTGCGAAACTGTCCTTCTCAAAAAGTGACTCGTCCAACTCTAGCTCATAATCTAGGCTCATTCCAGTGTCCTGGCTCATGGACATAGATTTCTTTCCTTTTGATTTTTTCTTGTCATGAGAGGTCGGGTGCAATTGCATGAGATCTCCAATGCTGCGACTGATTTGGTTATTCCCTTGCTTCTTCTTGGCACCAGCCGGTCCATCACCACCAAACAGCCATCCTGATGATGTTGTCCTGCATGATCAAAACATGAAAGTTTAAGCACTGAGTTCTTACAGTAAAGCATTCAGTTTTGATTGTGTACATTTAGAGGATGATGTCTTCTGAAGAGAATTAAATGTTTTCTTAGTAGCCTTCACTGTAATAATAGCACACTATACATTAAAAATATTGTGCAGAAACAGTGTCCTTGAATAGCTATATTTACAAGGGGCTTCACTGACTTTTAGGCTATAGGCTATTAGGTTCCTTTAGAAACATAAACTCAAATCAGGCAGAGTCAGCATAAGAGGAAGCACAAATCAATAGGGATACTACCTACACTGATAATATTCTGCATACACAGGTACATTCATGCACTAAGACCTTTTAGAAGAGGTCAATGGAGCTGCAAGTACGAAATGATCAAAACTGGTACTTCTGCTCAGAGGGTCCTCTCCAGAATGGTCACCATTCATCATAGGCACCTGGCCTCTCTCTTGGTCGGGGACAGTTCGAGTTGACAGGGATTGGTATGGTTTTAACCACAGAGGTCTTGCTGCTTGATGACAGCAGCATAGATAAAACCTGCGTATGAAGTAAAAATGGATAGCGATGTGAATTGGAGGATTTTATGTTTGACACATGTACGTAGATTAGTTTAGAATTCATCAACATTCCAATGCTGTCAAACTGCAATTATAAGCTCTTTTTGTTATTACAAAAACATTCAAAAGTGATATAGCAGCTTGTTCATTCTACAGTATTGCTTACAATCATCTTGACCACACTATAGTCTATTTTGTATTATCACATTATTTGGCAGCTGTTTTAATAATGTGAGTTTTTGATGTAGATATTCAAATTTTAGACTCACCACACGCAACCTACGAAGATTATGAGTAAACTTCCGATGACACTGACTGATGTTGAAATGATGATTATCTGAGCGTTGTTACTGTTGCTGTCGTCATTGTTATTGGGATCGTCCATGTTAGGTGGAGGGGAAATAATTATCTGCATAGTGAAAGTGATAATAGTAGTGGTAGATTGAGTTAACACTAAAATGATAACTAATTTGTCATCCAGTTACTATAATTTTGCAGCCAAATTTGTAGCTAGGGTACTAGAATCAAGTGTTAAATATGGTGTTTCCTAGAGGCATGCTATAAAGAAGCCAGGTATGGTGCCCTTTCAGGCTTTTGAGTGGATTCTTGCTCAGTCAGTGTTGTGCCGCACCAACTATGCCCGCCGTTACTATTAACCCTAGCTGTGCAGGTGGTCCGTTGCTAGGGCCCACACATGCGTTAATAAAGTACTCGCGTGTATTCACGACACCGCTGCTCATCTGCAATGGAATTCATCACTATTTCTTTAGTTTCCTGGTCATCAATATCGTTTCAAGCACAACTTTGTAGTGTAAGTACGAAACGAAATTAGCTGCCTTTTACGTTAAAATACTAGAATGTAGTAAGCCTACAGTCATGCACGAGTACATGCAGAAAATACTTTAACGCATTGGAGACGGTAATATTATCCGGCTACAGTTACACAGCTAACAGTCTTGCTGCAATTACATTATCCCGCGTACACTGACACATACCACTCACTTGCAATCGATCAGACAAGAGATCGTTCACTTGCAAAGGAACTCTGTAGCGCTGAGAGTACAGTCAGTTCTTTGTGCGCCAATCGGGTCTTGTGGCAATCGGGTCTTGTGGTCTCGTAGTAGTGGGCGTGTCAAGCAGCCCCACCCTTGTTGTTGTATAACGCCCACGTTTCATTATTTTTGTGACAGTCAACAGTACAGTTAGTCAATCGAGCACGGAGATGTCGAATGCCAGTGGATCTGAGACGAACAGTCCGAGTGGATCGCCCGCGATGACCGTGGCAGTCGCCCAGACATTCAAGGTGGTTCTGATGGGCGATTCTGGGGTCGGGAAGACTAGTTTAATTCACTACTACACCAAGGGACCTCCGCCGACGGATATGATCTCCACAATCGGTAAGAAGCGTTGGGAGAATTCTCTCTCTAACAGAGTAACATACCTTTAACAAGTAAACTGTATATTGTATATGTGATGATACGAAAAGAATTTGACCTGGTTCGATCTTAGTTACTCCGGTAGGATAGAAGGCGTAACTTTGGCCAAGATAGAGATCTTTTGTTCAAAGCTACGTAGCTCGTTGTATCTTCACTTGGTCTCCATGTGTAGGTATTGACTTCAACGATATTATCATCACTGTCAGAGGAGTGAAAGTGAAACTGAGAGTATGGTGAGCCGGGAAGCAAGTACACACAACACTTACTAGCACTACCACTTTCTGTATATAACTGCATACTTTGTGTAGTAAACACAATTATATTGTACAGCTTCACTTCCACTCACTGTTCACACATGCACACTCATTACGTACACGACATTGAAGCATGTCATATCTATGCATCCAGTAAGGTGCTACTAGGCTTCACACATATCATGACTTGCTGTTTCGTTGTCTTTCTACGAAAGAATCATTTTGTCAAAACACTCTTCTACAGTTGATTTAACTGCGGTAACAGAGTATTGTCCTTCTCTTAAAACAGCACACTAGCACAACTAAAAAACGTAAAATATTTTGTTGAAACATGTGCGGCTACTGTTAGTATAATGAGCAAAATGACACAATAATTGTTATTGATTCAATCTATTGTATTGCAGGGATACTGCGGGACAAGAGAGGTTCCACACTTTCACAAAACAATTCTTTAGAGGAGCTCATGTGAGAAAAACATTCTTTACACATGCTACAGTTTATAACAGCATGCAACCACAATATCAACCGTTATTGGTGTACAAGACATGTGGGAAACCGAGTTCAAAATTAATGAAGTATCTATGTAGCTAAGACAGCACGTGGATATAGTTACATACTTTAAACAGGTATGTTATTTTCAAAACAACACTATCTCCAGCCCATAACTGAAAGTCGGATGATTTTGGTATTTTTAAAAGCATGATGTATTGTTGTATTAATTTTGATCGGATGCATTGTCGATTCATGAGAATCATGAATGCAGAATTTTGCAAACATTTGCACACGTGCACACACACACCACTTACATGACAAATGTGTTTATGCTCTATGTAATATAATACAGGGAGTGATGCTAATATATGACTTGACGTCAACCAGTAGTTTCACAATGCTCAACAAATGGCTCAAGATGATCACAGAGGTGAGAATAGTTATACGCAGTACCCTCTGTCCCAGTCTCGTAGGAGTAGTCTTCTTAGTGCCAGGCCCCACTTAATGTGCATACATTAATGTACTTCTCTGATGGGTAGGTTGTACGGCACTTCAGCTAAAAAAAGCAAATGTAAAAATCTCTCTGTGCATTGGTATCAATACATTTGTACCTATACAGATGAGGACAGTGTAGTGTGTCTCTTGAATTGACCAACAATTTGTGTGATGTGTTAACACGATGCTAAGATCATGCAACAGAATATTTTAACTATACTAGTCGAATCTCACGGTATAGACAGTTGGAATTATCATTTTCATCCATTTTCCATCTTTGGGTAGTTTCTGTGTACTGGATATGTTGTAGGGTACATTTTACTGTACATTGGATGTACTGAACAGATGTCCTGCATGAATGAACATGCTGTGTAATCAACTTAATGGGGCAGGTAGTTAAGCTAAGAGGGAGTGAAACATCCTCAATATAGGTTACAGACACTTGTAATGGACCATTGGTTTCTTGATGTGAAGCATCAGGAGTGCATGAACCTGAGAAGCGTGCAACTGTCAACTGTTTGTGAGTGCTTGCCTATAATTAAATATCCACAGCAGTCAGCTTAGAATTTCCATATTAATTTACTGTGCTTCATTATTTATGTTTGGCGTTATGTTTTATGTGACCACAATCAACGCGTTCCAAGCCGGCAGCTTAATTCTTCGAGTGCAATGACAGAGAATGCTACAATTTAAGCATTTTTGGTGTCTATATAGTTGCTACTATGCATACAAAGTAAGACTCTTTTGAAGTGCCGAGAATAGCAAGCAACTCGAGATAGTTTGCTGCTGTAGAGTTGCATGCTCCTTCTGTTCATGCGCTCCTGGAAGCATAATTATTATAATGTTCACCACAGTAATTGGAAACATGAGTGGTTCAAACATACAATAAATCGTGCGTCAGTTGTAGAATCACCGCTGATATGGCTTTGGTTTTACATGCATGCTCTGTAGGTAGTTAGGGAGTAAACTCCTCTGACATTAGTAGAGATCAAAATTAACCCTTTAAGGCCTATAGCGGCTTTAGCCGCCATAATTGACTCCACCTACTCTAGACGTCATAAAAAGTGCAAAAAGTGCTCTAGAAAGGTCAAATCAAGTTTATTTGCAAAAGATGACTTTACCTGAAAAAACCACCTGTTTTTCGGCGCGCCCTCCCCACTAAAACGTACAGCACGGGGGGAATTTTAAAGGGGGATGTCCCCCCGTTAACCCGGGGTTCGAAGGGGTGGAGCCCCTCGCCACTTTTGGCATTTTTAAGGCTTCAGGATGCCCGGAAATGCATACTTGAGCATGGAATATGGTCTAAACTATGCTGTTTGCTCACCTGGACACCACCAGGTTTTTGTATCAGTCACAAGGGCTAAACGAAGACCAAAATTGGCTGAAAAATGACGAGGTCACAGCACTTAAGCGGCTTCAGTTCCGAAGTGGGAGTGGCCAACTCAGAGTATAGTACATGGTTGTAAACTTTGACATACCAGGAAACAACAGTGCTAGTTTGGAACAGCTAACGTACTGCATGTTGTAGAAAATGCAAGACAAACTGTCAGTTTAGAGCAAGTCGAATTTTCGTCAAAATAATTCAGTCCCTAAAGAGTTAATGGTCTGTGCGGGTGTGCTGTATAATAACTAGTTCGCCAGAAATGAATTTACAAGTTTGCAGTTATAGTAAATGATTGATTGATCACTTTATTGATTACATCCACATCTAATTTCATCATTGATAAAAATTATCATTTTTTCCTGTTGTCTCTTTCTTATCATTCTCTGTCATGTTCTCACCACGATGTTTCTGCTACGTATACCCTCAGAGTGGACTAGACAATATAGACATGGTACTAGTTGGGAACAAGAGTGATCTCACGGACGAAATTTCAGTCCCAGAAGAACTACCAAAAGAGGTAAGCAAAACATTATACTCTATGCATGCCTACTATAACTATAACAGCTAAACATGAATGAATGATACAGTAATGTGTGTCCATATGCAGCGTTTTTATTAGTTTTTATAATAGAATATTATTATAAAAGTCTTTTATAGAGTTCGTAAGTTTTTTATATTACTTTTTACTGTTGTGTCAATACCGCACAGTGTCATGCAGGACAGAGTCTATCTAGCATAAGTACTCGCTTACTATAATAGTTTTACTTAGGTTGTGCAAAACATTAATCTTTTTGTCAATCATAGAACGGCAACGATAATATGTTACATTAATTTTATTGCCCTACTTTGTAGAGCACAAAATGATAAGTATGAGTTAGGTGGTCATTTCGAAAATTTTCGATAAAAGTTGTAGTGACAAAATTAACATTACATTGTCTAATAATAATTAAAGATTATAATAACTACTTCACTGAGATGTAAAGGGAGGTAAAAAAAAACAACTAAGCTATGCAAAAAAGAACTAATGTTTCATTGTCTTCTTTATAGTTATGTTCTACTAAAGGATGCCCATATATTCTGACAAGTGCAAGAAGTGGTACAAACGTCAAAAATGTAATAAGAAAATAGTAATAATTAGTATAGTTACATGATTGTATAGTATCTGTGTTCTTTCCAATCTAGTCATTCTACAAAATGGCTGAACTACTAGTACATTCTCACAACATATTCATTCCAGGAATAGAGGTACGAATTCTAATTGACAATTTTTACTGCTTGCATGTGTTAATAATAATTATTATTATTATACATAATAGTTAGAGCCTGGATCTACGCGATGTAGAAGCCCAAGAGCCGTTGCTATGGTAACAGCACGAGGCTTCTACATCGCGTAGATCCGATTGGATGCGCTGTCTAACTGATTTAGACCGTTGAAAGAGAAAACAGAAATGACGCGAACGCCAACAATTATCATAATCTTTCTGTGCTTTATTGCAGGCAGCAGCAGCTATTGATGGAAGCGATGACTTTCTTCGAACAGGACAGGATGTAATTGAGAGACATATAGTATTAAAAAAAGAAGACGAGGACAATAGCAAGTCTAGGAAAAAGAAGAAATGTTGTTAAAGTGTAATTTATTATCATCAAATTATTTTTCTACAGAATTTCCACTTATTATTTCACGCATGTGTGCCGTAAAATCAAAGCTAATCCAATTTTTACTCTTCATATTCAGTAACTAGTGTCTCTGGTATACTCAACCAGTCACTGTTGTACATATGAATTGCATATGATATGACTGTACAATATTGTTACAATGTAAAACTATCAATATCTCATTATTTACTTGATCTTATGTTTAAATTAACCGTCAAATTAAACATGTTATAAGTTCCGCTAGCAAGTATAAGAGTCTAGCATTACTGTCATGAATAAAATGCAAAATTAATGTTGGTTATTGCAATCAATAATTCTGGACATCAAAAACTTCTTGGCAATACCTTTACCAGGAGTCCAAGGGAAACTTCCCTTGGGTCTGGACCTCGTGATATTGTGGGTCACAAGGGTACCTAGATGAGTATAGACCCTCTAATATCTAAACCCATGCATGGTACCTCTCGAAGAGGTGCTCTGTTATCTGTATAAGGGATAATTTTAGTAAGTATAAGAGGGGGTGTCCCCTACCGTAGGGTTTCTTGTTTGAGTGGTCTCCACAGTGATGAGAGATTGTTATGCTCCGGTGGGTGGAGCCACAATGCATACTGTAGTCGTACGCGTGTTGTCAATAAAAATGTAGAATTTAGTGAGAAATGAGAGATTCCTTTAGTGATAGGCTTCCCCAAATGCATTTACGTGTTTTTTTTAATTTTCTTCTAAGAACAGTATTTAAAGATCTGGTATAGAAGCTGTGTACAGTTTAAGTTGGCTCATAACACATCATTTTGTTATAAATAAACAACAAAGGTTAATAATTTTATCGAGCTTTTAAATCAGCTCAAAGCAGTGAATAAATGACTGATAAATGAGATAAAATAAAGACTATAATTATACTATCAATGATTACAACAAGATAACTTCTTTCGTTCAGTCTTTCTTTCATAATCTCTCTCAACACTCACTGCTCTACTACCATTCAGTGAGTTACTCTGTGAAACAAAAACAGCTTGTGACGCACACACACACAGACCAGTACAAGCTAGATTTTGTGCGAACAGGTATATCTGACGTAAGCAGGTTTGATATTGGATTTGACATATATCACTACATGCATCCTTTATAGTAAAGACACACAAATTTGCTTCATTGTGAGTAGCAAAAGCTAATTTCAGCACCATTGGCGTTATTAGGTGCATGCACTTATATTTTCACAGCAAGGTTATAAGCAAGATAATGCCTAATAAAGAACGCTTTTTTTCAATGCAAGTATGCACCTAATATTATAACGTGTCTGTACCGTATTGAAGCACAAAAATAGCAGCAAATTAGATACATTCAAGGAAGGAGGCTTTCCTGTAAAATCTCATGCACTTACATTCAAATAACATAGCACACTCCCACTTACATCAGCAAAATCTGTAAGTTGAAAACTGTCCATGTCAAAATGGCTATAGACGAGTGAGTTTCCTGAGCACAAGCATTCTGCTATACATTCAGCTGCTTCCATCATCAACTGATTAATACCTACACACAATAAAAACAGATTATTTAAAGCAGATTGAATCGTAATACCAAAAAGATCATTTATAGCATAGCTTGTATTCCAAAGAAATGGTGTTAAAAATATTTCCCTACTGTACAGTAAGAGCTCCAAATTTTTGTAATTTTCATGATTCTGATCACAAAAAGTAAATATGGTGACACAACCTAACTCGCCATCGACATTCTAAGTGTATTGACGCCATCATCAAAATCAACACAAGATTTTAACACGTTGAGATTTTTTCTGTATACGTTGTACGTCAACTCACAAATTTTCTTTTCAAAATCAAAAATTTGCAATAAGCCGTCAACTGGGGTATGAGCATTGTCCCACTGTGCTCATTAGCAATATTCATGAATATTATTATTTTTTTACAGTAGCTAGTATAATGGTGCGTACCTTTACTGTCTTTAGCTGTGGTCTCTGTGAACAGTGCTCTCACTGACTGAGCAAACTCTTGTCCAGTACTTGTCGGTATCTCTCGCTCGTCTGCCATATCTGTCTTATTACCTATAATGCAGATTTCTAGAGGATTGAAAAACATAATAATTATTATAGACAACAAGAAAATAATGTTGACAGCGTTTTTCACGCTTATTGCAAAATTGGATTCGTAGACCGTAAACTGCACACTTATACCAATAAAACGGCATCCATGCTGCAGTGCTACTGAATCCCATCGATGCAGTGCATGCTACGAGCCTCTTTGTATACATTGCATCGATGTGGTTCAGCACTACAGCGTGTAGATCCCGTTTTATTGGTGTCAGTGTACGGTTCACACTTCATGGTCTACGAATCCAATTTTGCAAGAAGCGTGAAAACCGCTGTAAAAAAGTAATGAAATGTGTAAGAATTGTCAAAAGCCCTCATAACACAAAAATTGAAGTGAAAATTGTTAAAGTATTTTAATAGGTGTGGATGATACTTACGAGCTAGCTTGTCAATGTTCATTCGAGCATCTGAAGAATGAAAACAATTATTGTAAATCTAGATCAGTAAATTTTACAGAACCCCATGTGAAACGATAAATTACAACAGGCTAGTTTATACGATTTTGCGTAGAAAGGAAAAACACTATTGTATTTCTTCTAAAAACTCGGCACCTCCTAATTTTGGCACCTTGTCGCTGAAACGCGTACTAAACCTACCAATTCAGCAAACGCTTTAGCAGTTTAGCTATTCATCAACAGCCCAACACTAAAAGTCTTGTATACTTCATAGAACTGAGCTGTAGACACGTTCTCGTTTTAAACACGTGATTGTTGCCACACCTCCAATTATTCGGCACTTCTGGGACTTCTGCTGCAATTGTCTCCAAATACAGTATTTCCTCGAATAGATGCCCGGGCGTCTATTTCCTTCCAGCAAGTTTTTACCCCGGCGTCTAAACAGGACCGGCCTCTATTCGAGGCCGGCGTTTATTACTAAATGTTTGTCGAAGCCTTTGTAGATTTTCAATTATTCTGGCAGCTAGTCAACGAGTAGCTGTTTGTAGCGTATATGAAAAGGAAAGTGTAGTAAGAGGGCACCATATCTACAAAGCATCTTGGACGCCTAGTATTGGAGAAGAGCTACTTGTCGAATGAGAAGATGACAACCAGCACGACAATCACGCTTTTGCTGTGATGGCTATAGACGAACGCGCACATGTGGACAAGGCGTGATAACTGACTGTGGGCGGTACCACAATGTTTATGACCCGGCGTTAATTCAAGACCCGGCCTCTAATACTGTATGTTACCGTTACACCCCCGGCTTATAAATAGGACCGGCGTCTATTTGGAGGCGGCTTCTATTCGAGGAAATACGGTATTGGGAAATCAAATCTGAAATATTATTTATTTTGCAACGAATTTTGAGGAGAAACACAGAATAAAGAAGCAATTTTTCGAGACATCTATCCAGCCATCAAAAAGACAAAAATAATTTTGTACCGTGCAAAGCATGATTTCAGTAACCTATCGACACAGAGCCGGTCTTGAAGCATTGTTTTCGAGTGCAAGAACAGTCCCTCAATTGGATATCAAAACAGCTATTTATAAAGAAAAGAAAGTCTTCTTTGAAAGTACATGTACACTTTCAGTTTTATTCACAAGGCAACTCAAGAGAAAACAATAACAAGGCATCATGATGCTGATACTGGCGCATTTAAAAGCACTTTTCGCACCATCTGTACGTTAGCAGCTGTTAGACAAGTAACTTGCATTAAAAACATCTCACATAAAAGGTCACAAGAAATCATAATACCGTAAATCCTTATAAATAATAGAAGCCCTCCTTGAATGAACACCCACAAATTGTAGCCAGCCAGGGGGTATTCCAGAAAATAAACGCCCCCAGCTTTTATTTACTTTAAGGTAAGCATGTGACGTGCCTGTACAGTATACTTACCGTTCAGCCAGGTCTTGGCGATGGTCAGTGAGTCCCAGTCAGTAATATCATATACTACAACAACCACATCTGCTCCATGATAATACATTGGAGCCTACAGAGGTGAAAAAAATATATTAAAAGTGAACTGGAGAGGGAGAAAATTGTTATGAATATGAAAACTAGTGATTATTATAACTACTTCATGGATCACTCCGCATAAAAGAAAAGCCTATAGCTTGGTAATTTTGGGATTCAATAAAGGAATGGCTTCGCAAAATAACATGCTAGTAATAATTATTATAATCATAATATCTTGCGTGTCATTAGCATACAACAACAAAATTTAATGTGTAACCTACTGTACATGTGTCTGAGAAATACTACGTTCCTGAACACAGAATTGCTTTTCATTAGCTAAGTCTGTGATTCGAAACATAGTGTCAAGGGCAATGTTACAACTCTTGAAAAAGGGACAGGATTTTGTCCTTAAGACTCCAAGTCTCAAGGGAGAGACTATACCAAATGGGAATGCTGAACTATGAACTGTTTGAAAGGAACTAATGCGACAGAATCAAAACAAGAGCTTTGTTACGTTTACACACAATTTGACAGTTTGCTACAGTTATGTGCAAATGAGTGGATGTGTGTACTCACCATTGAGCGAAACCTGGAGGTGAAAGGTGAGAAAAAGATTAATAAGTATCTACTGTCCTTATTGCTCGCTCACTCACTCACTCAATCAATCACTCACTCACCCACCCACCTGCTCGCACTCCCACCCACCTACTCCCTCCCTCTTGCTCGCTCTTCACTCACCTTTCTTGTCCAGCAGTGTCCCATATATTCAATTGAACCTCGACATTAGATACAGTGCTATAGGTAAAACATGACAACAAAATCAAATAATTTTTTTTTATTAACAAATTTGCTACAGATTAGCATGTACAATGTAATAGTTGTACATGTACATGTACACATTGGCTACATAATTATAGACTTCTAAGAATATTTACATCATTGCAAAGCCTGACAAAGCTGTATTTTAACACAGGCTGAGACAAGACTGAGCGTCTTTTCTTGACCAGAACTTACTAAGTAACAGATACAGCTGATGGAGCTGTAGTGGTGACTACTCTGTCGGAGAATGTCCCTTTTGTGAGGGCATTGATAAGAGAGGTCTTCCCTACCGCTAAGGAGAGAGAGAGAGAGAGAGAGAGAGAGAGAGAGAGAGAGAGAGAGAGAGAGACATAACTGAATTCACAGTAGTAGCTTTAATTTGATACGTTGATTGTCAGCATTGTCTACACATTGTTGACGATGTCCTCACACTATGTACAGACTTTTAATATCCCATCAATAATTTTGGCTATTAATTTTTAGCCATTAATAAGGCTACCACATAAATTTACGGGAGAGGATCAAAATCGTCAGATGGACCCTTGAACACTGTCCAATCATGTGATAACAGCCAGATTATGCAATGTCTGCGCTGAGATTATTTTTGTAATTAGCTGGTGTCAACACGCACACTCTCACTATCTTCCTCATTATTGTTCCACTAAGCTCCACTAGTGTCCACTAACAGTTGCAGGAAGTCTTTGTGAAGATGGTGAAGCACGAATGCGAGTGGAAGTTTGCTATTGTAATACCAACTCCACTACATCTACACTAGTATTATGAGTACGGTTGACAGTACAAGCACACAGGGCATTGCCTATAAAGCATCTGTTGCAGCAAAGCCGTGCACACACAAGCATACACGTGCTCTACCACCTAACATGCCGTGAGCTCGTCTAAGAGTCACTTTAACCATTATCTGTGCTTTCACAGCTGTTTCTATGCATGATCTACTGCAGGCTACATCAAGGCTAGTTGGTAACGCTACGGGTGTATGCATATCTGATCTGTGCTACAGAACTTAAGACCAAAGTTTACTAACCTTGTGGACCAAGCAGAACAACTTTGGCGCTAACTCGTGTCGGCTCCATCGTGTGAGATACTGATCACTCTTTACAGCTAGCAGTTAGCTGGCTTTATATCGACTGCTGCAGAGCCAGTTGTGTAGAGATTCTTCAGAGTTGACAACCACGCTTCAGCAACGGTAGAGGGGACGTGTAAACTTGCTCGATCACTTCGCTAGCAGCTGCATGGAGCGTGGATCGCCGGTCACACCATCACTTGCACGAGTGGGGAAAGAAAAGAAAGGGCGGTGCTATTATTGATGGCTTGTTTACACGACGCATGAATAGCCTTGTAGACGCTGTCGATATCGATGAATAACGCAAACCACAAATTATTGTTCCAAAGAGATGATTATTGTACACTGTACATAATAATAATATAATGTTTATTAGTGCGATGGAAATGCATGACAAGAATTCCATACATGTGATTTCAAGTAAAAAATAATAGTGATCAATCGTTATTTACACCTAGGACACCAAGATTAATGTTTAGACACAAAAATTCAAACGACACAAAGAAACATAAATACAGTCAGCTACAACAAGATTGCTTCTTTTCGAATTTGCTTTTGCTGTGACCGTTTGAATTTTTTCCATTCGGATCTATGGAATCGGTGTTGTATAGATATACTTGTTGATAAGTGTTCGACTGTCCGTTAGGTGTGAAGCTTGAACGCGGTCTATCGATGGGGCTGTTTAGACCGTATGAACTCTCGATGCTTGTTGAGGCTAGTAACCTGCTCTGGTGCATTTCAATCACTCCCTGAGCTACTTTCATGAAGGCTTCTTTGATGCCTGGGAGGGAAGGGAGAGGGAGGGGAGAGGGGAGGGGGAGAGGGAAGAAGTGGAGTGAAGGGAAAAGAGAGTAGTAAGAAATAATGATTATACTGTAACAGAGCATTTCAAAAACACAGATATCCACATGTATGGCTACATTATTTTGTGCAATGGGTGTCTTTTTGAGGGAACCATTATGCAGACGTGATAAAGTACACATAAACATAAACACATTTGGAGTATTTATGTAACACTAAAAATAAAGAAAGATTGCGAATAGAAACACAAATTTAACAGCAAACAAAAGCTGCACGGTAAAGGGGAAGCGTTGGTACGTTCAGCTTCATACACACAATTTTAACAGATAATGTACAGTTGGGAAAATACCTGTTTTGACTTCAGATACTCTAAACAATAACAAATGCTAACATGAGCAGTATCTCAGTAGTAACAAAAGAATCGCAATTTAAAACCAAAAATTCCCCTCAGAGAAACTATAGTAGGTATGCAGTCTGTGAAAGAAAGAGCTTGTTTTCTATAAGCACATACTCGTCAGAGCAAGTGTTGTACAGCGGTTTTATTCTTGCAAGGATAAAGCGTAGACCGTAAAGCGTGGAGGACTAATGCGTTAAAATACCATTAAGCCTTTGATCATGCTCCGTTGTATGAATAAATACCAGTGACTTGACACATTAGTGACTGCAAGGTGACGCTTTACACTCACATCTTCCTTGCAAAAAGTCATAAAACCTCTGTAGCACTGATTAGTCTGTTCGTCAGAGCAAGGTCACATGCGTTGTATTAATATTCATAGTATCAATAAGGGCAATTTCTGATGCCTTAATTAAGATGCCAATAACCATACATGTCTCTACAGATCATGTCAATGTATAATCCATGTGTATTATTATACATCTATCAATCTCGTACATACAGTTGTGTATCAATGCCTCACGTAATACAGTCTAGCATAACAATCAATAGCAAACTAGCCTGGAGTGCATAAGGGGAGGAGCATATCTTCTGACATAATGCACCAAACACTTGTTCACTTCCCACAGTATAATTATGTAAAAACCAGATGCATGCAACAAATTGTGGGACACTGTACTGCTTATAGTTATAAAATAATAACTTAAAAACGTGACTTTACCAAAAATTTTGACCCTCCCACAATACAGTAATTTTGCATTGTGCTAGTTCTGGAGCACATAAGGGGAAGGAGCATTCAGCCGCGATTTATCTGAACACAAACTGTGCCGCGCATTAGTGACGACGCTCACTACCAGCAGAGCAAGGAGAGTGATGTAGGTAGTTTAGCACACGCCCAGCAAAGTAGTCAGAGTTGATAGCGCCTCTTGCAGCTGCTTGCAGGGAACAACATCGTCTGGACAGGCTGCACGGTGGTCACTGAAGACTGTACACACGATTGCTGCTACATATTCAGCATGTGGATCGTTGGCACGGCCTTTTCTACAAGCACACAATGAGTCCAGTCACGCTTACTTGATCGTGATGTTTATAAGCGCAACACTTCCTTACAGTACAGGTATATGGAAGTTTATGAATGCACAAGGCAGCGCAAGGCGGCCGGAGTTTATGTTTGGATAATTCTACACCAGGACACTCCTTCCCATAATGCGCTCCAGAACCAGTACAATGCAAAATCACTGTATTGTGGGAAGGTCAAAATTTTTGTGAAGTCACGTTTTTATGAATTAAAACCAGCACACAATATTAACATCTTCAATAACTACTATAATTATGTAGGCACAGTCAAATTTTGGTGAAATCTAAATTTTAACACCAAAATTACTCCTAATGGATTAGTAGAGTACAGGGGGGTACGACAAGCTAATTTATTCTGACGTAATGCTGACGTAGATTCACGTAGGCAATCATTAGTAACCCAGAATACATTGGGTCTTTCGTGGTCAGCTACGCCTTTAGAGGACAATTTGACCGGTAAGTATGTTGCTAAATAGATTCTACTGCCCAAGACCTTTCGTTTAAGCTACCGTACCCCACCCGTACCTCTTTTAGTTTTTGCAGTACAGAGAGATGAAGATAGAGAATTGGTTGGCAAAATTTTTCACCCAAGAAAGCACCAACGTGATCAAAACAGCATTGCTATCATTCAAGAGCATCATTTGGTTAATAATGTAAAGAAATTTCGGCTGTGGCGCACGAACTCTGGCTGCAATACGCACAAATGTTGTCCAATCACTGTAACAGCAGAAAACTTGTTTCAGATTTTCAGTAGATTGTTCTGGAATATCACTTGCCTTGACCTGGAGTGTAAGCAATGCACACTTGTGCTCGATATCATGTACTATAGCGCGATGGCAAACTGTCTGAACTATCCTGCATACATTCCAAAGCCTTACATTATTGTAGTGGGCGTGTCGTATGTCAGCAATACGTCATATTAAATTAGCTTGTCGTACCCCCCCTGAGTAGAGTAGGTAGCTGTCTGCTCTATGAGCTACTACAGTATAACAAACTCTACACATGCTTACAAGCATTGCACACTATGTTTTAAAAATCTCTACACATGTAACAACACTCAGCATAATCAACACTGAAGTAAAATTAACAGGTACTGTGTGCGTGTGTATGTGTGTGTGCATGTGTGTGTGTACAAGTGTGTGTGAGTGTGTGTGTACCGGTGTTGTCCTTGGCTGATGTCTCAGTGAACATTGCTCCATGAGCATGAGCAAAATCTTCGCCTAGACACCGACTAATCTGACGTTGCTCCTCCATGTCACTCTTGTTGCCGACAATACTGAGAGCTGAGGGAGAGAGAGGGAGGGAGAGAGGGAGGGAGGTAGGGAGAGAGAGAGAGAGAGGGAGGGAGAGGGAGGGAGGTAGGGAGAGAGAGGGAGGGAGAGGGAGGGAGAGGGAGGGAGGCAGAGAGAGGGAGGGAGGGAGAGAGGGAGGGAGGGAGGGAAGGGGGAGGGAAGGAGGGAGAGAGAAAGAGAGAGAGAGATAGAGAGAGAGAGAGGAGAGGGAGTGAGAGAGATAAACAACAGTTGACACTCGACAGTAAGTCACATGTTGACATGTACATGTACATACATGTATGTGTTGACAAAAACTAATGTACAGAAAATGTGCACGTTGCCATGGCAACACATACCTAATGGTGAGTCTGTTTTACTTTGAACCTCTGAAAGGAAAGGAAATACAGTCACGTGAAACACACACACAGAAGTGAATGACAGTGCGTACAGACTACACATTAGAACATCGGGCAAGCATTCTAAACTCTGAAGAATGAGGTACGTAAGAGGGGCATCTTGTCACTCGATACAGCGAACAATAATACACATTACTTATTATTTGTCTGATAAACAAGGTGCATCATGTGACTCTGAAATCTACATGTACATGTAAAACGTCATTGTTGAGAGGGGCAATGCGGCATCAGTGGTGGGAGCTATTTCTTTTGTGCAGTTTGATTTATTTATTTTTTTAATAGTTAGTTTTATTTAACTATTAGCTTTATCTTATTTCTTGCATGTCTCAGTGCTACTTTACACTATATTATTGTTTATACCTATAAAAATTTAAAGTAAAAAGTTTTATTATTCAGCTTTATCTTATTTCCTTTTTTTCCTACATCTTAGTGCTACTGTATTATTATTACTCGAAGTTTAAAATGTAAAAAGTTTAAAAGCATTTTAGAAAAGCATTTGATAAAATAATCAATCATAGGTTACGCTCATCAATATAGACTGTGATCACATACTTATCAAAGATGAGCCATGTACAGCACCTTGTACTGGTACATTATACCACGTGTGATGCGTGTGTGAAGGTACCTTCCATCCAGCTCTTGGCTTCCTGGAATGATTTCTGATTGGCTATATCATACACTATTACAGCAGCGTTGGCACGACGATAATACATTGGAGCCTATAGAACAAAATGATAGTGATGAATTAATACTCTGCTGTGGAACCTCTGTAAGGCGGACACCATTGGGACCGACAAAAATCGTCCATCATAGAGAGGGTGTTCTCTGGTCAGGGGTTTATTATACATTATGTGGGTTATATTTGGGATTCAGTAAGAGTCCATTATAGAGGGATGAGGGGTGTCCTCTAAGAGGGGTTCCACTGTATTCATGTACTTTTAAAGCATGTACACAATGTACTTGAAAAATTCAAGTAATTATCATGCTATAAATACTGGACACATGTCACATGACCAGCTGTCTCATAGTGTGTATCATAGTACTTCAGATGATGATGGGCGGGGCTTACCATAGATCTGAATCTATATTGAGAGAAAAAGAGCAAAATCACACCAGCACCACACCATAGACATACATTTTTGTACATGTAAGAAAACAACAATCCCCACACATTTTTATTTTTAAGGCTAGTCCGTACTAAGGCTCCAATGCAGTTCAATGCACATTCGAAATCATTTTAGTCCCGTCTGCTCTAAACGTCAATGGGCATTCGTCCCAATGCACATACGGACGTGCATTCGAGTGATTTGAAACTGGATGTGGGTGTGGTCTCAACACATGACGTGTGGCTAGTACAGTGCTAAAGAAGAAAGCCCTGGTCCACACTCAGGCAAAGAAAGGGCGCGAAACACACAGACTAACGATGGTATGTGGTAAGACCAGTTTTCTTGTCATTTAGTGAGCTGTTGTTTACGTCACATGACGCGATCGACACCAGCAAGTTGATCTAATGGCGACCAGTGCGGACATGCGGTAAGCAGATCGATGCACTTTGATCTGATCTTTAGCTAATGCGCATTGAACCAGTTCTGTAGTGCTGACGAGCCTTTACACAGGAACTAAAAATGTGTGGTTAATGAAAAATTCCTAGGTACATGTACATGTAGATGCAGAAAATATCCAACAGTACCGTATAGCGGGTAATTTTGGTGGGAGGAAACTTTGGCGAATGCTTTTTCTATTGCAGTAATATGTGAGCCAGGCACTTGACACCAAAATTAAATTCGCCAAAACGCAAAATCTGGGTCATTCGCCAAAATTTTGACCCTACAAAATTACCCGCTATACGGTATCGGCAGGAAATACATTGTAGGTTTATGGCTCAACGTGGGTAGCTCACATGCGAGCAATATGCATGATAAATAGAGCACACAGATTTACAATTTATCGTGCAATATTTCACCTTTCTTGTCCTGCGGTGTCCCACACTTGTAGCTTGACTCTTAGACCTGACAATGATCTACAGGAATAGGAGAGGAGAGAAAAGAGCAAGATTTGAACACAAGGAAAACAGTAGCACACATGCAATGAGTCACAAGACACACTGCATGATAATTTAGCATAAAAAAGCGTACCATTCAACAAATTTAAACGTATTATTTTTGTAAAAACATACCGTAAATGTTGCAGTTTCAACGGAACATTTTCGTGAGTGCTAACATTCAGTAAATTTTGCACCTTTGTGCATTGCCCTGCATAAAAGTGGTCGGCTAAAATTTAATCGATCAATTTTGTGATCAACAATACTCGCAAAATTTAAGCTACCACAAAAATTTCATTGTTAATTTCTTTCCCAGTACATACAGTGGAACCTCTCTAATGCGGACACCATTGGGACCAATAAAATCGTCCCTTTCTGGTCAGGGGTTTATTATACATTATGTGGGTTATATTTGGGAGTCAGTACATGTAAGTGTCCATTGTAGAGGGATGAGGGGTGTCCTCTAAGAGGGGTTCCACTGTATACCAAATCTATAGTATCTTTATCTAATACCAAAAACATGTACATGGTAGGTCATTCTACAGTGACTGATGAGACACAGCCGACACAATAGAGGTACATTTGTCCCATACATCAGTGACAACAAGATTGTCATCTTCATGAATAGCACAAGACATGACCAGCTAAATCACATGATGGCATGTTGAGACTACTATACTGCTGATAAACACTTCAGAAACGACAATACAATAAATAATGGGATGTATAGAACTGATTTCAAAGTAGATGTACTGTATAGTGGAAAACTTTCATGAAAAGATTTTTTTCAAATTTTCACAAATATCACAGATTTTTTCATGAAAATTTTATCCGGCGAATGTCTAAATGACAAAATTAGGCTATTCGTGAAAATGTTATTTGGGAAATTCTCAATCTCACAAATTCGTACAAATTCGTAAAAATTCCTGCTATAAATTATAATTTATGGTAGCAACCAGTCTGCAGTGTTTACTGCTTGCACACACCAGTTTCTAACTCATCGAACACCTCTCTCAAGGCAGTAAGGAAGTTATAGCCATTTTAAATGTAAGGGAGTTAAGATAAGTGAAAGTGAACTATTAACCATTATGTAAGTGAACTATTCCTCATTTTTGAAAGTGTATTGGCTCACTCTATGTACAGCAATGGTGTTACCAGCTACTGTGTATACATGATACACAAACAATACACGAAGAACAAAGCTGTGAGTAGATAGATTTAGATACAAGGAAATACACGAGAAATATATTTCATGGACAACTATTTTTGACAGCCGCACCCATTTTAACATGTGGTATTGTCGAACTGGACGATTTCTGTTCGCTATTCTTGGTGTTGCGCCAACAACAAACGAAAGGTAAGTGCAAAAGTACCAAGCATAAGTGAACAACGAAGGGAAAGGCTGGATTTCAGCTTGATCATGAAAAAACAACACTTTTTATGTGTTAATTCAGTATTATGAAAATATACTAAAGTAGAAGGGTATTTTAAAAGTAAATACAAGTATATACACGGATAATTTGATAAGTAAAAGTGAATAGAGAGTAAAGAGAAAAAGTAGATGTACTATGTCTGAGCTACTGTGCACACCGAGAGCTGTCAACTGAGATGAACACCTGGTACTGTAGTAAACACTAGTCCCTTGTGGGCAATGATAACAGTGTTCACTCAATACACACATGTGTATATAATACACACTGCATATGTGTGTACTATAAGACAAAAGATAATACATACACTGTAGATTCTACAGTCATCAATCATGTGAGGTAGGACGACCATACAAGGACACCTCAACTCACAGTAGAACGATCTATCAGCTGCACTGATAGATACTGATATTATTCTGACCTCCTAAGCCTTGCACAAATAAAGCATTTTCGCTCAGAGGGTTAAATCTACAAGTACAAGTAACATTATTAGTTTGTATTCACAAAAAAACACTTTTCTTATAAAACCAGTAGTTGTGCTATGAACTCAGCATCCACAGAACAAATTCTAGTACAACACACTCATCTAGAATACGCCAGTATCCAGTAAATATTAAACAATCACTGTTTCTAATGCATGGATTTTCTAAATTCGCTTCCAATTTTTTGGCTAATACAGTAATTGTGTGTTTTATAAACATCGCCAGTGTTTGTTAAAAAATGACAAGTTTCGTGATCGAACGGCTTTAACAAAAGCAGCGAGACATTGTACCTGTACAGTACATTGTCAGACTACAACACAGACGCACACAACAGTATCGCATGTGACCTGTACTAGCTGTATCCACACAATACAGTAAGTATCATGAGTTAGAAAGCTGCTTGTTAGCACATTGTTAGTGGTAGGTAGACAGCCTCTGAACACCATATGGTACCAGTTGGGTACAATCATCTATCATAATAATATCTAGGCAAAATATTTTTTTAGCAAGATGTTTTAAATTTTAAAGGGGGAGTCATTCAAGATATCCTACTACGACTTTGGGGTATTGCATACAATTTGTAATTTTCAGTTTCAGAGTGAGTGTTATTTTAAACCTGTACAACTTATGATAAGACATGATCAATTCACACAGTAACTTATACTACAGAACAATGCACACGCTGCCTTGCAATGCAAATAATAAGGTTGTCCAACAGTAGCACCAACAGTTGTAGTACTCAGAATAGACCTGGGATGCGAACTGCTTGATTTAAGAAAAATTATTTTTTTCAAACTTCATCCTATCGAACTTAAACAAGAAAATGATCCCTGCCTTATGCAGCTTGCATACAGTGAGTGCTACCAATGCTTCTTCACCGGTTACAAATTCTGGTTATAACGTATAGGAACGGCATTTTCTGCATCACAAGATAATCTCACTTAGCAAAATTTAACGTGGTTTTAACGACAAAATACATCAATGTATGACGTGTATTAATTACATAAATGTATTGAAATGTAATTTTAATTTGCGCATTATTTGTCAAAATTTTGTCACATGTTATTAAAAATGGGATCACTACTACACAACAATAACATAGTTTCAATTTGAGCATTTCGACAGCAGCATAATAATCACTAGCATAACATTCAAGATTTCAAACAGGAATTTTTCCAGCACAATAGCAAGACAACTTTCGCTACCATTTTTTGATAGCAAGATATACAGTTAGCATTCATGTGAGTAAGAAGGCTAACATTTAGTTCAAATTTCGTCAAATGCTAGGGGGGAAATCAGTTCAAGGGGGGAATCTCACGGCACCCTCCTCTGTACAGGGGATTACAGGTTGCTTGTCCAAATTTCATGCTAGCACACACCCATAGCGTGTTCTGTATAATAATTGTAGAGATAAGGTACTGTGCACATGCGCTAGCACCAAATTTCCAGTCAAGCAACCTGTATGGGACCCTGACATTGTTTAAATTGTGAGACAAAAAGAAACCAATTTACACAGTCTAAGTGCTAATTCAAACAAAGACAGAAACCGAATAACTAAGAACAGAACACACAACACATTGTCTGATTAGATCTTGTATTTCTGGAGTCCTAGAAGCAGTCTCTACTGGTATTCCAGATCAAGGCATTACAACAATCATGTCAATTATGAATTACACCCCTTGCTAGACACAAGTGATAAACTGTGGTCACATGGTATGAAATTGTGGGTAGATAAATTTCATGAGTCATATGAACTTTCACAAAGATTATCATACCATTGTCTTCCTGCGCCACATGCAGTGTGAATTTCACCTACCGATTACATATTCGAAGCAAAGAGGTGTTGTAAAGTAAACAATTGCTACACACATGATCAAAACAGATCCACAAATTTATCTCCAATAGATGAAATTAGAAATGGATGCTTATAAAGCAGAAGTTTGGTAACCAAGTGTTACACATTCATGTACTGTACAAGCAACACCATTTTCTATTTCTAGCCTATCCATTTCAATGCTAGTTTTTTCTCTCTTCGGTGTGCTTCACTAATGGCTTAAATCTGTTCTCAAACTTTTATGATTCTAGCAAGAAAATACATGTACTGTACATGCAATGGGTGATCTACATGTAGCAAATTTGTCTCATTCTCTCCACCTCTCCCATTCCCTCTTCAAATCTCATGAATGTTATGCTTTATATCAGAAGCTGCTTATCATTTGAACATTGAGCTCACAGTTTTGGGTAAAGGGAAATACTATGCATACTACCTAGAGTGCAAATGCTTATCAAACCAGCTGATGCAGAAAAGCAATATTTATCTAACTAACAATATCAACACAATCATGACTTCACTTAGTGTGGGAAGGAAGAGAGAGAGGGGAGGGGAGGGATGGAGGGAGGGAGGGAGGGAGGGAGGGAGGGAGAGAGAGGGAGGAAGGGAGGGAGGAGGAAAGGAGGGAGGGAGGGAGAGAGAGAGAGAGGGGGAGATAGAGAGGGGGAGGGAGGGAGAGAGGGAAGGTCAAAGGGAGAGAGAGAGAAGAGAGAGAGAGAGAGAGGAGAGGGAGGGGAGGGAGGGAGAGAGGGAGGAGGAAGGGAGGGGGAGGAAGGGAGGGAGGGAGGGAGGGAGAGGAAGAGAAACAAGGAGGTAGGTAGGTTTGCTAGGAGAAACACTGAAAGCTATAGAACTGTGAACACACAACTACACATGTAACTACAGCAATGTACTGAGAGGCTACACGGAAAAACAATGGGAACAACAATGATCGGGCTACACGGAAAAACAATGGGAACAACAATCATCGAGGGCAGCTAAATAGTATAACACAAAACATACTATTTTTTTTTGCAGAAAACATTGCATCTCGAGAACAAAAATGGTAGGGATTTGATGTTTAGGGGGCGGCTTACATATTGAATGAAAAGAAAGAAGCACCGATTGTAGGTAGGACTGTGTCAGAGAATGAGCCACCGAGATTTCTGAGAACAAGTGATGTCTTCCCGACGCCTGGAGAGAGTGAGGGAGATAGAGGGAGATAGAGAGAGAGAGAGAGAGAGAGAGAGAGGGGGGGGGCAGGGGGAGGGGGGCAGGGGGAGGGAGGGAGAGAGAGGGGGGAGGGAGAGAGAGAGAACTGAATAAAGTTACTAACTTGTACATGATTCATGTATTGCAACAGTTGGTGCGTGTCTAATGACCAGTCTAACTATATTCACCTTGCGCCCCGAGGATGACTACCTTGGCTTCGAGCGCACGAGGTCTGTCCGAAACCTGAGAAGACTGCCAGGTAGACGACACGCCATTAGAAGGCAGTGATGGCGAGAAAGATTCTGAGCTTCTTCTCTCAGCCGTGACGCTTGATTGGCGCTCCATGGAATCGGCCGCGAGAAAGACAGCAGTTTGCCCTCAAAAGTCGCCTGCTTGCTGTTTGATTATGACGTCGTCGACACAACAGCTAGCCCGGCCCACTATGTGCGGTGCGGCCAGCGCGGGAAACATGCGCGGGAATCTCCTTGTCAACGTGGGCGTCAGCGGGAAACACGAACTCTGTTCTGCTGCAAAGAAGCACAGTGACTACTACGACTAAGGACCCGTCCCCTTTCGCTCCACGAGAGAATGCCTTTGAAAAGAAAACAGTAAGAGAATAACTTACATTAAAACAGAAAACCAGGGCATACTATAAATTGTTTTGGCTTGTTAGGTGTAATCAACATTCAACACCTCCTACAAGCATTATCTGCAAGCAAGCATTATGTTCAAGCAAGCATTATAATTTATTATGTGTTAAGATGTACAATATCTATGTACATGTCTTTAATGTACTTGCAATGTGTACTACAACCTTTTAGCATAAAATATTGACATGTGTGTGTGAGCGCACATGTGTGTTTGTCACAGTCTATAATAAGAGTAATGTGTATTCTACCACTACAGACGAAGAAAGCTCGCTGCTCCCAGAAGCGGCGCTAGGTCTAAGAAGCACCGTCTAGTTCCTGACATTGATATCTCCGCAATCATATCACCAGCTGATCCCTACGACATCACCCGGTTGTTGAGAGTGGAAGACAAGCATAATGTGACAGTTAGCAGCATGGTTGATAAGCTGGGTAAGAAGCTGAGAGAGAAGAGGCTGTCCTTTGCTCCTCAGGTGGATGATAAAGAGAATACACCATCCATCACCGGTAAACCTCCAACTGGAAAGCAGCAACAGCAGAGACATGGTTTGAGGGAGATAGTCAACTGGTAGGTAAAGCAGATCTCACAATATACAGTGGTTTTATTACTCCTTGCAACAGCCACAAAAGCATAAAGTGTGATCCGTTACATTGCGTGTTTTAGCTTGAAACCAGTTACGCTCTACTGTTGACGCTTTCAGATTGCAAGAAGTAGTAAAACCACTGTAAATGGATTATTCACTGAGTTACTAAGTAACACTCCAAAAGACTAATGCCATAATAATATTATGAAAATGTAAATAATTTTCTTTAGAAATAATTTTTCGCCGTAAATAAAAAAATTATTGTAATAATGTTTTAGCCGACCAATTCAATTTTCATAAGTAAAATTGTTGCTCTAAAAATTTTCTTGCTTTGAAGTTTGAGGGCATCGATTCATGAAAATTTTTTAATGTATAGTAAAAATGTACAAGACATACAGCATGTATATCCACAAATCCCTATATATCACTGTAAAAAGCAGCAATGATAATACGTGATGGTCTGATTTACTATCATGTACATTCATTCACATACATTCTACACGAAAATTGTCGTAAATTCATCTCTACTGCTTGTTTTTATTTTCTTCCTGTAGTGAAGTTGTATCTGGCTTAAGCACAGCATAGTATTTATGTGTTGTGACTTTACTGATTTTTGTTTTACATGTATAGGAGTAAAATTATCCAGTCACAGGACAAACCAACACAATTTCTTAAGCGGAAGCTGCCCAATACTCCACACCCTCGTGGCAAGCTCTCTTCACTAGCATCTAGCAGACCAGCTAGTACCGTCACTCCTGATACCAGGCCTAGAAGAATACACACAGCTGATTCACAAAGACATGTGCCAGTGAGTATGTCGATGTCTGTGATCGTAGAAAACAGAAATTTTTACATGAAGAATTTTTGTGTTTTCGGGTGCTCTTCAAGAGCGAAAATTTTTGTCCATGCATTATATTGGAGCAACTAAATTTTACCCATGAAATTGGTGATCTGCAGCTAAACTAAAATGCAAAAAAAAATTCTATTTTACGATACCTCTGTTCAAATCGGCTTCAAATAAAAGTTTAAGAAAATCGGCAGTACAAAAATATTTTGCTATAATTATACATGTGCTTACATTGTTGTTTCTATTATATCTATAATTATGTTCTCCAGTCTAGCATTTTAAGGCAGGCAAATCCTGAAACTTTTTCTCGAAAAGCAATTTCATCACGAAAATTATCAATCGCTCCATCATGCAATCTTGACCTAGTGTCAATGGAGCTGACTTGCCAGACAGTAGCAACTAACAAGGACCTAGTCGGCAGCTCAATGGTACAGCAACACCACCACCAGCAGCAGACACAGGAAGAAGACGTTGTGGAGGAGATGGTGATCGATGATATGGTGGGATTACAAGTGGAGGAAGATACGGAACATACAGAGCAGGAGATGGAAGTAGATGACAACAGACAATGTGCTAAGGTGTGTTTGTGACTTGCAATCTTTTTCTTATGCGTTCTAGTTCAAATTGTATTGCAATGCAACGTGATACAGAATTACATGTAGAACAAATTTCCGTATCTGCGTTGCATTGATGCAGCATATAGCGCAAGCCATTCTGTCACATTGTAAACCAGCCTTTATTCAACGTACCAGTGTCACTGAGTATAAGGCTGCGTACAAGCATTTGCAAATTTTGTCTATGGCACAAGCTATGTTGACAGCACCGCAATAATATTATTGAGAATAAAATTCCACTAAAATAAAATTATTATAAGCTGTTATAAGCAGCCAAAAATTTGCACTAAATTTTAAAAATTAATTTTGTACTTTTTAGATAGTCAGTAAAATTTCACTGCATTGTCTTTATAGCGCATTGTATTTGGTCATTGCTTCACAGGATAAAGCATGGACAGATTCATCATCACTGACTGGTCTGGGTCTGAGCCCAATTTTGATGCACTCAGGAGGGGCCGTTGTTCAACATTCACGTGGACCCCTCACCAGCAGCCCTTTTGTAGCTACAGCAGTGAGAGGGAAGCAAGGGACAGCCAACAGCAGCAACAGTCTCGGTAGTCTAGAGGAGCACTTTGGAGCATTAAACATGGTGAGACACATCGTGAAACACAGATTCACTAGCTTCTAACACTGGATGTATGACCTGACTCCTCTCTCTCTCTCCCTCTCTCTCTCTCTCTCTCCCTCTCTCTCTCTCCCTCTCTCTCTCTCCCTCTCTCTCTCCCTCTCTCTCTCTCTCTATCCCTCTCTCTCTCCCTCTCTCTCTCTCTCTATCCCTCTCTCTCTCCTTCTCTCTCTCTCTCCTTCCCTCCTTTCCTCTCCAGACTCCAATCCTACCAGTTACCCCTCTAGCTAGTAGTATTTCACCACTATCAGTATCACACACTACAAACCATAAACCACCACTACTATCATCATCACAGCTACCCAGTAACTCCTCAGCCAGACATGTTAGTAAGGTGAGCATTATAACTCAGTACTGTGTTAGTGAAAAATAAACTCTAATGATGAAATATTGAAGCTTATTACTTCAATATTTATTATTAAAGTACAATAGTACTTCAATATAAGTAGTAAATACTTAGTACTTATTACTTATTGCAAACATAACTCATCAATTCAAGCTGCAGCCAGCTGGACATAGCTTTTCGATCATAGATGACAGAGTGCTAATTTTACGTTGGGCATGCGGGCCGGCCGGCCATGTGCCAATGCTTTGTGCTATTACCACTATTCTATTTGAAGTTTGACGCACCTTGGAATGATAAGCTCCTGACAGTATACAGGCCTAGCCTTGTACCTAGGCTAGGCTTTGGTGCCGAGGTATACTATAGGCTATATACATGTACAAGCCCAGCACAAGGTAGCCAAATGCAGCAATTTGATTGGACAGCAGGTACTGTAAGACTCTTGCACTGTAACAAATTTGAATATTCCGTTGCTGGATTGAAAGCCCCAGCCTTGGTCTGACAGTAGGTGTCGAGAACATCAATCACCTTCATAGGCTACTGGCTACCATAGATAATCAATACAGTAAATACACAAATGTATTATACGTACAGACAATTATGAGCCTGGTAGGCTCTAATGTGATTGTCTTGTGAGCGTACTAGTGCAATAAGATGTATGATTTTCAGAAAGATGATTTTTTTAGCAGTTCAACTTGCATTGTACAAGTGTCTAAACAATCATTCTACTGTGAAGCTGCATGTTTGTAAATTATCTAAAATCAACAGTATTATAATAGTAACTATAGCTCTTGCACCAGTGCAACATGCTTATAAAAACTCACTTATTTCATTCTATGTAGGACTGTACAGTATCGCAACCAGCTACCAAGAGTAAACAACCTATACACAGTCATTCCACTGAATCTGGCACTGATACAACACTAGCTACTGCTAAGCTCACTCCAACACAGACCACCACCAATACAAGAGTACCTCACAACAACACAGATACAACTAATACTCCAACCGACAACTGTGGCTCTATTCCACACGTAAAAACCTCAAACAAAACCGATATAAGACCACGAACAACTCGAGAAATTGTCAAATCTCCCGCCATAGCAAGACAGTCACTAGCTAGGTTACCATCAAGAAAGCTAACCCAACCATCAAGTACTACAACAGCTAACAGAAAAGCATCGACAGCAAACTGCAGAGTTACTAATACTCCATCAAAAAATGATATTACTAACCGCGCATCATATCGCCGTTCACTCACTTCATCTCAAGCTGCTAAATCAAGTGACACTTCACTACAGATCGCAAAAACATCTAAAACCATCAATCCAGCTAGAATTGTGAAGCGTGAAAGAACTCAAAGAAAGCTGAATCTGATCAGACATGCACAGCCATTACCAAAGCGGAGAAAGCTAAAAACTCCAAAAATGACACCAGCTAACAAAACCACCAAAAAATCCTCATTTATAACAAATTGCAGAGCAGCAAGCAAAAGTGACACTGACAATACACTCGTTGCTATGCGTACTTCTTCTGTCACAGACGTGCGTTCAAACAACACTACTTTGACAGGAAGTGTTGTAAGTCATGCTAACCACAGCACAGATAACTATTCTCTGTGTCTGCTGACCATGTGGGATATAGGCCAAGGCTTGTTTCAGATTCGACGACCACATACTGGTAATAGAAACAAACGGCACACAAACCACTCATTTGACTTTGGTGAAGTACCAATGGACATCCTACTAACATTGTAACAACTAATACTCATTATAATATTATTTATGTTAAAACATGTCATTTTGTCATCCAAACACTGCAGACACTGTTTAATATCTGAAACCAGTATAAAAATCAGCCTGAAACCATACCAAAATAAGTATGTTTTCGAGTACATACATTAGTTGTGCATGGGATTGGAAAGAAGCTCTACAGTCAGTATTAAAAATTAATAAATAAAGCACCAAAGGTGCAGATGCCTCGGTGCAGTAGCATGTATGCTAGGATGCAACTAGCAGATGCATATGACAGCACGTATGCATGAATGCAGTAGATCCATGGAAGCATCAAAACAGTATCATAGAAGCGTGCAATGCAAGCTACTGTAGAAGTGACCAGCAGATCCATGGAACATGCAGGCAAGCAGCAGATCATAGCAACAGTGCTATGGAAGCACAGGCTAGTGGCAGCTATCCAGCAGCAGGCAAGCAGCAGATCATAGCAACAGTGCTATGGAAGTGCAGGCTAGTGACTGCTTATCCAGCAGCAGGCAGCAGATCATAGCAACAGTGCTATGGAAGCGCAGGCTAGTGGCAGCTATTCAGCAGCAGCAGATCATAGCAACAGTGCTATGGAAGCACAGGCTAGTAGCAGCTATCCAGCAGCAGCTGCAGCAGCAGCAGGCAAACAGCAGATCATAGCAACAGTTCTATGGAAGCGCAGGCTAGTGACAGCTATCCAGCAGCTGTACAAGCTGTTGTACAAAAGTTGTATTGAAGCCAAACAGAATAATGTAGCTGGGCGTGACTGTAACTGCTCTGCTCGCTCCGGCTCACCTGTCGAGCAGCTAAGTGAACTCAAACACGCTTTCGCTCGCTAGTTTCACTGCTGCCAATGGAGTCGCGCGAGCTGTACTATCACAGATCAAGCCTTCAAGTTGCACTGTAGCCATCTGTAGACAGTTTTGTCTATGAAGTAGGCCCGAGCGCTCAAGACGGCTGTTTAGGTTAGCAAATCACGCCATAACTTCAAAACAAAGGCTTTAATAGCAAATCTGTCAAATTTGATTTTCATAAACTATCGAGATCTACCTGTATTGCAAGTTTCAGCGCTTATTAGCAAGCGGTTGCTGAGATACGCATTGCGGACACACACACACACACACACACACACACAAACGAACAGACTACTGTATGCCTCGTGGCTCCGCCCACACCTCGGCATAAAAATACAGTGGAACCCCTCACTGCAGTGTAGACACCGCTAAACAGGACACACTGTAATGTTGGATCTAAAATCTTCACTTTGTAAGTTAAACAACTCCTGAAATCAGGACACCAAATGCAAATCACTATTCTTGGGTTTTAAGGGTTCCATGAAGGGGTGGTTTACAGTGCAAGAACCACCAATCAAATGATCATGGTAATGATGTCTCAGGTGTTCCGCAGTTCTTGGCCCTCCATTGTTTTGAATCTATATTGACAGTGTAACACTCTGTATGTATTCAGTATTTGAATCCTTACAATAATTATTCTCTATAATGTTGACGATCTTTTGACTTTAAGATGTCTCATTTCAGATCAGATCATTCAATTTTATTACAACCGCGCTACAACTATCATGATAGTCTCAATAATAAGCCATAACGTAGTTGTAATATCTTTTAGACCCAAGCTAGTGACTACCAAAATTATTATTGAGCAGAGCAATGAACAACAGACTGAGAATGACATTCAACTTAAATGGACAATGACTACAATATGATACAAGTCATGTCGATTGAGAACAATGATCATGTAGAGATTAGAAGACGATAGTCTGTCTAGGTATGTCCAGATATCACATATTTCTCCCTTCTAGACAAAACCAATCTGGTGGTCGACGAGAACGATTTGAACGGCGAGGAATAATTGGTGACTGTCTCTCGTCAGGAACTGCAGGATTAGAATCAAGGGCTGCAGGTGCAGGAGGTGATGGGGAAACTGGAGGTGGTGACGCTGGAGCTGGAGAAACTGGAGTAGGAGATATTGCAGGTGAATCAGCTTCAGCTTTGACAGAGGGTACAACCAGATCATCAACAATTGGAGTATGGAAAGGCTGCAAGTGATCTTGGTGTCTGCGAACAGAACGACCATCCTCCAGAAACACTCTGTAAGATAGTGGGCCTCTGCACTGGACAACACGACCTTTTAACCACTTCTCACCACGACCAAAGTTCTTAGCAAGTACTTCGTCACCCTTGTCAAAACGACGAGATCTGACTTTCTGATCATGAGAGAGTTTCTGTCTTTCCTGATGGAGGCGCACTTTTGATGACACATCTGGTTTCACCAGGTCAAGAAGAGAGCGAGGTCGGCGTGACAGTAGAAGTTCAGAGGGAGCAACACCAGTCGCAGGATGAGGAGTGAGGCGATAGGTGAATAGAAACTTGGCCATTCTGATATCCAGTGGCTCATTGGACTTCCTCATCGCTTGTTTAAAAGTCTGAACAGCTCGTTCGACGAGACCATTAGTAGAAGGATGGTATGGTGCTGATGTGGTGTGACGAATTCCATTTTGTTTTGTGAACACGCTGAACTCGTCACTGGTGAAAGCTGCTCCATTATCTGAGACTAATAATTCAGGTAACCCATGGGTAGCAAACAGTGGACGCAGTTTGTTGATAGCTGCTTGAGAACTGGTAGTAGGCACAATAAACACTTCTATCCACTTAGAATGGGCGTCAACTACCAACAGGAACTGCTTGTTAAGGAACGGTCCGGCGAAGTCAATGTGGAGTCTTGACCAAGGACGTTCAGGAAATTCCCATGGATGGAGAGGGGCTTTAGATGGTAGTCTTTGATGCTCTTGACAGCTCTGACAATGACGGACTTTCTTTTCTAGTACATCATCGATTCCTGGCCACCAGACGTAACTTCTGGCGATTCCCTTGATTCTTGTCATTCCAGGGTGTGATTCATGAAGAAGTTCAACTATCTTCTCTCTGCCAGGCGGTGGTATCACTACTCTGTGACCCCACAAAATGCAACCATCTTCAATGCTCAATTCTTCTTTTCTGTGAAAGAATGGTCGCAACTCATCACTGTCAGGTTTTGACGGCCAACCCTGCAAGACGTAGTTGAGAACCTTCGATAGGATCGGGTCTCGGGCAGTCCACTTCTTGATCTGGGCTGCAGTGACTAGAGATGTTTGGATACTCTCCAGTAGAAGAACGGTGTCTTGCGGTGGTGGTACGTTGGTAGGTAGGTCTGGAAGTGGTAGACGACTTAGTCCATCAGCATTACTGTTTTCTTTCCCAGGCCTGTGGGTAACAGAGAAAGAATAGGCACCAAGTGTGAGAGCCCAACGCTGAATGCGAGAGGAGGCCATGCTCGGAACTCCTCGGTTTTCCCCAAAAATGTACATCAATGGCTTGTGGTCAGAGTGAATCACAAACCGTCTTCCTAACAGGTATTGTCGGAATTTGGTAACACCGAATATGATCGCCAGAGCTTCTTTGTCCAACTGGGCATACTTTCTCTCTGCAGTAGACAGCGATCTTGATGCGAATGCAATGGGTTTCTCTGTTCCATCGTCCATCTTGTGAGACAAGACGGCACCAAGGCCATACGGCGATGCATCACAGCTCAGCAGTAGCTCTTTGTGAATACTGTAGTGAGAGAGAACTGAATCAGAAGTAAGAGCATTTTTGACAAATTCAAAGGCTTTTTGCTGCTCAGGGCCCCAATGCCAAGCTGTTACTTTATGCAACAATGCATACAAGGGTGCTAGTATGGTCGAGAGATTTGGCAGAAATCTGCTATAATAGTTTACCAGCCCCAAGAACGACTTGAGCTGTGTCACATCTTTTGGAGTAGGTGCTTCTTTGAGAGCCTTGATCTTCTCAGAAGATGGCTTCAGCCCTTCTCTTGACAACTTGTGACCAAGATAGTCGACTTCTTGAAGCATAAACTGACACTTCTCCTTCTTGAGTCGCATTCCAGACGATTGTAGTCTGTTCAATACGGTTTCCAGATTCTCTAAGTGCTCGGATGCTGATTTTCCTGTGATGAGAATGTCATCAAGGTAGACACAGACTCCTGGAATACCCTTCAGCAAGTTCTCCATGGTTCTCTGGAAAACTGCAGGTGCACAAGAAATACCAAATGGTAAACGATTATATTGAAATAACCCTTGAGTGGTATTGATGGTGGTGTACTTCTTTGACTCATCGTCGAGGTGAAGTTGATTATAAGCATGAGCTAAGTCGAGCTTCGAATACCATTCTCCTTCTGCCATTGTGGCTAGGATGCCCTCCACACCTGGTAAGGGGTAGATATCTGGGGTTGCTTCTTGGTTAACGGTAAGTTTGTAGTCTCCACAGAGTCTGATCGAGTTATCACGCTTCAACACAGGGACCACAGGGGCTGCCCAATCAGCAAATGGAACTGGTTCGATGACACCAGCATCTTGAAGTCGTTTGAGTTCAGTATCCACCTTCTCTCGGAAAGCATACGGCACTGGTCTGGGACGAACATAGTGAGGTTGAGCATCCTTCTTGACGTGGATGTGAACCTTAACATCACGAATGGACCCTAACTCATTTTTGAAGACATCAGCATAGTCCTCTAGTATCTTAGACAACTTCTTGGTGGCAAAATTCTCCAGAGTCGAAATCTGGTGCCAGTCCAGGACTAGATGCTTTAACCAATCTCGCCCAAGGAGAGTAGGTCCACTTGTATCAACAACCTGCAAGGACAACTGACACTGCTGACTTTGATATTTTACTTGTACGTCAATTGCACCACGAATAGTGAGTACCTCACCAGAATATGTGCTGAGCTGAACATGTGAGGGTTCCAATACAGGTCGCTCCTCCTCTGACCAGGTAGACAGATAAGTCGAATGGCTGATAACTGACAAGGCTGCACCAGTATCCAGTTCCATAGGTAGGCTCCTGTCGTTAGCTGTGACAGTCACTCGAATAGGGTCGCTTCTCCCCACTGATAGCTGAAACATAGCATAGTCAGGAGGTAATTCATTGGATTCTTCAGGAGTAGGATTTGAAACATGATGAGTAGGCTCCGGTTGAGACTTGCGTGGTTGCTGCTTCCTCTGTAGTCTCATTCTGCAGGCACGAGCTATATGTCCACGTTTTCCACAGTATCTGCAGTCGACGTTCTTGAAACGGCAATTGTCGGCACTGTGTTCACCCGCACAACGGTAGCACTGACCATCTGGAGGTTTGCTTCGAGTCGGCGTATCAACTTGCTTGGGCTTGCCGCCGCGGTACTTCCGGTAGGTAACTTGGTTGACGTCGGCCTTTCCAGAGTCTGGAGTTAGTGCGCTCGCACTTTGGTCAGCTGATTCCATGGCTTGAACTAGCTGGAGAGCTTTGTCGAACGTCAAGTCTTCCTCCGCCAACAAGCGTCGCTGCATTCTTGAGTCACCTATTCCACAGACGAGTCTATCTCGTAACATCTGTGGAAGCCAGACTTCACCGTCAAAGTCACAAAGTGATGCTAGCTTCTTGAGCTCGGCTATGTAGGTAGAGACACTCTCTCCTGGCTTACGGACTCGGCTGTTGAATTTAAATCTGTGTACTGAAATGGACTTCTTTGGTTCGTAGTGCTTATTCAGTTGTTGAACAAGCTCGTCAAGATCCACTTGGTGCGGTTGTAGAGGTGAGACGAGACTGCTGGCGAGTTTGTACAGCTCCGGTCCAGCCACGCTCAATAGTATCGCCTTCTGCTTCCTAGGGTCTTCGACATCATTCGCTATGAAGTAGAACTTCAGTCGAGAAACATAAGTCTTCCAGTCTTCTTTACTGGGGTCGAACTCTCCAATACTTCCGTGAAGAGCCATCCTTGTCGCCAAAAATGTAATATCTTTTAGACCCAAGCTAGTGACTACCAAAATTATTATTGAGCAGAGCAATGAACAACAGACTGAGAATGACATTCAACTTAAATGGACAATGACTACAATATGATACAAGTCATGTCGATTGAGAACAATGATCATGTAGAGATTAGAAGACGATAGTCTGTCTAGGTATGTCCAGATATCACAGTAGTAATAGCAGAAATTTTGAAACATATTGAACCATCATGAGCACTACTGAACAATGCACATTTATAATGAAACTAACTACAGTCTAGAGTCACTACTGAATCACTACTACTATAGCTCATGGTCTCTGATGATAGCTGGTACTAGTACATGTAGACTTTAGAGGAGGTATAATCAGCCACCAGTACTGTTCCATCGTTACCAATCTCTACATCTGATGTGCGCCCATCACTTTTGCCAGTATTGATAGTCTTGATAACCTCTCCACTTGAACTGTACACAACCACACTAGACTTGCCATCAGTAACAATGAGATGACCTGCCTTGTCCATTCCTAGATCATCTGCAACTATATCCTTACTGCCAATTAAATTTCCGTCAAGAGTGTAAGTATACACCTTATTCCAGATAGAAACGTATACTTTGTTATCTGTGCCCACTGCAACTCCGCGTGAAATTCCTGGCAGAGCATGCCTACGCAACAAATTACCATTGTTGTCATAAATATTGAAATTTGCCGCATTGTGAAGACTTGTCGTGAGGTAGACTCGATTTTGGCAAATGGCAATGCGAAAAAAATTAATACCAGAAACAAAAACTCGAATGAATTCTCCACTTGATGAAAGTTCGTACACTTGATTGTTACCAGGACTAGTTATATAGAGCTTACTCTCCGTGAATGCACAGTCACAAGCATACAGACGGGCATTAATGTGATTGCGAAGATCAACAACTTTCATCAATGTACCACAGGCATGGTACAAGTAGATCTTGGTGTCAACGTTGTACGATGTGACAGCAAAGTCGCCATTAGGAGCGATGCAAATACCGTGAGCATCGGGAATGTCGAGGACTTGCCTTGGCGTGGTCAGCCTTGCGTAATCTGGTGTGCGACACATTCGGTCATAATTGCAGGCAAAGACTTGTCTGGTTAGGACAAGAGCAACAACCGACAAAAAGAGAAACTTCATGCTTGATGCCTTGTTGAACAAGAATAGTATGACCCAAGATCGAAAGTGAGAAATGCAGCTCTTATATAAGGAACTCTGTGCATGGTCATGTGGACACGTGCGACTGTGTTTGTTTCGGAAATGTCGTGATATGTTTAAAACAGATTTAAGGTGGATTTGAGTCATCTCTTTTGAGATAGAAGCAAAACACTCTTATTTTTCATGTAAATGTAGATCCAATAACATGTTAATGTAGATTCACATAAATGTAGATCCAATAACATGAGTGTTAATGTGTTTCCACATAAATGTAGATCCAATAACATGTTAATGTGTTTCCACTAACATGTAAATGTAGATCTACTAACATTAATGTAGATCCAATAACATTAATTTAAATGTAGATCCACTAACATTGCATTAGTGTAAAATTTCAATTTGATGTGGTGAAGAGCTTATCAACAGTACTGTACCTGTGTACTGGTGCTACTGCTGTACTCACAATCCTGATGTGAAAAGCTAGCAAAGAGCAAAGTCATTGCGAATGTCTGAATGAGGCGAGAGTTAGGCATGCAAATGTATTGTACTATGCTTTTTGATCTCCAATGCAATAGAAAGTCATAAAGCCGTGATGTACAGATTTTTATTGAGCAATGTGTTCAGGTACGTATACTGCAGCGGACACACGCAGAGCACTTACTTTGAACATAAATTAATGGTACCAGTAGATGAACTAGTTCTTCAGTATGTGTACTGACTGGATGAGTCACAAAGTTAACCGTTTCTGTGGTCAAGTTTGTCAGGAAATAGTTAGAAACATGTGTACATGTGTTTAAAAACATGTCTGATGCTAGTCTGACGCATACAATTTTTCTACACAGAAATTGTCATAAAGTCAACTCAACTGCTTGTTTTTGTTTTCGTCCTACAGTGAATTTGTGTACTATGATTACTAAGAAAGGATTTCAAATGAAATCAAGACGATGTAGAGATGGTAGAATAAATGAGGAAGTCTGCTACTGGTCCACAATGTAAACCCACAACACGGAAAGGTACATGATTGACTGACTAACATCTCTATCAGACCAGTGGCTGCTGTACAGACCTATTGGCTGCATGTTGACTGCAATGCACGGAGTGTTATGTACAGTCAATTGATTGTGTTACTTCTTTGCAATGTTGGCTTGCAGTGTAAACCAGTAGCAGACTTCCTCATTGCTAATCTACCATCCCTAAAACCCTTTTGATTTCGTTAGAAATCTTATTGTTTGTGTCCCTTTTTCATAATGTTTATACCAAACAGTGAGGTAGCTAAGATAATATAAGAACATCTAAAGAGAAAAGTAACAAAAAAGGAAAAGCAGAAGTTGTAATTAGATAGCTGATGATCCGATTGTTAAAGGATAGTAACGATGAAGAATGCGCCACACTAGGTAAAGCATTCCAAAAGGCAACAACAGTTTTCATATTATTTTGGTGCAGTTCCGATTCAAAATGTATGTGCTGAGCTTCTTTATTTGTACACGGAATTTGATGAATTTTCTTTTGCTTGCTTTGTAATATTGAAGCCCAAATGCTTATACATGAGTACACTAATGAAGTCTGGAACCATACTAGCTCCCCATGCATCGTCTACATAATGAGGCCCACCCTACTCCTGCTGAATTGAAGTTGCTGTGCCATTGCCGCTAGCTGGCATGCAACAGAGTGATGATACCTAACTATACTAATTTAGTCGTTGAGCTGTTTTTGAAGACTCCAGACTGTACATACAAGCCACACCCACTTTTGCAAACAATTCCTAGATATGTACTACTACATGCTTTGCAAGGCAGTGATGATCCTACATTTTAGTTACTCACCAGTTCTTCGATTGGTCACGGTGCGTGTTACGCAATCACAAGATGACGTCTAACACTTAGCTGACAACGGATCACCGTGCTGGAGAAATCGTGGAGTTTATATCGCCGTTTCGCTAAAAACGATGTTCAGCATTTGAACGCTGATACAAAATGTAGCCCATCTTGTTTTTTCGTTGCAAAAAAATTAACTTCTGAAAATCATCGACACCAAATTGCACGGTAACTAACTAGTACTCCGTCAACAATGATAGTTTGAATCATGCATCATATCGCCGTTCACTCTCTTCATCACAAATGCAGTGCTAAATCAAGTGATGTTTCACTACAGAACAGGGAACACCTAAAACCACCTCAAGGTGGTTTTAGGTGCTAAATCAAGTCACTACAGGACGCGGAATCATCTAAAACTACCAATCCAGCTAAAACTGTGAAGCATGCAAAAGGACAAAGAAACCTGAACCTGATCAGACACGCACAGCCACTATAGTACCAAAGCGGGAAAAGCTATAAACACCAAATGTGACACCAGCTAACAAAATCACCTAAAAAATTAATCATAATTCGATAAAAATTGCAGAGCCACCAGAAATGCAGCAAGAAGGAGTGACACTGCATGACAATACACTCATTACTGCACGTACTTCTCCTGTCACAGACATGTGTTCAAGCAACATTACTTTGACCATATCTATGCTTTGACAGGAAGTGCTGTAAGTCATGCTAACCAGAGCACAGTTTACTTTCCTCTGATGTATGCTACATGTAACTAACTGTGTGGGATGTAGGCCAAGGCTTGTTTCAGATTCGACGACCACATACTGCTAATATAAACAAAATAAAACTAGCAAAGAGCAATAATATTATCATTGTGAATGTCTGAATGAGGCGAGAGTTTAGGCATGCGAATGTATTATGCTTTCTGATCTCCAATGCACGAGCAACTCATGAAACCGTAGTGTACAGGTTTTAATCGTGAAATGTTTTCAGGTATACTGCAGCAGACACACGCAGAGCGCTTACTTTGAGCTACAGTGGTCATGCATACAAAGCTTGTCAGGAAATAGTTCAAAACATGTGTAGCTATATACATGTGTTTAGGAAAATGTCTGATGTTTACAATTATATTTTCTACACAAAAATTGTCGTAAAGTCATCTCTACTGCTTGTTTTTGTTTCCCTCCTGTAGTGAATTTGTGTACTATGGTTTACTATGAAAGGATTTCTAACGAAATCAAGAGGATGTAGAGATGGTAGAATAAATGAGGAAATCTGCTACTGGTCCACAATGTAAACAATCAAGGAGGTAACACGGAATGGTAACACGATTGACAGACTAGCATCTCTACCAGACCAGTGGCTGCTGTACAGACCTGTTGGCTATTGACTGTTAGGCAGCATGGAGTCTAATTATGCACAGCCAATCGTACATCCTCTTGATTTCGTCATAGATTTCGTTAAAAATCTTGTTTGTGTTCTTTTTTCTAAAAAGTTTATACCTTAACATTGTAACAAATTAATTATTTTATGTTAAAACCTGTCATAGTGATCCAAACACAGTCACTTGTTTATCTGAAACCAGTATAAAATCAGCCTGAAACCATGTCAAGACAAACATGTTTACATGTAGTTGTGGCATTGGAAAGAAGCTCTACAGTCAGCATTAGGAAACAGAAATATAGTGGAACCAAAGAGCGAGTGTGCTGATCAGAGGGGTTCCACCGAATAACATTCTAAGGGCTGATCTACGGTGCAAGGAGTTAATCAGTTCTTGCTACAACTATAGTGATAAATTCAAAAATTAGCAACAAAACCTTCATTGTAGTTACAATCCTATTAACAGTGCAATCAATAATAGAGCAGAGTATGCTACAATAGTCACTATTATAGAGAGTACTTGTATTCTATTCCGCCGGGCATGTGTAGCACAATGCTGCGATGAGAGACCCACTCCAGTCTAGAGTAAGAGGAGTATGTGGCAGGCGAGCTGCTGCACACTGCCGGCCAGCTCTGGATACGCTTAGCAGGCTGGCTGATGACCCCGCCAAACAAACTGGTACCAAGCTAAGGGAGGTAAGACACATGGCTAATTACAATGTACATAAAAAACAGCTGGTAATTTTACAGGTTATTTTTTTCACTTGATCCAGGGTTTCATTATAAATTTTTGCAAGCTGGGTAAACCACGTGTCGATAAAAAAATTAAGGAGATGAGATAGACATTTATGAACAATAAATCAAGAGGGGAGGAATAGTTCAAGGGCAGGAATCTTCCCCCTAAACGACACCCTAAAGTATCAAGTTACACATGAATTTTGTATTTTGAGGCCTTTGTATTTAGACTGACTAGAGAATCGGCACTGTACGTAATGAAATTCGTGTTGCATAGTAGTTTATTTGGGAACAACACCACATGTATCTTACCTGCCACACATCCAGTAGTGATCCACCATACGAGTAGGTAGCTAGCAACTTGCCGTCATCAGAGAAACGAAGAACAGTTACCGGATGAGTGTGAGCATTGACCATCTAAAACGAGAAAAAGACAGACTCATAAATTCAGAACTTAAACTCTCTAACAAGTATTTATGTACATGTACAGGCAAATTACAGAGTAAACTTAAAATGAGACGAGAGTGTTTATTAACCTGTACTCTGGTCTGCTTGAGGTCATATATCGCCACCTGACCTGACCTAGCCCCCACAGCAAGCCGCCTGTTCTTGTGAGAGTAGCTGACATTGGGCAGTCTGGAAATTAGAAAGAATGCAATAATACAACGAAGGCAATGCTGCTGCAGTGCTATACTAGCTGAAATATTTTACCAGGAAGTTATGATACAAAGAATAATTATGTATGCATACCAGGTTATAAAAAGTATCCCTCTATTTGAAAGTTTATTATGCTGCAACTATAATTATGGTCTCATTAATAATTACAAGCCCAACGTAGAATAATTATACATGTGTATAACAACAGTTTAAAAAAAGAGGACCACCATGAGCACTAATAAACATGTAATACAATGAAAGCTTACTACATTAACCCTTTAGGGCCTATAGCGGATTTAGCCGTCATAATTGACTCCACCTACTGTAGACGTCATAAATAGTGTGAAAAGTGCTCTAGAAAGGTCAAATAAAGTTTAATTGCAAAAGCTAACTTTACCTGAAAAAACCCACTGTTTTTCGCCGCGCCCTCCCCACTAAAATATATACAACGGGGGATTTTTAAAGGGGGGTGTCCCCCCTTTAACCCGGGGTTCGAAGGGGCGGAGCCCCTCGCCGCTTTCGGCATTTTTGGGGCTTCAGGATGCCCCTAAATGCATACTTGGGCATAGAATATTATGGTCTAAACTATGCTGTTTGCTCACCTGGACACCACCAGGTTTTTGTATCAGTCACCAGGGCTAAACGAAGACCAAAATTGGCTGAAAAATGACGAGGTCGCAGCACTTAAGCGGCTTCTGTTCCGAATTGGGAGTGGCCAACTCAGAGTTTAGTACATGGTCGTAAACTTTGACATGCCAGGAAAAAACAGTGCTAGTTTGGAACAGCTAGCGTACTGCATGTTGTAGAAATCGCAAGACAAACTGTCAGTTTAGAGCAAGCCGAATTTTCGTCAAAATAATTCAGTCACTAAAGAGTTAAACACACTCTAGAGTCACAACTGAATCACTATGAATGGTGACATGGTATCATGAATGGTGATGGTTCTAGTACATGTAGACCGTAGAGGAGGTTTAATCAGCCTCCAATACCATTCCATCATTACCAATCTCTACATCGGTTGTGCGCCCTCTTCTACCAGTATTGATAGTCTCCATTTGATGAAAGTTCGTACACTTGATTGCTACTAGTACTAGTTACATAGGGATTACTCTCTGTGAAGCTATTGTCCGTGGTTAGGACAATAGCCACAACCAACAAGGAAAGGTGTTTTATACTTGACGCCTTGTTGAACAAGAACTGTATCACACAAGAGCAGACAGGTGTTTACAAATGACTTCACATTACAGATCACTTAATTCAACTGATCTAACACGTGTACTTAAATTTAGTGTAAACTTTCAATTTGACGTGGTGAAGAGCTTATCAACAGTACTGTACTGGTGCTACTGCTGTACTCACAATCCTGATGTGAAAAGCTAGCAAAGAGCAATGTCATTGGGATTGTCTGAATGAGGCGAGAGTTAGGCATGCAAATGTATCACTATACATTGATCTACAATGCAGTAGCAACTTATAAAACTACATTCTATAATTATTATCGTGTAATATGTTCATGTATACTGCATCAGACACATGCAGAGTTTGAGCTACTCAAAGTAAGTGAAAACTTATTGAAAGATATTTTAACCATAATGAGCACTACTGAACATGTACACATTAATAATAAAACTAACTACAGTCTAGAGTCACTACTGAATCACTACTACTATAGCTCATGGCCTCTGATGATAGCTGGTACTAGTACATGTAGACTTTAGAGGAAGCAGAATCAGCCACCAGTACTGTTCCATCGTTACCAATCTCTACATCTGATGTGATCCCTTTTCTGCCTGTACTGATAGTCTTGACAGCCTCTCCACATGGACTGTACACAGCTACACTAGACTTGTGATCAGTAACAAGGAGATGACCTGCATTGTCCATCCCTAGTCCATCTGCAACCATAGGTTTACTGCTAATTAACTTTCCTTCAAGAGTGTAAGTATTCACCTTTTTCCTGATAGAAACGTATACTTTGTCATCCATGCCTACTACAACTCCGCAAGTATGTCCTGGCAGATGATGGCTACTTAGCAATTTACCATTGTTGTCATAAATAAAAAAATTATTTGAATTGCGAATATAATTCGTGAAGTAGAACCGATTTCGACAAATGGCAATACGAACAAAATTTTGACCAGAAGCAAAGACTCGAATGAATTCTCCATTTGATGAAAGTTCATACACTTGATTGCTACTAGTACTAGTTACATATAGATTACTCTCTGTGAATGCACAGTCACCAGAAAGCCGATAGCCGTGCTTGCGAAGATCGACAACTTTTATCAATTTACCACAGGAATAGTACAAGTAGATCTTGCTGTCTTTGTTCCACGATGTGACAGCAAAGTTGCCATTAGGAGCGATACAAATGCCATGAGGATTTGGAACATTGATGACTTTCTTTGGTGTGGTAAGCTTTGAGTAATCTGGTGAGTGAGACATTCTCTCATAATTGCAGGCAAAGACTTGCGTGGTTAGGACAAGAGCCACAGCCAACAAGAAGAGGAGCTTCATACTTGACGCCTTGTTGAACAAGAATAGTATGACACAAGATCGAATAGATGTTTAGTAATGAAATGAGTCTCTTATATAAGAAACTTAAGTGTACAATCAAACAGCTGTTTTTTTAATGCAATTTAATGAGTCACTTTTAGGATTAAAGCATAAGTCAAACGCACTCACTTTGAACTACTCAAAGTATGTGAACTGAAACGTTTATAGAAGATACCAATAACATAGCAAGTGAACAAAAAAAACTAACAACATTCGTGCCTATCATAGCCAAATTTTATATGGCAAGACTTATGCCATTTGGCTTCATTAGCAGCCACTTCACTCACAGATACATGCTCATTGAGATAAGCATTTAGTGCATCAAGCTCTCTAAAAGTACATACCAGAGAAAGTAAAGATTGGTATGGACCTGATTTGTCTCTACGGCCCTTTCCTTTCAATGGACACACTAGGAGTCGGTTATGATGCGCATTGGCACCTATTTGAAACCGTTCACTATCAATGCAAATTGAATGCGCATCGGGAGTGTTCACACTAGACTCTGGAAACACAATTATAACGCCGTTTAGTTCAAGTGCCGGCTCGCGTGTTGCATTAGCTGTACCCCTATACTGCCCTTATACTGCTTCCACAGCAGTGCTTATGGTCAGGAAACACTCCCAGACACAAGCGTCGAGGCCAGAGAAACCGTTGACCGTCTTCCAAGCAGCCATTGTTCGAAAACATGAATTCATTCATTACCGTTATCGCCCACGCGATTCGGTTCGATGAGCATTGAATCCACATAGCGAAGTGGATTGACTCGATTCGCATTCGATGCGCATTGGACGAAGTACATTGTGAACGCGCCCAATTTGTATTTGATGTGTATTCGATTCAGTTAAATGTGCTAGTGTGAACATGGCTTGTAAGGATTATTAGAGGGTTGTTGGCATACCAAACATAATCCCCAGTCCATGATGAGGTGGTAGCTAGCAATACAACCAGTAAAAGTTACAGAAAACCTATGAATACACACAAGGTTTTTGGGTAAAGATAACTGTAACCGACTAAAATAAAGATTATACTTACATTGTTATAACGATCTAAGTATGTAAGAAGGCTAGCAAGACAACCTTCCAACAAGAACAGTGCTACACAAGATTGAAAAGATGTTTAGTAATGAAACGAGATTGTTGTATAAAATTTATTCACATAGCGTGCAAGTTTATTTTTGGAATATCATGTAAATTTCTTAACAAATGTTTGAGATAAAAACACAAGAAAACGTTTACACATACTTACAAGTAAAATGTTTACACATACTTACAAGTAAAATGTTTACACATACTTACAAGTAAAATGTTTACACATACTTACAAGCAAAATGTTTACACATGCTTACAAGAAAAACATTTACACATACTTACAAGCAAAATGTTTACACATGCTTATAAGAAAAACATTTACACATACTTACAAGCAAAATGTTTACACATGCTTACAAGAAAAACATTTACACATGCTTATAAAAAAATGTTTACATGTGCTTACAAGAAAAATGTAATGCTTATATGTGTTTACCAGCAGAATGTTTACACATGGTACACATACAAATTCTTTACATGTGGTATACATGATGAGTGCTATACATATCTTCAGTGTGAACTTCCACTTGGCTTATACTGATGTCAATAGCTAGTCAACAGGTAACCTGGCAGCCACATCGTACCTAAGTGCATGATACAATTTTAATGTATTTTATTAACCCTCGGTGCATGCACGAAGGTACGGTACTTGGTCTGTCATTCGCTGGGCATCGAGCTGCAGAGATCAGCAATCACTTTTACGTGCTGGTAAGGTTATGACATGACAAGCTCGACAATGGCTTGCAATGTGACTTGTGGATTCTGCTAACATGCTTTCATTCTCGAGTTATGGCTGGCTCTCCTTGACAATCTTGGACCTCTCCAACCACAAAAGCGCCCATAGTTAACTACCTAAGTATAGGTTAGAGACCGAGGCCTAGGGATCTACGCGGTATAGAAACCCGAGAGGAAGCCATATAGAACCCGAGCGCGTAGCGCGAGGGTTCTATGGCGACGCGAGGGTTTCTATACCGCGTAGATCCCGTTGGCCGAGGTCTCTAACCGGCTTAGAGTATAGCAACCGTTGCTATCCAACAAGGAATTTTCGACGCTGCGCAATTAATGTTTTGTAAAGAACACGGCCTTACTTCAGCGATGGGAAAACACAGTCGAGTTTAGCCTAGAGTACGTCGCTAAACGGCTTTCCATGTCTTGTTACACCTTGCTGGTACTCTGTCTCGTCTCCTACCGTCCTTCCGCCATCGCGTTAGCGTCTGCTAGTGGCTTTCTGACGCAACAAAAGTTAGCTTCTGGAACTCACTCACGCTCACACGTGTACAAGGCCTCACATCACGCGTGCTTGTAATAACAATGTTTTGGCTTGTTATGAATGCACTTTCACTAAGCAAACTGTGGTCTATCTGTTCGCGGAAGGACTCTATCTGTTCGCGGATGGACTCTATCCGTTCGCGGATGGTCTCTACAGCAAATAGATCCTCTGATCTAATAAATCTGATTGGTCAATAACATTGAGCTATACTCTAAGTACTTTTAGATCTTATCTAAACAACAGGACGGCTCTGACGGTGCGTAGACATCTCAAGAAAAACCCAATCAAAGCCTATGTCAATGGCTACCTACTCGTACACTTGATTGTTACTAGAACTAGTTACATAGAGATTACTCCCTGTGACTACACAGACATCAGAATATTGATAGTGCTTACAGAGATCATCAATTTTGGTTAATTTGCGTAGGCATAGTACAAGTACGTCTTGTTATCTCTATACCATGACATGACAGTAAAGTTTCCATTAGGAGTGATACAAATACCGCACACATCGGGAGTTTCTTTGGTATGGTAAGCTTTGTGTAATCTGGTGTGCAAGACATCTGCTCATTGCAGGCAAAAGGCTTCTGTGTTATGCTGATTAGGAAAACAGCCAAAGCCAGCAAGGAAAAAGCTATTTTCAAGAACAGTAGCACAAGTTTGAGAGAAATGATAAGAAACTCAGTACTTGAACATGGATTTCATAAAAAATGTCATTCCCAGACATAACTCTTCACAAGCGATGGGCAACTATTGTTGCCTGGCAAGTTCGATGTCACAGGAAGTGGGCGTCAAAATTGGAAGATATAGGCATAATAGGGCAGTTGGAGGTGGGACAGTGGACCCATGGAGAGGGCCAAAGGCCCTGCCTAGCAGAGCGATAGCAGGAAAACCTAACACCACTGGGTCTCCTGAGCCCCCTTGACATAAAAACCATGCCAAGCAAGCACTAACTTTGTCTCACACGTGTTGTTTCGACCGGCAGAGTGATCCTAGCACACGACAGTAGGTAGATTGTCAAGTGGGTGTGGCTAACAGCACTCATCAATGACAACTGCGCGTTGTGCAAGTTGATTTTGCGTATTAACAGTGAACACAGCACTAGTTAGTCTGTGTAATGGTTACAATGGTTAAAGAAACAGAGGCTAGAATTGCTGTCCGCACTTGGAGGGTCAAGCTATGTATTTGATAGAAATTGTAAGTCAAATACTGGGCGCATGTTTACTACATGTACAGATATTTCAACGCTTTATTCTTAAAGAAAAATCTGAAAGATATTGAATCATCATGGGCACTACTGAACAAGCACACATTTATAATAAAACTAACTACAGTCTAGAGTCACTACTGAATCACTACTACTACAGTACCGCTCACGAGTAAGTGGACCAACACCCGCGGGAGACTCGCAGGCAACCCGGGGGTAATTTTATCTTGCCCGCGGAACCGTGTATCATTAACCGCGGGTAGATGCGAATACAGAGTGCATCACGCGCTGGTGCGGATACGTGCGAGCACTGTATATGCTCGCGAAAGTCACACAACGACAACGTGAGTCTGCCTAGCTATCCAGCGGGTAGCGAGTGCATGCAAGGCTGCATGAGGACCGCGGGTTAGTGTGGTGCGGGCAGCGGGTACACGTCCACGGACCCGCGGGCACCCCCGAGTTACGCGCGGTTAGCCCGCGGGTTTGAGTACACTTACTCGTGAGCGGTACTGTATAGCTCATGGTCTCTGATGACAGCTGGTACTAGTACATGTAGACTTTAGAGGAAAGATATGCTGCAACAAGTACTGTTCCATCGTTACCAACCTCTACATCGGTTGTGCGCCCCCTTCCACCAGTATTGATGATCTTGACAGCCTCTCCACAGGGACTGTAGACAGCTACACTAGACTTGTGATCAGTAACAAGGAGATGACCTGCATTGTCCATCCCTAGTCCGTCTGCAACCATAGGTTTACTGCTAATTAACTTCCCTTCAAGAGTGTAAATATACACCTTACTCCTGATAGAAACGTATACTTTGTCATCCATGTCTACTACAACTCCGCGAGTTGGTCCTGGCAGACTATGGCTACGCAGCAATTTACCATTGTTGTCATAAATCAAGAAATTTGCATTGCGAATACCTGTCGTGAAGTAGAACCGATTTCGACAAATGGCAATATGAAAAAAATTTGGCCCAGAAGCAAAGACTCGAATGAATTCTCCATTTGATGAAAGTTCGTACACTTGATTGTTACTACTACTAGTTATACAAGAAAATTAAAAAGATTTCTATCGAAATCAGAAGGATGTAGGGTTGTGAAATCTACCACTGGTCAACAATGTAAACTAACAAGGAACAAGCATGGAATGGTAACACGATTGACTTGCTAACAGACCATAGATCCCTACATCAGTGGCTGCTGTAGTTGACTATAGCTAGTTCAACTTGTTGCTGTTGACTGACACCTGACGTGCATTCTGCTTGTGACAGCTTATGTACAGCCACTGATGTAGGGATCTATGGTCTGTTAGCAAGTCAATCGTGTTACCATTCCATGCTTGTTCCTTGTTAGTTTACATTGTTGACCAGTGGTAGATTTCACAACCCTACATCCTTCTGATTTCGATAGAAATCTTTTTAATTTTCTTGTTTGTGTCCTTTTTTCTTTTTCAGTGAAGTGCAGTTCAATATCATGCAATTACTGTGCCATCTTTGTTTCCACCATTGGTTTGGTTTTCCTGTTGTTGATGGCTTTCTTTATTATTAACAATTTTAAACTTGTAGCTAAATAATTCTTATGCTGTAGATATCAGCTCGCCTACGCATGCATGAATACAGTGCATACGAGCCCCACCCACACTTGTTTACAGCGGTTATAATTGTCTGGCAAGGCAGAATGGTGATTCTGCGCTTGCTAGCTTACCGTTCTTCGAAGACACCAGACAAATATGTGTTCTCCGTGATCTATACTGCTTGGCGATACTCAAGCTTGTGCTTGGTCACGTGCGCTTACCACAGCTTGGTCACGTGCGTATTGCGCAATCACATTAATGGCGTCTAACACTTAGCTGACAATGGATCACGATCGAGAAATCGCGGAATTTATATCGCCGTTTCGCTAAAAACTAAGTTCAAAAGGCACATGCCAGGAGAATTTCACGACTGTTCGTGGGTGTTTTGGTCCCGGCACTGCTCACGTAAAGGTGCTAGGCGAGTGGAAGAAAGAATAAGAAGAAAACGAAGATGACGAAACTCGATTTTCACCGTTTCCAGGTTCGTCACTTTAGTAACAATCTTGAGCTATCTCCTTGCTACTGTAAGATGGGGCAACGCCAGATAGCAGATTTAAGTGTCTTTGGACCTATAAAATTCATCACCAGGCGAAATATCAGCGTTTCAACGCTAATACATGTATGTAGCCGCCATCTTGTTTTCTCGTTCAACCCTACATAGGGAGACACTACCGTGTCTCCCTAATAAATATTACTCTCTGTGAATGCACAGTCACCAGAATACCGATAGCCACTAGCGTGCTTGCGAAGATCAACTGCTTTCATCAATTTACCACAGGCATAGTACAAGTAGATCTTGCTGTCTGTGTTCCAAGATGTGACAGCAAAGTTGCCATTAGGAGCGATACAAATACCGTGAGCATTGGGAATGCTGAGGACTTTCCTTGGCGTGGTAAGCTTTGCGTAATCTGGTGTGCGAGACATTCGGTCATAATTGCAGGCAAAGACTTGTGTGGTTAGGACAAGAGCCACAGCCAACAAGAAGAGTACCTTCATACTTGATGCCTTGTTGAACATGAACAGTATCGCACAAGATCAAATGATGTTTGGTAATGAAATGAGTCTCTTAAATAAGAAACTTAAGTGTACAATCAAACAGCTGTGTGTTTATTTTAGAAATGTCGTGCAATTTTATAAGCCACCTTTTAGGATTAAAGCATAGGTCGAATGCACTCAGTAAGAGCTATTAAAACTATGTGAACTGAAAATGTGTATAGAAGGTACCAATAACATAGCAGGTGAACATTACTTAAAGCTAACAACATTCGTGCCCTGTCCAGCCTATCATAACCAAATTTTGTATGGTAAGACTTAAGGCATTTGGCATAATCTATAACCACTTCACTCACAGATACAAGCTCATTGAGATAAGGCATAGGCAGTGCATCAAGCTCTCTAGAAGTACATATCCGAGAAAGGAAAGATTAGTATGGACCTGATTTGTCTCCACTGCCCTTTCCATTGAAAGGACACTTTAAGAATCCAAACAAGAACAGTGTTACACAAGATCGAATAGACGCTTAGTAATGAAATGAGATTCTTGTATAAAATTTAGTTACGTAGAGTGCATGTTTATTTTTGGAATATCATGTAAGTTTCTAAACAAATTTTTGAGATAAAAACACAAGCAAGATGTTTATACATGCTTACAAAAACACATTCTTTCAGTTGAGCTATATGTGATGTATATTATGCTGAAATGCTATTTATATCTTCAGTGTAAACTTTCACTTGGCTTCTACTGATGTAAATATCTAGTCAACAGTTCCATAGTGGTAACCTGGCAGTCATGCACTCATTGCTCCGCTCATTGCAGGTAAAAGGCTTCTGCAATTATGCTGATTAGGAAAAAGCTGCAAAGCCAGCAAAGAAAAAGCTATTTTCAAGAACAGTAACACAAGTTTGAACATCGGTTTATTAGGAAAATGATAAGAAACTCAGTGCATGATCATGGATTTCATAAGAAATGTCATTAAACCGATGACTTAACCCTTCACAAGCGACGGGCAACTATTGTTGCCTGGCAAATTTGATGTCACAGGAAGTGGGTGTCAAAATTTGAAGATAGGTTGCCGATAGGCAAAATAGGGCAGTTGGGGGTGGGACGGTGGGTCCATAGAGAGGGCCGGAGGCCCTGCCTAGCAGAGTGATGGCGGGAAAACCTAACATCACTGGGTCTCCTGAGCCCCCTTGACATAAAAAGCAGCCAAGCATGCACTAACTTTGTCTCACACATGCTGTTTTCACCGGCGTTTTTTGCTCCAGTGAGAGTGACCCTAGCACACGACAGTTGGTAGATTGTCAAGTGGGCGTGGCTAACTGCACTCATCATTGACAACAAGCCCGCACGTTGTGAAAGTTGATTTTGCGTCTTAACAGTGAACACAGCACTAGTTAGTCTGTGTAATGGTTACAAAGGCTAGTGAAATGCACAGGAAGAAAGGCTAGAATTGCTGTCCGCACTTGGAGGGTTAAGCCATGTTTTTGATAGAAATTGTAAGTCAAATACTGAGCGCATGTTTACTACATGTACAGATTTTTCAAATAACGCTTTACTCTTAAAGAAAAATCTGAAAGATATTGAACCATCATGAGCACTACTGAACAATACACATTTATAATGAAACTAACTACAGTCTAGAGTCACTACTGAATCACTACTACTATAGCTCATGGTCTCTGATGATAGCTGGTACTAGTACATGTAGACTTTAGAGGAACGATATGCCGCAACAAGTACTGTTCCATCGTTACCAACCTCTACATCACATGTGAGTCCATTTACACCAGTATTGATAGTCTTGACAACCTCTCCACATGGACTGTACACAGCTACACTAGACTTGTGATCAGTAACAAGGAGATGACCTGCATTGTCCATTGCTAAACCATCTGCAATTTCTTTGGTAGTAAATGTGCCAAGTTTTACTCCTTCTAGAGTGAAGCTATACACTATTTTCTTATCCCAAGAAGAAACATACACTTTGTCATCCATGCCTACTATAACTCCACGAGCATGTTTTGGTATTTTATGGCTACGCAACAGTTTACCATTGTTGTCATAAATCAAGAAGTTTGCATTGGTAATACCAGTGGTGAAGTAAAACCGATTCTGACAAATTGCAATGTGAAAAAAACTTTGACCAGAAGCAAAGACTCGAATGAATTCTCCATTTGATGAAAGCTCGTACACTTGATTTGCACTAGAGCTGGTTACATAGAGATTACTCTCTGTGAATGCACAGTCACCAGAATACCGATAGCCACTAGCGTGCTTGCGAAGATCAACAGCTTTCATCAATTTACCACAGGCATAGTACAAGTAGATCTTGCTATCTTTGTTCCACGATGTGACAGCAAAGTTGCCATTAGGAGCGATACAAATGCCATGAGGATTTGGAACATTGATGACTTTCTTCGGTGTGGTAAGCTTTGCGTAATCTGGTGTGTGAGACATTCGCTCATAATTGCAGGCAAAGACTTGCGTGGTTAGGACAAGAGTCACAGCCAACAAGAAGAGTATATTCATACTTGAAACCTCGTTGAACAATAAAAGTATGACACAAGATCGAATAGATGTTCGGTAATGAAATGAGAAATGAGTCTCTTATATAAGAAACTTAGTGCACAGTCATGTGAACACAAGCAGCTGTGTTTGTTTTTGAAATGTCGTACAATTTTATAGACAAAAAAGTCACATTTTAGGAATAAAGCATAAGTCAAATACACTCACTATGAACTATTCAAAGTATGTGAACTGAAATGTTTATAGAAAGTATCAATGTTTATAGCAGGTGAACAAAACCTATATCACTAGCTTCCAGGACTTGATAAGTTATGAGTACACTCTTCTGTTGACTTCCGTGATCAAGCATGAGGAAAACGCTAAACTGAGCTTGAAATTCAAGTGTTACAGTACGTGCTACATAGCTATGGTATGTTGATGTAGAGAAGAACTAACAAACAACAGTGCAGCAATAACATACAGCATTATACCAAGCTCTATAGAGCTACCTTAGGAATGAAAAGACAATTCCATGCATGCATGCAGAACAAATCACATTATCAACTTGTCAGCTGAATTGTATGAACAAGAAACAGTATTCAGGCAAATGTTGCTCTTGTTTTCTACATTTTCCTCTTGCTGAAGTCTGGCAACGGCCGATGATAAACCAGGCCTCCAAATTTTACTCGAAATTGGCTAACTTAAGCCTGCTGTACAGCACAAAAAGCTGGCTGGAAAATTTAGGTAAACCTCAAGATATATGCCTGAACTATGAGAATACTCGCTTAACTCATGGGTACAATTTTGACCAACCGTGAAATCGCTAAAAGAATTACAGTCACTAGTCCCATACATTTGCATTAGCGCCACCTTGTGCGGCACACTCGTATTTTTCACGTGACCCCTGCCGACCCCCTGATATGATGGTGTGATTTATGGTGATGTGACTAGTGTGACTTAGGTGCGGTTGAAAATGTTAGCAATGTTGTCATTGAACAAATTTATTTGTGTACTAGTTGTTTATCGTGATGAGAACCAACATAGCTAGCATACTAAATTTACCAATGATAATATTATGTGATAGAATACGCATTGTTTTGCGAGCAGTGTTATTGTGTTCAAATTGATCAAACACATTTCGATTTCAAAAAATAGTGAGCTCTGTTAAATCCTGTCTTCATCAGCCTAGAATGTCGTGCCATGCATGGACTTTTTTGCAGTTTATAACTTTAGTGCTACAAAATGGCTTTTATTAGTCAATACATTTTTGTAACACATCGTCACTTGTAACACTTACATAGCTCTGTTACTATATATGATCTGCTGCTTGCCTGCATGTTCCATGGATCTGCTGGTCACTTGCACTGCAACTTGCATGCTTCCATGGATCTACTGCATGCACGCGTGCTGCCATAATCATGCATCTGTTAACCGCATGCTAACTTTCATATGCTACTCCACCAAGGCATCTGCACCTTTGGTGCTTTAATTTATCAGTAAGTTCATCAACATAATTATCTACAAAATTGCGAAGTAAAGGTATAGCAGCTTGTCACGACTATTTGGCAGTTGATTGTGTATCTCACAGTTCTCTGCCATCGCCAGAGAAACCATTTTCTTCAGCTTAAATAGACCACTTGGCTGTGTTTCGTTCTAAAGAAAATTGAAACTAATTAGAAACAGACTGTAGCAATATCCTCATTCCTGGATGACTGGTGTGACTTAGGTGTGGTTGAGAATGTTAGCAATGTAGTCATTGAACAAATATTTGTGTACTAGTTGTATATTGTGATGATAAACCAACATAGCTAGCATACTAAATTTAACAATGATATTATGTGATAGATTACAAGAAAATTAAAAAGATTTCTATCGAAATCAGAAGGATGTAGGGTTGTGAAATCTACCACTGGTCAACAATGTAAACTAACAAGGAACAAGCATGGAATGGTAACACGATTGACTTGCTAACAGACCATAGATCCCTACATCAGTGGCTGCTGTAGTTGACTATAGCTAGTTCAACTTGTTGCTGTTGACTGACACCTGACGTGCATTCTGCTTGTGACAGCTTATGTACAGCCACTGATGTAGGGATCTATGGTCTGTTAGCAAGTCAATCGTGTTACCATTCCATGCTTGTTCCTTGTTAGTTTACATTGTTGACCAGTGGTAGATTTCACAACCCTACATCCTTCTGATTTCGATAGAAATCTTTTTAATTTTCTTGTTTGTGTCCTTTTTTCTTTTTCAGTGAAGTGCAGTTCAATATCATGCAATTACTGTGCCATCTTTGTTTCCACCATTGGTTTGGTTTTCCTGTTGTTGATGGCTTTCTTTATTATTAACAATTTTAAACTTGTAGCTAAATAATTCTTATGCTGTAGATATCAGCTCGCCTACGCATGCATGAATACAGTGCATACGAGCCCCACCCACACTTGTTTACAGCGGTTATAATTGTCTGGCAAGGCAGAATGGTGATTCTGCGCTTGCTAGCTTACCGTTCTTCGAAGACACCAGACAAATATGTGTTCTCCGTGATCTATACGGCTTGGCGATACTCAAGCTTGTGCTTGGTCACGTGCGCTTACCACAGCTTGGTCACGTGCGTATTGCGCAATCACATTAATGGCGTCTAACACTTAGCTGACAATGGATCACGATCGAGAAATCGCGGAATTTATATCGCCGTTTCGCTAAAAACTAAGTTCAAAAGGCACATGCCAGGAGAATTTCACGACTGTTCGTGGGTGTTTTGGTCCCGGCACTGCTCACGTAAAGGTGCTAGGCGAGTGGAAGAAAGAATAAGAAGAAAACGAAGATGACGAAACTCGATTTTCACCGTTTCCAGGTTCGTCACTTTAGTAACAATCTTGAGCTATCTCCTTGCTACTGTAAGATGGGGCAACGCCAGATAGCAGATTTAAGTGTCTTTGGACCTATAAAATTCATCACCAGGCGAAATATCAGCGTTTCAACGCTAATACATGTATGTAGCCGCCATCTTGTTTTCTCGTTCAACCCTACATAGGGAGACACTACCGTGTCTCCCTAATACATTGTTTTGCATGTGTTCGATCGTGATTCGTGTTTTTACAATCGTATTTGATCGTGTATCTCACGAACTGAGAAAAGTGATTGAAAAACCATGCTTTAAGTATGCTTCTGTAGCTTACAAATCGAAAATGCAAATGCAATTCTGTGTTACTGGTTATACATGTTTCACAAATTATAAGTGGCACAATACCAAAATTGTAGATTCTCTACATTCTCTTCTCATTCGCTGTTTTAGTCTTGGTTTTGCATGTGTTACAAAAATGTATTGAGTACTAAAAGACATTTTGTAGCACTAAAATTATAAACTGCAAGAAAGTCCATGAATAGCATGACATTCTAGGCTGATGAAGACAAGAGTCTTCATCAGTCTTCATCAGCCTTGCCTAGATCATCCAAGCCTAGAAGTATTCTGTTTCTACGCTTGGAGTCTTAAGTTTAACAGAGCTCTGTCACGGAATTTCAATAGAGCTCACTCTTTTCTGAAATCGAAATGTGTTCGATCAATATCACTGCTCGAACACATGCAAAACAATGCATAATCTATCACATAATATCCTTATTAAATTTAGTATGCTAGGTATAAAAAGGTTAGCAGTAGCCATAGAATATGAAGCGATGCTTGTAGGAATGGGACATAGGAAATTACACACATTTGCAGTGACAACGTGTTTTCAAGACAAGGATACAAAAATGTCGGCATGAACGCCATTCTTCATTCAGAACATGCCATGTATACAAGAACTTAAAGAGGCTGATTGTGATAGTGATATCTGAGCAGTAACTTAAAGAACTTTTACAATGGTCTTAGATTCTCTTTCTATGCTTGGAGTCTTAAGATATCAGTGCCGCTCGACACTGACATGCAGAGATGACTGAGATTTTTAAAAAGTGTAATGAGCAAAAATTTTTAACTCTTACGGCAAAAAACCATCTACAGCTTGAAATAAAACAATAAAATTGAAAAGAAAAAATTGTTGTCAAAACAAGCAGCCCATGCAAGCATCAGCTGATTCATACAATTGATGCAAACAAAGCATTTAGAGACTAACAAAGTACTGATCATTAAACAACTTTCAGTTTCCGATTGTGCACTATTGAATGCAATACAGTATACAGTGATTGCATTGTAGCAATCTAGAGTTCAACATGAAGCTACGTGGTTCTCTCCTAGTGATTGTCTGTTGTCTGGTTGTTGAATGCTGTGATATCCTTCAAAACAACTTTACATCGATCTTTGCACCTAAAATTCCTCTGGTTTTCACTGTCCAAGGACTACTGTTCCTGCTATATCCACTTGTGGGTCACCTGACAGATGCCTATCTGACTAGATATCGTAGCTTGAAGACGTCTTTTGGCATATTAATTTTCACATTTTGTGCTGCCGCAGTCTACTGTGGAATTGACCTGACAGCAACAAGTATATGGAAGTTAACAATCTTTCATCATCGTGAAACAATAGTAGCATGGGTTGTACTAAGTGCAGTGTATGTTGTTGGACTGGTGTTGTTTCAGGCTAATGCCATTCAGTTTGGACTGGATCAGCTACTAGAGGCTCCCACACCAAAACTCACTGCTTTTATCCACTGGTACTACTGGGCTAAGAATGTTGGCAGTTTGACAACGTTCTATGTATATGGTGGAAGTATTATGATCTCAGAAGAAATGGATGTGTTGACAAATGGCACAATACGTCGAACTATTACTAATACTAGTATAAACAACATTGCTATTATTCTAGTGCTTACGGTGGCTATTGCTATTCTCCTACAAGTACTGATTAAATTGTGTGTCACAAAGAAGCACTTTTATATTCAAAAAGCAGGTCTTAACCCATTTAAGAATGTCTACAAAGTGCTCAAGTACTCTTGGAAGCACAAGGTCCCTGAGCATCGAAGTGCCTTTACTTACTGGGAAGAGGATATTCCACGTCGTATTGACCTGGGCAAGAACAAGTATGGAGGACCATTCACCAATGAGGAGGTGGAGGACACCAAGACATTCCTACGCATCCTACCACTTCTCCTGTGTCTATTTGGATACCATCTAGCAGGAGATGGCTACTCTGCTCCAATACAGCTCCAGAGGACTAGCTGGCAGTACTGATATTGATTGTGATTAATCCACTCCACTTGAGCACTCTTGTTGCAGTTGTTGGTATACCACTGTATCGACTGGTGATTGTGAAAGTGATTCCAAGATTGAAAAGTGTTCGAATGTTGACAAAAATGTGGATCGGTCTGTACCTCTCACTACTTCAAGTCGTGTTATATATCATAGTGGTGGTTAACCATGACACCACATACTGGCAGCAACATCACACTATCAAAGACTGTAGTACTATTCTTACTGGTTGTATTTTCTCTCAAAATAATTGGCACTGTCAAAAGTACAATGACCCAGTTGACAACACCTACCTGTGGTTCATCATACCTCAGCTTCTCAATGGTCTCTCCTCCCTGCTTGTCACCATGACAGTGTTTGAGTTTATCTGTGCCCAAGCTCCTCGCACCACACAGGGGCTGTTCATTGGGCTGTGGTATGCCACCTTCAGCATAAAGTACATATTAATTGTAGGCATTCTAGACAATGTCATTGCTGAGAGGAGGTCCTGGTTGATTTATGAAGGAGTAAAGGTAATATTGATCCTGGTGTCACTGGTGCTGTTCTTTTATGTGTCTAGACGCTACTGCTACCGAGAGCGAGACGAGATAGTCAACGTGCAGGCAATGATTGAGGACACTCATGAGAGGTGGTTAGACCAGGAGGAGGAGTACATGCAAGAACGAAGAGAATTTTATCAAACTATTAGGATGTACAAATAGGACATTAATTTTGATATAAAAAAAGAAATTGATGTGTACACGGTAATACTAAATAAAGTCTCTTGACATTTTTTTGTAACATGTACTATAGAATTTTAAATTGTAAACTATTGTTTAGCTTGTGAAATTTAGGCGAACACAAAAGATATCAACTCCGCGGTAAGTAAAGTGTGCAAAAGTCTCAAGAACAAAATTTATCCACACAACAAGTAAGCTAATGATTTGTAAGGTACTAACTAATAAAGGAATGCAGTTACAAACAAATTGCTGCTAGTAGAGAGTAACTCCATTGTCGTCGCTAATGTACAGTTGACCTGTCTGATCAGATAAGATGAAAGCAGGATCCTTAAAGCTAGAGCCATCACTATCGCCAACATATCCCAGAAACTGTCCTTGTTGATTAAACATACAAACTGTATTACGGTTATGTTCGGTCACATAAAGTATGCCGCTTGCATCAACACACAGACCATACGGACGATTTAGCTGACCTCTTCCTTCGCCTTTGCTTTTGATAACAGCCAACAGTTCACCCTCGGGAGTGAACTTTTGAACTCTGTCATTGTATGTGTCCGATACATACACCATTCCATCTACATCGACAGCTATGCCGCGTGGGTGGTTCAACTCTCCAGGTTGCGCTCCTTTAGTACCGAAACAGTGAGAATAGCCTAAGTCAGCATTAAGGACCTGGACACGATTGTTGCCATACTCAGATACATAAATCCTTCCACTGCAATGAACAGCTACATCCATTGGACGGTCAAACTGTAGTGGTCGCAATCCCTTGGTGCCCACTGTAGCTATGAAAGCACCCTCTGCTGTCAACACTTGTAGACGATGATTACCAAAGTCGGATACTATAACTCGATCATTTTGTGTCACCGCTACTCCACGTGGATACTTGAACTGTTCTTGTTTAGAGCCAAGCTCTCCAACCTTTCTGATGGTCGTGTTAGTAGTAGAGTCAATGATGGTGATGCAATCCATGTTACGCTCAGCTACGATGAGATTACCATTCCTCACAATGGCTAATCCTCGAGGAGTTGACAGATCAGTGAATGTTTGCCTTGGCTTCCTGGGAATAACCTCTACATTGAGAGGTGTGTCAAGGACATCAGTCCCTCCAACCTGAACCCTCAGCTGGTGGAGACCAGCAGTGGCAGGAGAATAGCGAATCTCAAAGCTGCCAGGAGATACTTGGTGTACAATGCACCTAACAACTAGTGTGGGGTCAGCTACTGGAGAGAGGTGACACGAGACCTGCTCAGAGGAGAAAGGAGATGCACTGCTAAGATCAAAGCTTGTTTTGTCCCCTGCTACTGCAAACTGCCCATATCTGACTACACTACCTAGACTGTGACATGCTTGAAGAACACTAGCGCTCTTTGCAAACCTCACTTTGGTCTCCTTCACTGGTTGGAGGTTGTCCAGTGAGCAGACAGCTACCATGCGCTCTATCATCTGTCTCTTCATCACAAGAATTTCCTGCTGGCTCCCGATCCTTAGCTCATTCTCCACATACTCTTTACAGGTCTTCAGCTGTGTGATGGTAATGTCCGCTTCTTTTTTGCGTACAGATATTTGCTGAATGTAAGCATCAGAAACTTGGTCAAGCTCTCTCATCAGACATTTCTCTGACTCACGTAAGAGCTGAATCAACTGATGAACCATGGTCTCAATCTCCTTCTTCGCAGCTCCTACCTGCCCCACGAAGTCTTCTTTTTGACTTTCCATTGCTTTTACAGCAGTGTTAATAATACCTAGCTTCTGATTAACTTTTTGGAGGTTGTCTACAAGCTGTAGCTGGTGTCTTGGAAAAGAATCAATGATTGGTTCGTAGTCATGATAACGATGCACTTTACCAGCAGTACAAAGATGACACACAAGTTTGTCACACGTGTCGCAGTACACTTTCATTGGTTCACCATGGCTGCCACATTCTATGGTGGGCAGCTCCCTGAGGGGAACTAGCTTGGAGGCAGTGGTGGTTACATCATCCATCTCTAATATCTGATGACTGGCAAAATCTCCCCATTTGTTGTGCATGTCAACACAGGTCTGGCAAAGAAATTTAGAGCATTGTTTGCAGTATCCAGTGGCCTGTTCTTTGTGGCAGTTCTCACAGTTATTCTGCTTGGACCCAGACACCTTTTCTAGCACTTGATGGAGCTCCAGTAGGTTATTGATGAGGAAGGCAGACTGGAATCCACTCACTCCCTTGTCGGGTTGCTGTGTGATCTGCCGGCACACAGGGCAAGAGATAAAGTACTTGTCTTCTTTGACTTCCACTGGGAAGCGACCAAGACAGCCATGACAAGAAGAGTGGAGACAGGGCAGTGTCCTGGGGTGAGTATAGTGATCCAGACAGACTGGACAGGTGAGCTGCTGCTCGAGATTAGCAAGAGCCTCCTTAACTGCGGATGCCTTCTCTGTGGCCATTGTAACTAGTAGCTGTAACAAACTGGTAGGGCACAGTAATACTGTTGTAAGGGCTGGTTGTGGTTAGAGTGTCCTAATAGCTTATCTAATCTAATTATACAGCCATAATTCTGTTACATATGTATACAATAAGATTAAACAGAGTGAGATAATTTCAGTCTTTAGTCCTCTTGTTCAAAAGGTCAATAATGTATTTTGTGCACACCCAATCAGATATAGCAGTTCCTTTGTCAAAGTACATGTCAGCATAGGACGGCATAATTATGCACATGTATCAGTATTTTGATAAATCAAGCATGTAGAGTAGGTATCAAGCTATCAATAATAACAATATCAATATATCAATATCAATATCAGTAACAATATCTCGCACTGCGAGACAGTCATTTCTATCTTCTTTGTGTACAAGTGTACTGCGTAGCAGCAACAAAATAATACCTATTATTATGATACACGATGTATTCCTGTTGCACATGGACCTTGGTACACAGTATGCATAGTTATTATTACTATTGTATGAATAACATCATTGATACATGTTTGTAATTTCCTGCATTTTCCCCGAGTGTATGCCTTATTAATTTTTTAGACAACATGGGCACAGCTGACACAATTTTCCTGGATGCTTCACAAGTTGTTGTCAACATTACCAAGTTCATGCTTACAGCACTTTGGCTGTGGTTTTGTGTCATAAATCACGTAAAGCATTCCTCCCAACATCAAATAATGCTATCAGACTTATTTTAGCAGTGACCTTGCAAGAGATGGAAACAACTCCATGAAATTAGCTTTCTTCAGTTCATCTTGGTCAAGACAAAACAGCACAATATCTACCACCTACATATCATGAGAGAGAGAGAGATAGAGAAAGAGAGAGTGGGAGGGAGGGAGGGAGGGAGGGAGGGAGGGAGGGAGAGAGAGAGAGAGAGAGAGAGAGAGAGAGAGAGAGAGAGAGTGTGTGTGTGTGAGTGTGAGTGTGTAAGAGAGAGAAGGAGGGAGGAAGGAAGAAAAAAAGAATAACAAAATTTATGAAAATATTTCCGTATGAATACAACATTTCAGTTACGTCTCAATGACTACTTCAAAGTATATGTATGCAATGGAATACAAACCAAACATGCAATAAGCACAATAAACACATATAGCACAATAGTCGTGTATTGCACAACACACAAAGGGACTAATGCTAACATCAAGTAGTTCCATGGATATTTGTGTAGAGCACTTGTCCAGTATGGTCCTCATCATGAGCAGAATCTCATCTCGAGCAGCTGGTAGCAACACCTGTGCCGGGGACATTAGACCGGGTGTGTTAGGAGGCGGGGTCATACCAACCTACACAAAAGAGAGCATGAACAAGAATAATTTGCAAAAAGAATAAATTTGCATTGTACAAGCTAGCCACAAATATGTGACCAGGGAAACGAAACCTCGTAAATCAAAACAACGCAAAATATCGAATTTTGTCAGTATCAATGCTTGTGTGAAAAACTATCTTTGTTCTTTTCAATACAAAATTTGTTTTTGACAAAAAAGTCAAATTGCTATGAATATCTTTTTAAGCTTTTTTCATCTACTAGAGATTCCTTTAAGGTTCATTTTCCAAGATCCGGTAACATAATATGGTATGCTTAGCATCTCTATGCAACACTAACTAGTATGACACAAACCTGAATAGGTGGTCTTGCTGAGTGAGGGAAGGTATTCCCGTGCTGTGTTCCTTGGTAGATCGACACCTCTTTAGCTAGCGTCAGCACAATTGTCACGGGACGTAGCAGAACCATCAAATTCAGAGCACGTTTGGCTATTTCACTCACAAATCTGCTGGCACGTAGTTTCTTCAATACTTTGTCTTCTTCGCCTTGTGCTGGAGAGGTGGCTGACGGAGTTGTAGGCGGAGTAGAGGGCGGAGTGCTATGGGAGTGTATAGCAAGGTCAAGCAGGCCCATAATAACAGCAGCTACGTCCACATAGTTCTCCCAAAGATGAAATCCGCGCCCCATCAGCTCTGCCGCAGAGCAACGCAATGGAGAATAAACGCTAGAAGGTCGCAATGGCTTCTCGAGTAAAACTGCTTGCAGCGTTTTAGCAGTCTGTCGAGCAATCGTAGGGTCAAGCAGCTCAAAAAAATCAGTAAGATGAGGTGGAAGGGATTTTACTGACGATCTCGATCGTTTATTGTGAGGCGACATGCTTTTGGTTTCGGTGTTGAACTCAGCTCCAATCATTCCGAGGATGATCAATGCAGTTGTTTGCTGTTGTTGAGTGGGCGTGGCTTGAGCAAATTGTGAACCGAGGCCCATATCGCCGAAATCAGCCTCGTCGTGAGCTTTGTTTCCTTCGTGTGCAGTCTTGGTGAAGGAAGAAGGAGTTTGTAGCTTGCCGGCCCACACTTTTACCAGCATTCTCCTTCCATCTCTCCCAACACGACGTAGCTCAGACTGCAACAAAGCTTGAGCTGCTTCTCGTATCTATAGCACACAAAGAAAAGGTATAATAAGTCTTATTGAAAATGTACATACATGTATAAAACCTTATTCCTTATAATATACGTTTTAGACTAGAAATCACAAATTTTGATGCTGTCAAAAATATTTTTGATGTATGAACAAGCAAATTCTTTAGTACACAATAATAATGACTAAATTAAAACGGTTGTCTTTATTATTTAAAACAGTTTATAATTAATAATTATAGTCTAGATGCTCTCTTTGGTCTAGCTAGCTATGCCCACATGTCAACAGACATGGAAGGGATTACCAAATCTTACTAGACTGTGTGCATATTGTCAGTTTTAGTTTCTGTACTAGCTGTTAAAAGAAAACAGTGTGCTAACAGGGATTATACTGGTAAAGAAAGAGATTTCCTGATAAAAACACGTGTTACATAAAAATCATGTGTACTAAACACGCAATGCTGTTCACTGTAAACTCTGTCCAATTAGCAACCATGCTCCATGCCATGCTCTATCTACTAGTAGATATTTCTGCTAGAACGATTAACTTGAAAATGACGAAATTAATAAGACAATGTGTAGATTTGAGAATGTGTAGATTTGAGTCATTATACCACAAAATTGAAGCTCCTGAAAACGTACATTTAGAATTTTAGCAAATTTTTCACACTATGCAACACATTCTACACATTCTTCTATCATTACCATCATCTTATAAAAAATATTCTGTGACTTGCTCTTAAAAAGCATCCATTATTGTTCCACTTATACTGTACATTTAGATGCATGTAAAAGCCCTTTACAAGAATGATGAAGCATTGATTTCTGTAAAACAAGCAAAACCCGTAATTTTGTTGTGAAATTGTCAGTTATAAATTGAGACATGTCAATCACATCATGATTACTAAGATACACTAAACCAGGAAAGTGATCATACATGATCCACTCCATTACGTCACTTGTGGAATTAGGAACAAATTTTTGACTAACATACATTGTAAAATAAGTCGACTTTCAGCACATAATTATGTTAACTGAATGATAACAGTATTCATAAGAGATAATGGTATTCATAGGCACGTCCTATGTACACTGTCACCATAAGAAGCCGAACAGGTACATTTTCAAGCACATGAGCAAGGGGAAAGCACCTAAATATAGTCCCTAGCATAATATGACGCCTACTAGTTCTGAAGATGTGAGTGGATCAACTATTTTCAACACCAGCCTATTAGCATCTTCTGTGCCTTATATGGTACATATTTCTGCCCATAGCTACGTCATGGGAAATATTTTCTAGAGAGCAATTTTTGTTATAGGTAATGCTTTCAAACTGGTACCACTAATAATAACTGTGTTATGAATAATTTGAGGAAAAGCATTTTCACTTGCAATGTCACATCCTTTCAGTGGATCACTCAGTCACTGCTATTTAAGTCCACAAGATCCGACTGAAATCCATCTCAGTTAGGCTCTAGTCAAGTTTAAATATTATTGAATTCCTCTGTAGCTAATCTACTAGTTCATTTATCAATGGCTGTAGTGTCAATACTGAAAGTATTTTTGATTCTATCACTGAATGTAATTGTGACACTACAAGCTCCAGCTCCACTGCAATTGCGTAACAAGTACACCTGTCTACCAAGAAATGGAACACAGTACAACTATGGCTACAGCAAAAGTGACTGGAAATCATGCAGCAAGACTGGCAACAATCCACTCAGATACACAGCAATGCAGTCACACATTATACATTCTCTAGGATTGCCACATTTTCAACTTTCCAATGACGAGTAAGTTATTACTTTTGATTTATCTTGTGCATGATTATTATGAAACTATTGTTGTTAATTTAGAACAAAGTGCTTCTCTGTGGACACATTCGACACTTCATCACTGGAAGCTTGTCCTGCATACTGCAAGATCAATAATGTCAAGAATTACAAAAGGTTCTTTTGTGATCATAAGACAGTTGATGATCTGAAGATCATACCACACACTGGAGATGCCGTCCTCATAAAGTCTCCAAAGTACGACTGCAATGAGAATGAGACATATCCCAAAGGCTTCATGTGTGTTTGTAGCCCAGGCGACCGTAAGATCAAAGGCGCCGCTCGGTGGTTATATCTCGTATACCATAGGAAATACGTATATTTTCCAGGAAGTGACGTCACATAGCAACACCGTAGCAACAAGATGGCGTCGTCGAAAAACGCACGCAAGATTACACTGCCGTCTTTCAGGAACGCGCTGTCATTCGCCTCTGGTGACTTCCATGGAGGCTCTACTACCTTGAGCGCTTCGTATAGTAACCATAAGAGCAGCTTCCTGGGCTACAAAATGGTTAACCCATGGCACCTCGGCGGTACGCGATATAACCTCGGGGTAAATTTTACTGCCCTCGTGCGCTTCGCGCCCTCGGGCGGTAAAATTTACCCCCTCGGTTATATCGCGTACCGCCTCGGTTGCCATGGGTTAACCTATACCTATAGTGTCAAACTGTCTTGCAGAGCTAACAGTCTAGTTGTATCACACTACGACATGAACCTCTTAGAAAATGATTACATTCAAGTAATCGACGGATCTAATGCTTATAGTCCAATAACTGGGGACTCATGGCCAGCAGACCAGCCACAGCAGTACTCTAGCACAAACCTGAAGGTGGTGTTCTGGAGCGATCGAGATGAGGCTCAAGGAAAAGGATTCAGTTTGCAGTTCAGTTGTCCCAGTTCCACTACAGAAGAAGTTCCCAGTCAGCAGCCAGGATCGGGAGAGAGCATTGATATACTCACTACTGTTTAGTAATTTATTAGGATTGCATCATTTTTAATATCATTGTAGTATTGTTATCATTAATAAGTTTTCAATAATTAATAGTCGACCCACATTTGCAGCGTGCATACATAATAATGCAGAATGAAAGAGTCAAGCTATTTCTTAGTGGCTATGCTGCTAAAAACTAAAAGTTTTGTGTCTTTTACTTGTAATATGCACCCTACTGCTGTATTTATGTGAGCCTAGTAGGCTTGTATGCTATTACTGATCCTACACTTAAGAAGAGACTAGCCCATTCCATTCAAGCAGTTTGAAATAAACTGTTCAATAGGCTCAAATCCAGTAAAGAATCTAACCAGAGAATGAGCTCAAATTGACCATTCTTTCAAGTTATGCATTACAGCTATTCTTGATAGGTAATTCAAAAGAGCTTACCTAATGTCTATAGCAACAATCATTATTAACACAATCACATTCTAATTCTCTAAAGGTTTAACTAATAGCATTCATTGTCCGGGACCTTATGTACACTGCTATGATAAGAAGGGGAATGATTTACAGAAGGAAAGAGTGGGCAGGTTTCTGTACCGAGTGAGTGGGTGAGCTACTAACAAAATAAGCAAATCATAGTATAGTATACACAAGTGAGAATTCAACACAATGACAAGTCATTTTCAAGTAAAGTTCTGTCTAAATAATTTTGTTGTGAAGTTGTCAGTTATAATTTGAGACATGTCAATCACATCATGATTACTAAGATACACTAAACCAGGAAAGATGATCACTCCATCACGTCACTAGTGGAATTAAGAACCAATTTTGAATAAAACAAATTAACACGTTCTCTTTCAAAGACTATCTTAAATAGTGTACATGTAGGTCTATGCATTGATTATTTATCACTTTAAGTTAAAAGTTCATGATTAGTGTCAATAATGCATGTGCAATAATTCCCCTGCCCAAGTGATTAAGATTAGCAGCAATACTGCAGTACAGCATTGCAGAATTCCAGTGCAAGATTCTACTATTGGGTGCTAGGTAAAATCATAATAATTATAACTGGTTGGTATTGTTATGTGTACCTGAGCAGTAATGCTCAACAATGAGTGGGTGTTAATTAATAGTATATATAGGTTATACCATGAAAAGGAGGGCAATACGGGATTTAAATCACTGCGGAAACCGATGGTATAGATGACGCGAGCGCGAAGCGCGAGGGCATCTCTTTCGGTTTCCAAGGTGATTTTAATCTCGTATTGCCCGACTGTTTCATGGTATAAGGTATTTGTACCATACTGCGCTCTCAGGTAAGCTTCCCAAGACTACCAAGCACTGAAACAAGCCCTCTACTGTCGCGAGAAGCCAGTAGTGTCGCCGTTTCCATCATCGAGCGACGATCGTGTAAGAGCTAGCCGTTTGAATTCATAAGTTAGTGACGATGCTTCAGTTTACTATCTTCCAGCTGAGTAGAAGCGCTACATTGGGTCCCACTAGAACCGCTTGAGCATGGAGAAGCTAACTACGAAGTATAAGTGGGTGAATCACATCTTTTTCCAAGCTACGACAGTATAACTGTTTTGTTCACAACGGAAGAGGCCATCTTGAAAGTGGGCGAAGCAAAGTCCATTCTGCGGTGTAATAAGTGAAATTTGAGGTGCAATAAGTGAAATTTGAGGTGTAATAAGTGAAATAAATCACCTCGTTTTGAGCAATCTGATTGGTCAGAAACATTAAAGTATGGTATAATCATAGTTACATCCTATGCTCTATGTGCACTGTTATTATAGAAACAGGTGGTCCTTCCTTTGGGTTAATTTTTCAAGCACATGAAACAAGGAAACACTTCCCAGATACAGTCCCCAACATGTAGTCATCTACCAGTTCTAGAGGTGGGAGTGAGTTAGTGGAGATGCTAATTAGCACCTTCCATCACCATGTTAGGCAAACCTGTTCCAACACGCTGGGAAGTTTTTTTACCACAAAATTTTATTAGGTAATGCTTTCACTCAGTTGCTACTATTAATAACTGTGTTATGAAAAACACAATGAAAGTATTTCCACAATATGCTGTAACACATTATGCGTGTTACAATACTGCAACACAGCATTGCAAAATTGCAGTGCAAGATTCTAATATTGGGTGCTACCAATGGTGAAATCATATTAGAACTGGTTGTGTATATGTGAGCAAAATGAGTGGGTGTTAATTAATAGTATTCATAGTCACATCCTATGCTCTATATACACAGAAACAGGTGCTTCTTCCTATGGGTTAATTCTTAAGCACAAAAAAAAACAAGGGATAGCACCTCACAAGCAGTCCCTTGACTACATTATAACTAGTCTCCTACCAGTTCTAGAGGTGGGAGTGAGTTAGTGGAGATGCTAATTAGCACCTTCCATCACCATATTAGGCAAACCTGTTCCAACTGCATTGGGAGTTTTTTTACGACAAAATTTTATTAGGTAATGTTTTCACACTGGTATCACATATAATAACTGTGTTATGAATAACACAATCAAAGTATTTCCACATAGTCAGTTCCACTATATAAGAGACTTGGACTAAAACCATCTCAGTTCAGCTCTAGTCAAGTTAAACTATTATTGAATTCTCTTTGAAAGTATAGCTATTCGCTACTAGTTCTCTTACCAATGGCTGCAGTATCAATACTGAATGTGTCTATTTTGATTCTATCACTGAATGTGATTGTGACACTACAAGCTCCTACTTTGCAACTGCGTAACAAGTACACCTGTCTACCAAGAAATGGAATTCAATACAACAACGAGTACAGCAAAAGTGACTGGGATTCATGCAGCAAGACTGGCAACAATCCACTCAGATACACAGCAATGCAGTCACACATTATACATTCCCTAGGATTGCCACATTTTCAACTTTCCAATGACGAGTGAGTTAAATATTGTTTGATCCTGTGCACATGATTATACTTTGTCTATTTTTATAGAACAAAGTGCTTCTCTGTGGATACATACGACACTTCATCATCATCAGCTTGCCCTGCATTCTGCAAGATTAATAACAAAAAAAGTTACAGCAAGTATTTCTGCAAAGACAAGTCAGTTGCTAATCTGAAGGTGGAGGTCACAGCAAACAACGAAAATGCTGTCCTCATTAAATCTCCGAAGCATAGCTGTAACCAAACATATCCAAAGAAATTCATGTGTATCTATAGTGTCAGAATGTCCTGCAGTGCTAACAGACTGGTCGTATCACATTCTGATATAGACATGGCAGAAAATGACTACATTCAAGTAATCGACAGCTCCAGATCTATTGCTTATAGTCCAGTAACAGGTGACTCATGGCCATCAGACCAGCAACACTATCCAAGCTCAAACCTGAAGGTGGTGTTCTGGAGCGACCATGAAAAACAAGGAAAAGGCTTCAGTTTGCAGTTTAGTTGCCCCAGTTCTACAACAGAAGAAGTTCCCAGTCAGCAGCCAGGATCAGGAGAGAGCATTGATATACTCACAACTGCTTAGTAATTTATTATGATTGTATCATTTTTAATTTCATTGTATTATTGTTATCTAAAAAATGTTTCAATAAGCACATCTGATTAATAATCGACCCACATTTTCAGCGTGCATACATAACTAGGCACCAAAGGTGCTGATGCCTCGGTGGAGCACAAAGGGACAACCGACAGTAAACCAAAGGTGCAGATGCCTCGGTTGAATGCAACAATTTCACATACACAGCAACAAACTGCAGCTGTTGTACAGCAATCACAATGCAGTACAATAGTTATGCAATCAGAAGCCAATCAGTGCTGAGCACTAATTCAACTGGGCGTGCCTATATATTTCAGGGCACAGCACGTACAACGAGTGAGATAGCTTGCTTAAACAATTTCTTTAGACATACGATGTAACCTATCAGCTTCTAGGCAGTCAACTGTGGATAGTTTTGTCTACGGAGAACTCCAGATCGCCAGCAATGGCCATCGATCGCGAGGTAAGCAAAGCTACGCCATAACTTTAGAACGCAGCTTCATATACAAGTCTAGTGCCGTGCTGTTCTGAAGTAAAGGCGAACTCACTAGCTGTAAGGCAGCCAGCAATAGACAATTTCGTCTTTACATCAGCAACTAGATCGCCAGCCGGCGATCGCGAGGTAAGCAATCACGCTATAACTCACGAACAGAGCCTTATAACCACAATCCTTACAATTCATTTTCAAGCAAATACCGACTTTAGCTTGTGTTGCACGTTTCAGCGCTTAGTTTTCAGCGAGCGACGAGAAATCCTGCCGACAGACAGACAGACAGACAGATACACACATACATACATACACAAACCGACTACCGTATGCCCCGTGGCTCCGCCCACCGAGGCATAATAATGCAGAATGAAAGGGTCAAGCTATTTCTTAGTGGCTATGCTGCTAAAAATGAACTGGTTTGTGTCTTTTACTTGTAATATGCACCTTACTGCTGTATTTATGTGAGCCTAGTAGGTTTGTATGCTATTACTGATCCTACACTAGGAAAGACTAGCCCATTCCGTGCAAGCAGCCTTTTCAAACAAACTGTTCGATGGGCTCTAATCCGGTAAAGAAACCAACCAGAGAATGAGCACAATTTGACCATTCTTCCAAGTTATCCATTACAGCTATTCTTGATACGTAATTCAAATGAGCTTACCTAATGTCTATAGCAACAATCATTATTAACCCAATCACACTCTAATTCTCTAAAGGTTTAACTAATAGCATTCATTGTCCGGGACCTAATGTACACTGTTATGATAGGAAGGGGATGATATACAGAAGGAAGGAGTGGGCAGGTTTCCGTACAAAGTGAGTGGGTGAGCTACTAACAAAATAAGCAAAGTGTAGTATAGTATACACAAGCTGAGAATTCAACACTTTGACAAGTCATTTTCAAGTAAAGTTCTGTATAAATAATTTTGTTGTGAAGTTGTCAGTTATAATTTGAGACATGTCAATCACATCATGATTACTAAGATACACTAAACCAGGAAAGTGATCATACATGATCCACTCCATTACGTCACTAGTGGAACTAGGAACCAATTTTGAATAAAACAAATTAACACGTTCTCTTTCAAAGACTATCTCAAATCATGTACATGTAGGTCTATGCATTGAATAACTTAAAGTCAAAAGTTCATGATTAGTGTCAATAGCGCATGTGCAATAATTCCCTTTCCCAACTGATTAAGATTAGCATCAATACTGCAACACAGCATTGCAGAATTTGAGTGCAAGATTCTACTATTGGGTGCTACCAATGGTGAAATCATAATAGAACTGGTTGGTATTGTTATGTATAACTGAGCAGTAATGCTCAAAATGAGTGGGTGTTAATTAATAGTATTCATAGTCACATCCTTTTGCTCTAGGTGCACTGTTATTAAAGAAACAGGTGGTTCATCCTTTTTCCAGCACATGAAACAAGGAAACACCTCCACATGCAGTCCCCAACATGTAGTCATCTACCAGTTCTAGAGGTGGGAGTGAGTTATTGGAGATGCTAATTAGCACCTTCCATCACCTTATTAGGCAACCTGTTCCAACTGCACGGGGAGTTTTTTTTAGCACAAAATTTTATTAGGTAATGCTTTCACTCTGGTACCACTCATAATAACTGTGTTATGAATAACACAACGAAGGTATTTCACATAGTCACATCCTGTCAGTTCCACTATATAAGTTAAAGAGCCTTGGGCTAAAACCATCTCAGTTTAACTCTAGTCAAGTCAAGTATTATTGAATTCTCTGTAATAGTATCACCAGTTCTCTTACCAATGGCTGTAGTATCAATACTGAACGTGTCTATTTTGATTCTATCACTGAATGTGATTGTGACACTGCAAGCTCCTACTTTGCAATTGCGTAACAAGTACACCTGTCTACCAAGAAATCCGACTAAGTACAACTATGACTACAGCAAAAGTGACTGGGATTCATGCAGAATGACTGGCAACAATCCACTCAGATACACAGCAATGCAGTCACAGATTGTACATTCTCTAGGATTGCCACATTTTCAACTTTCCAATGACGAGTGAGTTTAATAATTTTAATCCTGTGCATATAATTATACTCTTCACTACAAATCATAGAACTAAGTGTATCTCTGTGGATACATTTGACACTTCATCATCATCATCATCTTGCCCTGCATTTTGCAAGATTAATAACGTTGACAAAAAAATTTTCAACCAAAAGTTCTTCTGCAACGGCAAGACAGTGGCTGATCTGAAGGTCATACCACAAAATGGAAGTGCTGTCCTCATAAAATCTCCGCAGGCGCCTAAATGCAACCAAAAATATCCAAAGAAATTCATGTGTATCTATAGTGTCAGAATGTCTTGCAGTGCTAACAGACTGGTCGTATCACATTCTGATATAGACATGGCAGAAAATGACTACATTCAAGTAATCGACAGCTCCAGGTCTATTGCTTATAGTCCAGTAACAGGAAAATCATGGCCATCAGACCAGCACCACTATCCAAGCTCTAACCTAAAGGTGGTGTTCTGGAGCGACGATAAAAAACAAGGAAAAGGATTCAGTTTGCAGTTCAGTTGTCCCAGTTCTACAACAGAAGAAGTTCCCAGTCAGCAGCCAGGATCAGGAGAGAGCATTGATATACTCACAACTGCTTAATAAACTCTGTTAATATTATTATTATTATGTTTAGAAGTGCATTATTGTCATTGTTTTATCAAAACAAAAATAATTTTGAACATAATTTTTTTAAAGTTGGAAATCTTGTTAAAACTCACCTGCATTGATTTGTTGTCGATAGACAAAATAGGGTAATTGGAGGGGATAGTGGACCAACAACCATGGTCGAAAGATTGCAAGATGGCACCTAGCACTATACCGTGACTCAAGCTCCCATTACAAAAAAAATCAACGTCTTTTCTTGTACATGCCGTATTTCACTCTGGTAAGAGTGTGTCTGGCATACAGCAGTTACAAGTTGATCATGAAGAGCATTGCTAACTGCACTTCTGATTCCTATGTATTGGCTGAGTATATATGAACAGTGATCACAGCACAGCAGTTATGCACACAACTGGGTCAATTGCATAGAATCAGAGGTTAGAGTTCCTTTCCGCATTTGGATGATTAATACTCGCTCGATCCACAGCTGTAAATAATTAGTCCCAAAATCATGCTTGTAACAAACAATACAACAAACTTACACAATTTTGAACAAAACGGTCAAACGTAGATACGCATTAGCCGTCTCTGAAATAACTATTAGCACTATAATTAAATGTGATAATACCGGTTTAATATTCCACTGCAGTTCTACTTTAAATTTTGAATCGTTATTTAAAGAGTAGTGCCATCCATCAGGGAATTGTAATAGCACACATTCACCAGCTGATCACAATGCACACTGTTATTATAAAGGGAATGCTTTAGAGTGAGTAGGATTACGTACTAAATGAATGGGAGAGCTAGCTCACACACTAGGGCTTCATTTTCCAAGTATTATGCTCAGTTTGATGACACGCATGGTCATGCTGATGTGTGTTCGTGGAACAACTCTGTCCAAGTTTGTTGTGAAGTTGTCAGTTATAATTTGAGACACATCATGATTACTAAGATACACTAAACCAGGAAAGTGATCATACATGATCCACTCCATTACGTCACCAGTAGAATTAGGAACCAATTTTCTTTCTATATATAGTAACTTCATTTTGGACAAAATCATGACACACTGAATAAGCCATTTTTACAAACCCAACAATCACTGTCAAGGCAAATTTTAAATCAAATTATTACAATGTCCAACTAAATGTTTTAGGGCGTTTGAACTAAAGCAGTAATATTGCAGAAATGTAAGAATTCAATTGGAGATTGGGATGCTACTATTGGGTGACTCTATGCACACTGTTATTGTAAGAAACAGGTGCTCCATCCTCTAGGTTAATTGTCCTGATAATGTGTATCTGGACATGTAGTCCCTAACATATGGTGCATCTAAAGTGGGAGCGGATCAGACACTAATTACAAGTTAACACTCCATAACAGTAAAAATTCTGTTATGTCATGGGGAAGTCTTTTTTGGTAACAGTTTTTGTTCGGTAATGTTTTCACACAGGTACCACTTATAATAACTGTGTTATGAATAACACAATGAAGGTATTTCGACATAGTGACATCCTGTCAAGTCTACTATATAAGTCGGAATAAAACCATCTCAGTTCAGGTCAGAGTAAAGTATAAATTATTATTGAATTCTCTGTAATAGTATCACCAGTTCTCTTACCAATGGCTACAGTATCAATACTGAAAGTGTCTATTTTTATTCTATCACTGAATGTGATTGTGACACTACAAGCTCCTACTTTGCAATTGCGTAACAAGTACACATGTCTACCAAGAAATGGAACACAGTACAACTATGGCTACAGCAAAAGTGACTGGGATTCATGCAGAAAGACTGGCAACAGTCCACTCAGATACACAGCAATGGAGTCACAGATTGTATATTCTCTAGGATTGCCACATTTCCAACTTTCTAATGACGAGTAAGTGTTTAATTTGAGCATTATGTTCATAATTTTTCACTATAATTGTAGAACAAGGTGCTTCTCTGTGGATACATATGACACTTCATCATCGTCAGCTTGCCCTGCATTCTGCAAGATTATTAATAAAAACAGTTACAGCAAGTATTTCTGCAAAGACAAGTCAGTTGCTAATCTGAAAGTGGAGGTCACAGCGAACAACGAAAATGCTGTCCTCATAAAATCTCCAAAGCATAGCTGTAACCGAAATTATCGAAATAATTTCATGTGTATCTATAGTGTCAGAATGTCTTGCAGTGCTAACAGACTGGTCGTATCACATTCTGATATAGACATGGCAGAAAATGACTACATTCAAGTAATCGACAGCTCCAGGTCTATTGCTTATAGTCCAGTAACAGGTGACTCATGGCCATCAGACCAGCAACACTATCCAAGCTCTAACCTAAAGGTGGTGTTCTGGAGTGACGATGATAAACGAGGAAAAGGATTCAGTTTACAGTTCAGTTGTCCCAGTTCCACAACAGAAGAAGTTCCCAGTCAGCAGCCAGGATCAGGAGAGAGCACTGATATACTCACAACTGTTTAATAAACTCTGTTAATATTATTCCTATTATTAGTTTAGAAGTGTACTATTGTCACAGTTTTAACAAAATTAATTTTGAACATAATTTTATAGTTGCAAATCTTGTTAAAACTCACTTGCATTGATTTGTTGTTGATAGACATGATAAGGTAATTAGAGGAGGATAGTGGATCAACAACCATGGTCGAAAGATTGCAAGATAGTAGCTAGCACTATACCGTGTCTCATATGCTCTCAATACAAAAAAAAACATAATTTATTGTACATGCTGTATTTCACTCAGTTAAGAGTGTGTCTGGCACACAGCAGTTACAAGTTGATCATGAAGAGCATTGCTAACTGCACTTCTGATTCCTATGCATTGACTGAGTTATTTTGTGTATAAATCGTGATGACAGCACTAGTTTAGCACAACTTGGTTAAATGCATAGAATCAGAAGTCGGATGACTACTACTAGCTCCATATAGCTGCAAATTACTAGTCCCACAATCATGCTATGTAACAAAAAACATGGTATCTTACAACAAGATTACACAATTTTGAATTGAATTGCTTTAACGGTAAAACATAATACATTAGCCGTCTCTTAAATAATTATTAGCACTATAATTCCATGTGTTTGATATCAGATCTACTTCAAATTTTGAATCGTTATTTAAAGAGTAGTGCCATCCATCAGGGAATTGTAATAGCACACATTCACCAGCTGATCACAATGCACACTGCTATTGTAAAGAGAATGCTTTAGAGTGGGTAGGATTACGTACTAAGTGAGTGGGGGAGCTAGCTCACACACTAGGCTTCATTTCCCAAGTATTATGCTCAGTTTGCTAAAACGCATGGTCATATTGATGTGTGTTCGTGGAACAACTCTGTCTACATTTGTTGTGAAGTTGTCAGTTATAATTTGAGACATGTCAGTCACATCATGATTACTAAGATACACTAAACCAGGAAAGTGATCATACATGATCCACTCCATTACGTCACTAGTAGAATTAGGAACCAATATTATTTTCCTTCTATTTATAGTAACTTCATTTTGGATAAAATTATGACGCACTTAATAAGCCATTTTTACAAACCCAATGTCAAGGCAAATGTTAAATCGAATTATTACGATGTCCAACTAACTGTTTAGGACAGTTGAAGGATTTGAACTCTGGTAGTAATATTGCATGCAGAAATGAAAGAATCCATTATGGGATTGGAATTCTACTATTGAGTGACTCCAATTTTGAAATTTAAATTCAAAAAACCTACCACAGCTAACTCATTTCATCTCATTCAGCTCTTATCTAAAATGTGTTGCAGTTTCTAAAACAGAGTTTCATTATAGCCTCAGGAGTGATTAAAAATTAGTATTCATAGTCACATCCTAAGCAATATGTACACTGTTATTGTAAGAAACAGGTGCTCCATCCTCTAGGTTAATTATCCAGGTCATGTGTACCTGGACATGTAGTCCCTAACATACGGTGCATCTAAAGAGGGAGTAGATCAGACACTAATTATACAAGTTAACACTCTATAGTTAAAATTCTGTTATGTCACAGGGGAAGTCTTTTTTGGTAACAGTTTTTGTTCGGTAATGTTTTCGCACTGGTACCACTTATAATAACTGTTATGAATAACACAACGAAGGTATTTCCACATAGGCACATCCTGTCAGTTCTACTATATAAGTCAAAGAGTTTTGGACTAAATTCATATCAGTACAGCTCTAGTCAAGTTAACTATTATTGAATTCTCTTTGAAAGTATAGCTATTCGCTACTAGTTCATTTATCAATGGCTGTAGTATCAATACTGAAAGTGTCTATCTTGATTCTATCACTGAATGTGATTGTGACACTACAAGCTCCTACTTTGCAATTGCGGAACAAGTACACCTGTCTACCAAGAAATGGAATTCAGTACAAATATGACTACAGCAAAAGTGACTGGAAATCATGCAGAAAGACTGGCAACAATTCACTCAGATACACAGCAATGCAGTCACAGATTGTACACTCTCTAGGATTGCCACATTTTCAACTTTCTAATGACGAGTGAGTTAAAACAATTTTTGCTCCGGTGCACATGATTATACTTTGTCTATTTTATAGAACAAAGTGTTTCTCTGTGGATACATATGACACTTCATCATCGTCAGCTTGCCCTGCATTCTGCAAGATTAATAACAAAAACAATTACAACGACTATTTCTGCACAGACAATACAGTGGCTAATCTAAAGGTGGAGGTCACAGTGAACAGCGAAAATGCTGTCCTCATTAAATCTCCGAAGTACAGCTGTAACCGAAACTACCCAAAGAAATTCATGTGTATCTATAGTGTCAGAATGTCTTGCAGTGCTAACAGACTGGTCGTATCACATTCTGATATAGACATGGCAGAAAATGACTACATTCAAGTAATCGACAGCTCCAGGTCTATTGCTTATAGTCCAGTAACAGGTGACTCATGGCCATCAGACCAGCAACACTATCCAAGCTCAAACCTGAAGGTGGTGTTCTGGAGCGATCATGACAAAACTCAAGGGAAAGGATTCAGTTTGCAGTTCAGTTGTCCCAGTTCCGCAACAGAAGAAGTTCCCAGTCAGCAGCCAGGATCAGGAGAGAACATTCATATACTAGCAACTGCTTAATAAACTACTGTTATAAATTTTAGAAGTGTATTATTATTATCATTATTATCATCAATGCAACTAAAAGATCAGTTAATTTCGTTAAATTTGTGAATTAAGGCGGCGTTTACATGGCGTTGATTTTTGGCAAAAACTCAGACTTCAGATGGATGGTTGCTATCAGCATTCTGCTGACAATCGCTGACAGCAGCAGCCTGTTTTCAGCATCACAATACTGCCATACAAAATGGCAGCAATCGAGCGATCGACAAACATGGCACCTTATGCTTTAGCTATTGTTTTAGCTTTAGCAAAGTTAGCTAAAATAATAAGATAAGAAATGCAGTAGCATTGATAGTACAGCACAATGTACACTGTTAAGAAGGGATTTGAAAAATAGCCTAAAATTAGCGTTTTGGCAAAACTCAGTTCCAAAATGTACTGTAATACAAGAACAATAACATGGCAAGTCAGCAGATTCAATTTTGGTACAAGAAAATTCACAGATATATAAATAATTTGCGTTCACTGACACTGTCTAATTTTGTTGTGAAGTTGTCAGTTATAATTTGAGACATGTCAATCACATCATGATTACTAAGATACACTAAACCAGCAAAGTGATCATACATGATCCACTCCATTACGTCACTAGTGGAATTAAGAATCAACTTTTTTATACATTGTGAAATATCCCGGTAAGACGTCTTTCAGCATAATAATTATGTTAACTAAATGATAACGGTATTCATAAGCGATAATAGTATTCATAGGCAAGTCCTATGTACACTGTCACCATAAGAAGAGGAACAGGTATATTATTTTTTCAAGTACTTGAACAAGGCGAAGGCACCTAAATACATTATAGTCCCTAGCATATTATGGTGCCTGCTACTTCTGAGTGCATCAACTATTTTCAACTCCAGCCTATTAGCATCTTCTGTGCCTTATATGGCACAAATTTCTGTCCATAGCTACGTCATGGGAAATATTTTCTAGAGAGCAATTTTTGTTAGGTAATGCTTTCAAACTCGTACCACTAATAATAACTGTGTTATGAATAATTTAAGGAAAAGCATTTTCACTTGCAATGTCACATCCTTTCAGTGGATCACTCAGTCACTGCTATTTAAGTCCACAAGATCCGACTGAAATCCATCTCAGTTAGGCTCTAATCAAGTTTAAATATTATTGAATTCCTCTGTAGCTAGTCTACTAGTTCTCTTATCAATGGCTGCAGTATCAATACTGAAAGTATTTATGATTTTATCACTGAATGTGATCGTGACACTACAAGCTCCAGCTCCACTGCAATTGCGTAACAAGTACACCTGTCTACCGAGAAATGGAACACAGTACAACTATGGCTACAGCAAAAGTGACTGGAAATCATGCAGCAAGACTGGCAACAATCCACTCAGATACACAGCAATGCAGTCACACATTATACATTCTCTAGGATTGCCACATTTTCAACTTTCCAATGACGAGTAAGTTATTACTTTTGATTTATCTTGTGCATGATTATTATGAAACTATTGTTGTTAATTTAGAACAAAGTGCTTCTCTGTGGACACATTCGACACTTCATCACTGGAAGCTTGTCCTGCATACTGCAAGATCAATAATGTCAAGAATTACAAAAGGTTCTTTTGTGATCATAAGACAGTTGATGATCTGAAGATCATACCACACACTGGAGATGCCGTCCTCATAAAGTCTCCAAAGTACGACTGCAATGAGAATGAGACATATCCCAAAGGCTTCATGTGTGTCTATAGTGTCAAACTGTCTTGCAGAGCTAACAGCCTAGTTGTATCGCACTACGACATGAACCTCTTAGAAAATGACTACATTCAAGTAATCGACGGATCTAATGCTTATAGTCCAATAACTGGGGACTCATGGCCAGCAGACCAGCCACAGCAGTACTCTAGCACAAACCTGAAGGTGGTGTTCTGGAGCGATCGAGATGAGGCTCAAGGAAAAGGATTCAGTTTGCAGTTCAGTTGTCCCAGTTCCACTACAGAAGAAGTTCCCAGTCAGCAGCCAGGATCGGGAGAGAGCATTGATATACTCACTACTGTTTAGTAATTTATTAGGATTGCATCATTTTTAATATCATTGTAGTATTGTTATCATTAATAAGTTTTCAATAATTAATAGTCGACCCACGTTTGCAGCGTGCATACATAATAATGCAGAATGAAAGAGTCAAGCTATTTCTTAGTGGCTATGCTGCTAAAAACTAAAAGTTTTGTGTCTTTTACTTGTAATATGCACCCTACTGCTGTATTTATGTGAGCCTAGTAGGCTTGTATGCTATTACTGATCCTACACTTAAGAAGAGACTAGCCCATTCCATTCAAGCAGTTTGAAATAAACTGTTCAATAGGCTCAAATCCAGTAAAGAATCTAACCAGAGAATGAGCTCAAATTGACCATTCTTTCAAGTTATGCATTACAGCTATTCTTGATAGGTAATTCAAAAGAGCTTACCTAATGTCTATAGCAACAATCATTATTAACACAATCACATTCTAATTCTCTAAAGGTTTAACTAATAGCATTCATTGTCCGGGACCTTATGTACACTGTTATGATAAGAAGGGGATGATTTACAGAAGGAAAGAGTGGGCTGGTTTCCGTACCAAGTGAGTGGGTGAGCTACTAACAAATTAAGCAAAGTGTAGTATAGTATACACAAGTGAGAATTCAACACAATGACAAGTCATTTTCAAGTAAAGTTCTGTCTAAATAATTTTGTTGTGAAGTTGTCAGCTATAATTTGAGACATGTCAATCACATCATGATTACTAAGATACACTAAACCAGGAAAGTGATCATACATGATCCACTCCATTACGTCACTAGTGGAATTAAGAACCAATTTTGAATAAAACAAATTAACACGTTCTCTATCAAAGACTATCTCAAATCATGTACATGTAGGTCTATGCATTGAATAACTTAAAGTCAAAAGTTCATGATTAGTGTCAATAGCGCATGTGCAATAATTCCCTTTCCCAACTGATTAAGATTAGCATCAATACTGCAACACAGCATTGCAGAATTTGAGTGCAAGATTCTACTATTGGGTGCTACCAATGGTGAAATCATAATAGAACTGGTTGGTACAGCGGTTTCACTACTCCTTGCAACAGCCACGAAAGCGTAAAGCGTGATCCGTGCCTTATTTGGAAGGTTTATTATATTGCGTGGTTCAGATTGAACACGGTTTACGCTCTACGGTTGACGCTTTTAGATTGCAAGAAGTAGTGAAACCGCTGTATTGTTGTGTATAACTGAGCAGTAATGTTCAAAATGAGTGGGTGTTAATTAATAGCATTCATAGTCACATCCTATGCTCTATATACACTGTTATTATAGAAACAGGTGGTTCATCCTTTTTCCAGCACATGAAGCAAGGAAACACCTCCACACACAGTCCCCAACATGTAGTCATCTACCAGTTCTATATGTGGGAGTGAGTTAGTGGAGATGCTAATTAGCACCTTCCATCACCTTATTAGGCAACCTGTTCCAACTGCATGGGGAGTTTTTTTAGCACAAAATTTTATTAGGTAATGCTTTCGCACTGGTACGGTGGTACCACTTATAATAACTGTGTTATGAATAACACAATGAAGGTATTTTCACACTATGACATCCTGTCCGTTCCACTATATAAGTTAAAGAGTCTTGGGTTAAAACCATCTCAGTTCAGCTCTAGTCAAGTCAAGTATTATTCAATTCTCTATAATAGTATTAATAGTTCTCTTACCAATGGCTGTAGTATCAATACTGAATGTGTCTATTTTGATTCTATCACTGAATGTGATTGTGACACTACAAGCTCCTACCTTGCAATTGCGTAATAAGTACACCTGTCTACCAAGAAATCCGACTAAGTACAACTATGACTACCGCAAAACTGACTGGAATTCATCATCATGCAGCAAGAGTGGCAACAATCCACTCAGATACACAGCAATGCAGTTACACATTGTACATTCTCTAGGATTGCCACATTTTCAACTTTCCAATGACGAGTGAGTTTAATAATTTGATCCTGTGCATATAATTATACTCTTCACTACAAATTATAGAACTAAGTGTATCTCTGTGGATACATTTGACACTTCATCATCATCATCATCTTGTCCTGCATTTTGCAAGATTAATAACGTTGACAAAGAAAATTTCAACCAAAAGTTCTTCTGCAACGGCAAGACAGTGGCTGATCTGAAGGTCATACCACAAAATGGAAGTGCTGTCCTCATAAAATCTCCGCAGGCGCGTAAATGCAACCAAAAATATCCAAAGAAATTCATGTGTATCTATAGTGTCAGAATGTCTTGCAGTGCTAACAGACTGGTCGTATCACATTCTGATATAGACATGGCAGAAAATGACTACATTCAAGTAATCGACAGCTCCAGGTCTATTGCATATAGTCCAGTAACAGGTGACTCATGGCCATCAGACCAGCAACACTATCCAAGCTCAAATCTGAAGGTGGTGTTCTGGAGCGACCATGAAAAACAAGGAAAAGGGTTCAGTTTGCAGTTTAGTTGCCCCAGTTCTACAACAGATTCTGAAGAAGTTCCCAGTCAGCAGCCAGGATCAGGAGAGAGCATTGATATACTCACAACTGCTTAGTAATTTATTATGATTGTGTCATTTTTAATTTCATTGTATTAATTGTTATCTAAAAAATGTTTCAATAAGCACATCTGATTAATAATCGACCCACGTTTTCAGCGTGCATACATAATAATGCAGAATGAAAGGGTCAAGCTATTTCTTAGTGGCTATGCTGCTAAAAATGAACCGTTTTGTGTCTTTTACTTGTAATATGCACCTTACTGCTGTATTTATGTGATCCTATAGTAGGCTCGCATGCTATTACTGATCCTACACTTAAAAAGAGACCATCCCATTCCATACAAGTAGTTTGAAACAACATGTTCGATAGGCTCAAATTCAGTAAAACATTTAACCAGAGAATGAGCACAAATTGACAATTCTTTCAAGTTGTGCATTACAGCTATTCTTGATAGATAATTCAAATGAACTTACTTAATGTCTGTAGAACAATCATTATTAACACAATCGCATTCTAATTCTCTAAAGGTTTAACTAATAGCATTCATTGTCTGGGTCCTAATGTACACTGTTATGATAAGAAGGGGATGATATACAGAAGGAAGGAGTGGGCAGGTTTCCGTACCAAGTGAGTGGGTGAACTACAAACAAATTAACCAAAGTATAGTAAGTATACACAAGCTGAGAGATCAACACAATGACAAGTCATTTTCAAGTAAATTTCTGTCTAAATAATTTTGTTGTGAAGTTGTCAGTTATAATTTGAGACATGTCAATCACATCATGATTACTAAGATACACTAAATCAGGAAAGTGATCATACATGATACACTCCATTACGTCACTAGTGGAATTAAGAACCAATTTTGAATAAAACAAATTAACACGTTCTCTTTCAAAGTTAAATAGTGTACATGTAGGTCTATGCATTGATTAGTTACCAATTTAAGTCAAAAGTTCATGATTAGTGTCAATAGAGCATGTGCAATAATTCCCCTGCCCAACTGATTAAGATTAGCAGCAATACTGCAACACAGCATTGCAGAATTTCAGTGCAAGATTCTACTATTGGGTGCTACCAATGGTAAATCATATTAGAACTGGTTGGTATTGTTATGTATAAGTGAGCAGCAATGCTCAAAATGAGTGGGTGTTTATTAATAGTATTCATAGTCACATCCTATGCTCTAGGTGCACTGTTATTATAGAAACAGGTGGTTCATCCTTTTTCCAGCAAGGAAACACCTCCACATACAGTCCCCAACATGTAGTCATCCAGGGGGGTACGACAAGCTAATTTATTCTGATGTAATGCTGACGTTACTGCTCGTAGGGTAAATCAAAATACATTGCGACTTTCCTTGTCAGCTTCGTCTTTAGAGGACAATTTGAACGGTAAGTGTGTTGCGGAATGAATACTACTACCCAAGAGCTTTCGTTTAAGCTACCTTACCCCACCCTTACCTCTTCTAGTTTTTGCAGTACAGAGAGATGAAGATGGAGAATTGGTTGGCAAAACTATTCACCCAAGAAAGCACCAACGTGATCAAACAGCATCGCTATCATTCTTGAGCATCATTCAGTTAATAATGTAAAGAAATTGCGACTGTGGCGCACAAACTCTGGCTGCAATACACATCAATGTTGTCCAATCACAGTAACAGTACAAACTTGTTTCAGCTATTTTCAGTAGATTGTTCTGGAATATTACTTGGCTTGATCTGGAGTGTAAACAATGCACACCTGAGCTCGATATCATGTACTATAGCGCGATGGCAAACTGTTTAAACTATCCTGCACACATTCCATTCGTTAGTGGGCGTGTCGTATGTCAGCAATACGTCATATTAAATTAGCTTGTCGTACCCCCCCTGGTAGTCATCTACCAGTTCTATAGGTGGGAGTGAGTTAGTGGAGATCCTAATTAGCACCTTCCATCACCATATTAGGCAAACCTGTTCCAACTGCACGGGGAGTTTTTTTCACCACAAACTTTTATTAGGTAATGCTTTCACTCTGGTACCACTTATAATAACTGTGTTATGAATAACACAATGAAGGTATTTCCACATTATGACATACTGTCAGTTCCACTATATAAGTTAAAGAGTCTTGGGCTAAAGCCATCTCAGTTTAGCTCTAGTCAAGTCAAGTATTATTGAATTCTCTATAATAGTATTACTAGTTCATTTACCAATGGCTGTAGTATCAATACTGAAAGTGTCTATTCTGATTCTATCACTGAATGTGATTGTGACACTACAAGCTCCTACTTTGCAATTGCGTAACAAGTACACCTGTCTACCAAGAAATGGAACACAGTACAACTATGGCTACAGCAAAGGTGACTGGGATTCATGCAGAAAGACAGGCAACAGTCCACTCAGATACACAGCAATGGAGTCACAGATTGTACATTCTCTAGGATTGCCACATTTCCAACTTTCTAATGACGAGTAAGTCAAAATGCTGTCCTCATTTGAGCATTATGTTCATAATTTTTCACTATAATTGTAGAACAAGGTGCTTCTCTGTGGAAATGTTTGACGCTTCATCATCGTCAGCTTGCCCTGCATTCTGCAAGATTAATAACAAAAACAGTTACAGCAAGTATTTCTGCAGAGGCAAGTCAGCTGCTAATCTGAAAGTGGAGGTCACAGCGAACAACGAAAACGCTGTCCTCATAAAATCTCCAAAGCATAGCTGTAACCGAAAGTATCGAAAGAATTTCATGTGTATCTATAGTGTCAGAATGTCTTGCAGTGCTAACAGACTGGTCGTATCACATTCTGATATAGACATGGCAGAAAATGACTACATTCAAGTAATCGACAGCTCCAGGTCTATTGCTTATAGTCCAGTAACAGGCGACTCATGGCCATCAGACCAGCAACACTACCCAAGCTCTAACCTAAAGGTGGTGTTCTGGAGCGATCATGACAAAACTCAAGGAAAAGGATTCAGTTTGCAGTTCAGTTGTCCCAGTTCCACAACAGAAGAAGTTCCCAGTCAGCAGCCAGGATCAGGAGAGAGCATTGGTATACTCACAACTGCTTAATAAACTCTGTTAATATTATTATTATTATTTTTTAGAAGTGTATTATTGTCATTGTTTTATCAAAACAAAATCATAGTTGGAAATCTTGTTAAACTCACTTGCATTTATTTGTTGTCGATAGACAAATAAGGTAATTAGAGGGGGATAGTGGACCAACAACCATGGTCGAAAGATTGGAAGACACTATACCATGTCTCATATGCTCACATTACAAAAAATCAACGTCTTGTGCATGTTGTATTTCACTCTGGTAAGAGTGTGTCTGGCACACAGCAGTTACAAGTTGATCATGAAGAGCATTGCTAACTGCACTTCTGATTCCCATGTATTGGCTGAGTATATGAACAGTGATATAGCAATTATGTACACAACTGGGTCAATTGCATAGAATCAGAGGTTAGAGTTCTTTTCCGCATTTGGATGATTAATACTCACTCGATCCACAGCTGTAAATAATTAGTCCCAAAATCATGCTATGTAACAAACAATACAACAAAATTACACAATTTTGAATTAAATTGCTTTAACAGTAAAACGTAGATACGCATTAGCCGTCTCTGAAATAACTATTAGCACTATAATTACACGTGATAATACCGGTTTAATATTCCACTGCAGTTCTAAAATTTTCAATCGTTATTTAAAGTGTAGCACCAACCATCAGGGAATCGTATTAGCATGCATTTAGTACAGGCAATTTATGGAAAAAATGGGTCAACCTCTGACTATTTGCAACACGAACATTTTCAACTGTTTCCTACACAGAAAAATGTCCTCTATAACATACTAAAAGTCCTAAGGAATCCCGTGAGGGGAAGTGTCAAAAATTGTATGTTTTTAAACCAACATAATTAATAATTCATGAGTTGAGTATTTTTACATAGTCTATAATAATTCTGGGTTTTTTATAACTATAAGCCTCCTAGAACTTTTTAAACATTCAAAAGGTCAAGTAAAAAGCATTTCTTTGATGATTATTGAAAAAATACATGTGTAATTGTGACAAAGTCCTTTGTCTATGTGTAGCCATAGATACAGTATACCAACAGGGATTAGCAACGCGTGCGCATTCCAATACATTTTGTATTACGAGCTGATTTTACATCCTCGTTACGGGTTAAACATTAAACGTTGCCTTGCAACGAGCTCGTTGCTAAGCTAGCTCTTGACGACCGTGCTAAGAAGAGTCACTGGCTGGGCACGATGTCGAGCTCTGGTGATTGACTAGAACGTTCTGTCTACACTTTGATAGTAAAGGCGACTTGAGTACTGTTTCGTTTTGATCGCTAACCGGCGAAGTGGTTGTTGGTTGCCCTACAAGCGTTGTAAAACGCTGACAAGCAGCTTGTTTACTTTGCTGAAAAGTGGTTCTGTACCTGTTACTAGGTTTTAGCTGTGCTTCGGTCCATTCTTTGCTGATAACATGTTAGTTCGTACATGTCCTCGTGAGAATAGCGCAGTTTCTATTCTCGATCTCACACAGTGTAGCGCTAGCGCACTAGACAAACTGAGCCGTTCAGCCGTACGGTACGGGTTTTTCTGTACCTCTTCTGACAATAGATACACTCTGGCTGATCTTGTTTTCAGTTTATCCTCGAGAAGAAAGGCTGTTCTATGAGAATAACTGCGCCGAAAGAAGATCTTGCTTTTAACATTGGTTTTCTCGTGCTTTGAATCCTTCGTTGTACTGACAATTTTCCTGCCTTCGCGTTACAGCAGTCCTACCCACACACGCGATTTGTCAAGCCATGCTATTTGGCGGGCACTACTCTTCGCACGCTGTGCTCTAACACGTTGGAAATTTAACCCGTAACACGGATGTAGTTGAAATTCCTGTCCGTTGCTAATCCCTGTGAGTATATTGTATCTATGGTGTAGCTTGTGGTAGGACTGTATGTGTGTACTAATTTGGTGTTAACTGTCTTGGTTAGCTGTGTAGTTTTGTGTTATTGTATCTTGGTCTTTAGTGGTGTGTCTGTTAGTTTTGTATCACTGATTGGTCTGTTTGTGAGTTTTCGTATCTCGATTTGTCTGAGTTGTTAGTAGTCTAGGCACTAAGATTTGTATGCATTTAATTTAGGAGAGAATAACTCAACTGTTTTAGGGTAATTTGACCCTAAGGAATAAGATGTGATATGTGCAAAATTGTCCATCCACTGCGAAATACTCGAAAATGACTGCGCCCTTTTTATCAGCAGTGTCACTAACAATAATTCCTTCATCATTTTTATTAACATACTTTCTGGCAACTGTTCTAAGGTAATATGACCCTAAGGAATGTATTGGGATGTGTGCCAAAACCAATATTCACTGCAAAAGAAAACAAAAATGGCTATACCTTTTTCAGAAATGCATTAACATCTCTATTTTAAAGAGTTTAATATTTTAAGATTCTGATGGTTTAAAAACAATACAAGTACAGGGTATTACCAACAAGACACAATTTATTAACTTGAGGAGTCACTTAAATATAAACTTAGGCAGTATTTAGTTTTAGTTCACAAAAATTAATGATAGGGTTTTTGCAGGATTCACCTCCTGCCTGTTGCAGTATTTGCAACACTTTATTCCAGCTACCCTGCAGCGACATATCCATTCTTGTGGGCGCATTTACCACATGTACAAGGATCAAGAAGGTCTTCAGCCTGGGGGTAACAATACCAGGAACTATTAAGTTTTCAGTCATGTTTTTTCACAATAGTGAAACCATACGACTCAGCGTTCATTTCTAAACTGGCATCTTTAAGTGGGGCTTGTATCCATAGCTGTTGTTGATAGTATGCCCTATATGCTTTCTTGCATTGGCTGACTTGCAGGGAATTTTCTCAAAGTCTATTTTGAGGGAATTGTTATTAAAAGCAGCAAGACGCAAGTCCAAGTCTTTTGTTGGCTTGAGACACCTTACTACAACACTGGGGACAGGCTTGCAAGGTGTCTCCCTGCACTCCATGCTCTGACTGGATGTGATACAATTAGCAGGATTGCTACAGAACTTTAACAACTCAGAGTTGACAGAGAATATGATATACAGATGGCATAAATTTTTCTAGTATATAAGGTGTCTCAAGCCAACAACAGACTTGGAAACATTTGATGACTTGTGTTTTGCTGACAATTCCCTCAAAATGGATTTGAGAAAATTCCCTGCACGTCAGCCAATGCAAGAAAGCATATGGGGAATATTATCAACAGCTATGGATACAAGCCCCACTTAAAGATGCCAGTTTAGAAATGAATGCTGAGTCGTATGGTTTCAATTTTGTGAAAAAACATGACTGAAAATGTAATATTTCCTGGTATTGTTACCCCAAGCCTGAAGACATTCCTGATCCTTGTACATGTGTTAAATGCGCCCACAAGAATGGATATGTCGCTGCAGGATAGCTGGAATAAAGTGTTGCAAATACTGCAACAGGAGATGAATCCTGCAAAAACCCTATCATTAATTTTTGTGAACTAAAACTAAATACTGCCTAAGTTTATATTTAAATGACTCCTCAAGTTAATAAATTGTGTCTTGTTGATACTCAAGCTAGTGCTCTAGTGCTTGGTCACGTGCGCTAACCACTGCTTGTTCACATGCGTATTACGCAATCACAATAATGGCGACTAACACTTAGCTGACAATGGAACACGATCGAGAAATCGCGGAATTTATATCGCCGTTTCGCTAAAAACTAAGTTCAAAAGGTACCTGCCAGGAGAATTTCACGACTGTTCGTGAGTGTTTTGGTCTCTGCACCGCTCGCGTAAAGGCGCTAGGCGCGCTGAAGAAAGAAGAAGAAGAAGAAGAAAGAAGAAGACGAAGATGACGAAACTGGATTTTCACCGTTTCCAGGTTCGTCACTTTAGCAAGAATTTCGAGCAATCTCCTTGCTATTGTAAGATGGGGCAACGCCAGATAGCAGATCTAAGTGTCTTTGGACGTATAAAATTCATCAACAGGCGAAATATCAGCGTTTGAACGCTAATACATTGTATGTAGCCGCCATTTTGTTTTTCCGTTCAATCCTACATAGGGAGTCACTACCGTGCCTCCCTAATAACTGAGCAGTAATGCTCAAAATGAGTGGGTGCTAATTAATAGTATTCATAGTCACATCCTATGCTCTATGTACACTGTTATTATAGAAACAGGTGCTTCTTCCTATGAGTTAATTTTTCAAGCACAACAAACAAGGGATAGCACCTCACATGCAGTCCCTTAGCTACATTATAGCTAGTCTCCTACCAGTTCTAAAGGTGGAAGTGAGTTAGTGGAGGTGCCTTCCATCACCATATTAGGCAAACCTGTTCCAACTGCATGGGGAGTTTTTTTACGACAAAATTTTATTAGGTAATGGTTTCGCACTGGTAACCTTATAATAACTGTGTTATCAATAACACAATGAAGGTATTTCCACAGTATGACATCCTGTCAGTTCCACTATATAAGTCGAAGAGACTTGGACTAAAACCATCTCAGTTTAGCTCTAGTCAAGTTAAACTATTATTGAATTCTCTATAATAGTATTACTAGTTCATTTACCAATGGCTGCAGTATCAATACTGAACGTGTCTATTTTAATTCTATCACTGAATGTGATTGTGACACTACAAGCTCCTACTTTGCAATTGCGTAACAAGTACACCTGTCTACCAAGAAATGCGACCAAGTACAACTATGACTACAGCAAAAGTGACTGGGATTCATGCAGAAAGACTGGCAACAATCCACTCAGATACACAGCAATGCAGTCACAGATTATACATTCTCTAGGATTGCCACATTTTCAACTTTCCAATGACGAGTGAGTTAAAATATTGTTTGATCCTGTGCACATGATTATACTCTCATATTTTATAGAACAAAGTGCATCTCAGTGGATACATATGACACTTCATTATCATCATCATCTTGCCCTGCATTCTGCAAGATTAATAACGTCGACAAAGAAAAATTCAACCGAAAGTTCTTCTGCAATGACAAGACAGTGGCTGATCTAAAGGTCAAACCACAAAATGGAAAAGCTGTCCTCATAAAGTCTCCGCGTAAATGCAACCAAAAATATCCAAAGAAATTCATGTGTATCTATAGTGTCAGAATGTCTTGCAATGCTAACAGACTGGTCGTATCACATTCTGATATAGACATGGCAGAAAATGACTACATTCAAGTAATCGACAGCACCAGATCTATTGCTTATAGTCCAGTAACAGGTGACTCATGGCCATCAGACCAGCAACACTATCCAAGCTCTAACCTAAAGGTGGTGTTCTGGAGTGATCATGACAAAACTCAAGGAAAAGGATTCAGTTTGCAGTTCAGTTGTCCCAGTTCCACAACAGGAGAAGTTCCCAGTCAGCAGCCAGGATCAGGAGAGAGCATTGGTATACTCACAACTGCTTAATAAACTCTGTTAATAATTTTATTATTATTTTTATTTTTAGAAGTGTATTATTGTCATTGTTTTATCAAAACAAAATCATAGTTGGAAATCTTGTTAAAACTCACTTGCATTGATTTGTTGTCGATAGACAAAATAAGGTAATTAGAGGGTGATAGTGGACCAACAACCATGGTCGAAAGATTGCAAGATAGTAGCTAGCACTATACCGTGTCTCATATGCTCTCATTACAAAAAAATCAACGTCTTGTAAATGCTATATTTCACTCTGGTAAGAGTGTGTCTGGCATACAGCAGTTACAAGTTGATCATGAAGAGCATTGCTAACTGCGCTTCTGATTCCCATGTATTGGTTGAGTATATGAACAGTGATCACAGCACAGCAGTTATGCACACAACTGGGTCAATTGCATAGAATCAGAGGTTAGAGTTCCTTTCCGCATTTGGATGATTAATACTTGCTCGATCCACAGCTGTAAATAATTAGTCCCAAAATCATGCTATGTAACAAAAATGGTATCTTACAACAAGATTACACAATTTTGAATTAAATTGCTTTAACAGTAAAACGTAGATACGCATTAGCCGTCTCTGAAATAACTATTAGCACTATAATTACATGTAATAATACCGGTTTAATATTCCGCTGCAGTTCTAAAATTTGAATCGTTATTTAAAGTGTAGCGCCAACTATCAGGGAATTGTAATAGCATGCATTCACCAGTTGATCACAATGCACAGTTATTATAAAAAGGGAAAGCTTTAGAGTGGGCAAGCTTCCTTACTAAGTGAGTTGGAGAGCTAGCTCACACACTACGGCTTCATTTTCCAAGTATTATGCTCAGTTTGCTGACACGCATGGTCATGTTGATGTGTGTTCATGGAACAACTCTGTCTAAGTTTGTTGTGAAGTTGTCAGTTATAATTTGAGACATGTCATGATTACTAAGATACACTAAACCAGGAAAGTGATCATACATGATCCACTCCATTACGTCACCAGTAGAATTAGGAACCAATTTTCTTTCTATATATAGTAACTTCATTTTGGACAAAATCATGACACACTGAATAAGCCATTTTTACAAACCCAACAATCACTGTCAAGGCAAATGTTAAATCAAATTATTACGATGTCCAACTAAATGTTTTAGGGCGTTTGAACTACAGCAGTAATATTGCAGAAATGTAAGAATTCAATTGGAGATTGGGATGCTACTATTGAGTGACTCTATGCACACTGTTATTGTAAGAAACAGGTGCTCCATCCTCTACGTTAATTATCCTGATAATGTGTATCTGGAAATGCAGTCCCTAACATATGGTGATGTAAAATGGGAATGGATCAGACACTAATTATACAAGTTAACACTCCATAATAGTAAAAATTCTCTTATGTCATGGGAAAGTCTTTTTTAGTAACAGTTTTTTGTTCGGTAATGTTTTCACACTGGTACCACTTATAATAACTGTGTTATGAAAAACGCAACGAAGGTATTTCCACATAGTGACATCCTGTCAGTTCTACTATAAAGACACTCGAACTAAAACTATCTCATTCAGGTCAGAGTGAAGTATAAATTATTTTTGAATTCTCTGTAATAGTATCACCAGTTCTCTTATCAATGGCTACAGTATCAATACTGAAAGTGTCTATCCTGATTCTATCACTGAATGTGATTGTGACACTACAAGCTCCTACTTTGCAATTGCGTAACAAGTACACCTGTCTACCAAGAAATGGAATTCAGTACAACTATGGCTACAGCAAAAGTGATTGGGATTCATGCAGAATGGCTGGCAACAATCCACTCAGATACACAGCAATGCAGTCACACATTATACATTCTCTGGGATTGCCACATTTTCAACTTTCCAATGACGAGTAAGTCAAAATGCTGTTTAATTTGAGCATTATGTTCACAATTTTTCACTATAATTGTAGAACAAAATGCTTCTCTGTGGAAATGTTTGACACTTCATCATCGTCAGCTTGCCCTGCATTCTGCAAGATTAATAACAAAACCAGCTATAGCAATTACTTCTGCAGTGGAAATACAGTCGCCAATCTGAAGGTGGAGGTCACAACGAACAATGAAAGAGCTGTCCTCATAAAATCTCCAAAGCATAGCTGTAACCGAAAGTACCGAAGGAATTTCATGTGTATCTATAGTGTCAGAATGTCTTGCAGTGCTAACAGACTGGTCGTATCACATTCTGATATAGACATGGCAGAAAATGACTACATTCAAGTAATCGACAGCTCCAGGTCTATTGCTTATAGTCCAGTAACAGGTGACTCATGGCCATCAGACCAGCAACACTATCCAAGCTCAGACCTGAAGGTGGTGTTTTGGAGCGATCATGAAAAACCTCAAGGAAAAGGATTCAGTTTGCAGTTCAGTTGTCCTAGTTCCACTACAGAAGAAATTCCCAGTCAGCAGCCAGGATCAGGAGAGAGCACTGATATACTCACAACTGCTTAATAAACTACTGTTAATAATATTCCTATTAGTTTTAGAAGTGTATTATTGTTGTTTCATCAAACAAATCTTGAACATAATTTAATAGTTGGAAATCTTTTTAAAACTAACTTGCATTGATTTGTTGTCGATAGGCAAAATAGGTAATTGGAGGGGAATAGTGGACCAACAACCATGGTCGAAAGATTGCAAGATGGCACCTAGCACTATACTGGGTCTCACAGCCCCTCTTGACAAGTAAATCAACGTCTTGTAAATGCTGTATTTCACTCTGGTAAGAGTGTGTCTGGTATACAGCAGTTACCAGTTGATCATGAAGAGCATTGCTAACTGCAATTTCCTATGAATTGACTGAGTTAATTTTGTGTATAAAATGATCACAGCACTAGTTTAGCACAACTTGGTTAAATGCAGAAGTCGGATGACTAATACTAGCTCCATATAGATGCAAATAACTAGTCCCACAACCATGCTATGTAACAAACAAGATGGTATCTTACAACAAGATTACACAATTTTGAATTAAATTGCTTTAACGGCAAAACATAATACATTAGCCGTCTCTTAAATAATTATTAGCACTATAATTCCATGTGTTTGATATCACATCTACTTCAAAAAACTGCTATTGTAAAGGGAATGCTTTAGAGTGGGTAGGATTACGTACTAAGTGAGTGGAGAGCTAGCTCACACACTAGGCTTCATTTCCCAAGTATTATGCTCAGTTTGCTGACACGCATGGTTATGCTGATGTGTGTTTGTGGAACAACTCTGTCCAAGTTTGTTGTGAAGTTGTCAGTTATAATTTGAGACATGTCAATCACATCATGATTACTAAGATACACTAAACCAGGAAAGTGATCATACATGATACACTCCATTACGTCACTAGTGGAATTAAGAACCAGCATTATTTTCCTTCTATTTATAGTAACTTCATTTTGGATAAAATTATGACGCACTTAATAAGCCATTTTTACAAACCCAATGTCAAGGCAAATGTTAAATCGAATTATTACGATGTCCAACTAACTGTTTTAGGACAGTTGAAGGATTTGAACTCCGGTAGTAATATTGCATGCAGAAATGAAAGAATCCATTATGGGATTGGAATTCTACTATTGAGTGACTCCAATTTTGAAATTTAAATTCAAAAAACCTACCACAGCTAACTCATTTCATCTCATTCAGCTCTTATCTAAAATGTGTTGCAGTTTCTAAAACAGAGTTTCATTATAGCCTCAGGAGTGATTAAAAATTAGTATTCATAGTCACATCCTAAGCAATATGTACACTGTTATTGTAAGAAACAGGTGCTCCATCCTCTAGGTTAATTATCCAGGTCATGTGTACCTGGACATGTAGTCCCTAACATACGGTGCATCTAAAGAGGGAGTAGATCAGACACTAATTATACAAGTTAACACTCTATAGTTAAAATTCTGTTATGTCACAGGGGAAGTCTTTTTTGGTAACAGTTTTTGTTCGGTAATGTTTTCGCACTGGTACCACTTATAATAACTGTTATGAATACACAACGAAGGTATTTGCACATAGGCACATCCTGTCAGTTCCACTATATAAGTCAAAGAGTTTTGGACTAAATTCATCTCAGTACAGCTCTATAGTCAAGTTAAACTATTATTGAATTCTCTTTGAAAGTATAGCTATTCGCTACTAGTTCATTTATCAATGGCTGCAGTATCAATACTGAAAGTGTCTATCTTGATTCTATCACTGAATGTGATCGTGACACTACAAGCTCCTACTTTGCAATTGCGGAACAAGTACACCTGTCTACCAAGAAATGGAATTCAGTACAACTATGACTACAGCAAAAGTGACTGGGATTCATGCAGAAAGACTGGCAACAATCCACTCAGATACACAGCAATGCAGTCACACATTATACATTCTCTAGGATTGCCACATTTTCAACTTTCCAATGACGAGTGAGTTAAATATTGTTTGATCCTGTGCACATGATTATACTTTGTCTATTTTTATAGAACAAAGTGTTTCTCTGTGGATACATATGACACTTCATCATCGTCAGCTTGCCCTGCATTCTGCAAGATTAATAACAAAAACAATTACAACGACTATTTCTGCACAGACAATACAGTTGCTAATCTGAAGGTGGAGGTCACAGTGAACAGCGAAAATGCTGTCCTCATTAAATCTCCTAAGTACAGCTGTAACCGAAACTACCCAAAGAAATTCATGTGTATCTATAGTGTCAGAATGTCTTGCAGTGCTAACAGACTGGTCGTATCACATTCTGATATAGACATGGCAGAAAATGACTACATTCAAGTAATCGACAGCTCCAGGTCTATTGCTTATAGTCCAGTAACAGGTGACTCATGGCCATCAGACCAGCAACACTATCCAAGCTCAAACCTGAAGGTGGTGTTCTGGAGTGATCATGACAAAACTCAAGGAAAAGGATTCAGTTTGCAGTTCAGTTGTCCCAGTCCCACAACAGAAGAAGTTCCCAGTCAGCAGCCAGGATCAGGAGAGAGCATTGATATACTCACAACTGCTTAATAAACTACTGTTATTAATTTTAGAAGTGTATTATTATTATCAACATCATCATCAATGAAACTAAAAGATCAGTTAATTTTGTTAAATTTGTGAATTAAGGCGGCGTTTACATGGCGTTGATTTTTGGCAAAAACTCAGACTTCAGATGGATGGTTGCTATCAGCATTCTGCTGACAATCGCTGACAGCAGCAGCCTGTTTTCAGCATCACGCTACTGCCATACAAAACGGCATCAATCAAGCGATAGACAAACATGGCACCTTATAATTTAGCTATTGTTAACCCTCGGCGCATATGGGCGAGGGTTACGGTACTTGGTTTGTCGTTCATTCACTCATTCGTTCGTTCGTTCTGTCCATCGAGCTGCAGAGACCATCGCTCACTTCTGAAACTCGGTAAAGGTATGAACAGGCTTAGCACGACAATGGCTTGCAATGTGACTCGTGGATTTTGCTAAAGTGCTTTCGTTCTCGAGTTATGTATGGCTGGCTCACCTTGACGGCCATCTTGGACCTTTTTGACTACAAAAGCGCCCATAGTTGACTATCTAGGTACTTGTAGATTCCATCTAAACAGCAGGACAGCTCTGGAGGTGCGTAGACATCTCAAGAAAAAGCCTATCAAAGCCAAGAGCAATGGCTACCTACTCAGTGTTCACAGTCACGCCCACCACCTTGTCTCGGTTGTGGTCAGCAGTTTGCTGTCTTCTGGTTAGCAGTGCAGTTTCAATAGCAAACAGGTTGGCTTTAGCTGCAAAGCTCCTTCTGCAAACCATAACTAAAGAGCTAACTCTACAATGTTTGCAACGGTGCTCAACGCCGAGGGTTCGTGAAATTCGTTCATTTTAGCTTTAGCAAATATAATAAGATAAGAAATGCAGTAGCATTGATAGTACAGCACAATGTACACTGTTAAGAAGGGATTTGACAAATAGCCTAAAATTAGCGTTTTGGCAAAAATCAGTTCTAAAATGTACTGTAATACAAGAACAATAACATGGCAAGTCAGCAGATTCAATTTTGGTACAAGAAAATTCACAGCTATATAAATAATTTGCGTTCACTGACACTGTCTAAGTTTGTTATGAAGTTGTCAGTTATAATTTGAGACATGTCAATCATATCATGATTACTAAGATACACTAAACCAGGAAAGTGATCATACATGATCCACTCCATTACGTCACTAGTGGAATTAAGAACCAATTTTCAGGATTATGTTACTGTGATAAATCATAACCATCGATTATTCATAATTATTACATAGTACGTCATCTTTCACTAATCGGATTGCTCTATTCGAGGGCATCAATGTAGGTTATTGACAGCGCATAGCGTCATCAATAGCAATGCGCAAAGATGCTATCATTACTGTATTATTCTCCTTGTTGTGTGATGAACTATATAATAAGCCATTTATTGGCCTAAACAACTCGGGCATTAATCGACATTAATGACCTCGGGCAACCGACTTTGCAGCGGTCATTAATGTCAGTTAATGCCCTTGCGTGAGGGCAATAACTAATACTGGATTTTCATCGAGTAGCTTTTATGGAATTTCTTACATTAATCATGAGAGAAATTATTAGAATTTATCATTTGCTATGCAAAGTAATACTTCAAATATACAAGGCACTTGACATACAACAACATGACATGTTCTTGCTCACAATATATTGTGTGAAAATGAAAAATGTATTACCATGCAGCATTATGGCAAGAAGTGCTACAGCAGTGGCTTCCAATAATAATACATTGACACATCCATTTACTATGTACACTGTTATGATAATAATAGGACAAGGTTTTTCAAGCACATTTACAAGGGACAACACCTGGATGCAAATGCTAGTATAATGGAGCACACTAAGTATTTTGCTAAAGGTGGGAGTGGATCGGACACAACTAGTTTCAACACCAGCCAATTAGCACCTTCTGTGCCGTACATGGTAAACATTCTACCTGTGGCTATGTCATGGGGAAGTCCTTTTTAGTAACAGTTTTTGTTAAGTAATGTTTTCACACTGGTACCACTCATAATAACTGTGTTATGAATAACACAATGAAGGTATTCACATCCTGTCAGTTCTACTATATAAATGAAAGAGTCTTGGACTAAATTCATCTCAGTACAGCTCTAGTCAAGTTATAATTTATTATTGAATTCTCTTTGAAAGTATAGCTATTTGCTACTAGTTCTATTACCAATGGCTGCAGTATCAATACTGAATGTGTCCATTTTGATTCTATCACTGAATGTGATTGTGACACTACAAGCTCCTACTTTGCAATTGCGTAACAAGTACACATGTCTACCAAGAAATGGAATTCAGTACAACAACGACTACAGCAAAAGTGACTGGGATTCATGCAGAAAGACTGGCAACAATCCACTCAGATACACAGCAATGCAGTCACACATTATACATTCTCTAGGATTGCCACATTTTCAACTTTCCAATGACGAGTGAGTTAAATATTGTTTGATCCTGTGCACATGATTATACTTTGTCTATTTTTATAGAACAAAGTGTTTCTCTGTGGATACATATGACACTTCATCATCGTCAGCTTGCCCTGCATTCTGCAAGATTAATAACAAAAACAGTTACAGCAAGTATTTCTGCAAAGACAAGTCAGTTGCTAATCTGAAGGTGGAGGTCACAGCGAACAACGAAAATGCTGTCCTCATTAAATCTCCGAAGCATAGCTGTAACCAAAAATATCCAAAGAAATTCATGTGTATCTATAGTGTCAGAATGTCTTGCAATGCTAACAGACTGGTCGTATCACATTCTGATATAGACATGGCAGAAAATGACTACATTCAAGTAATCGACAGCTCCAGGTCTATTGCTTATAGTCCAGTAACAGGTGACTCATGGCCATCAGACCAGCAACACTATCCAAGCTCAAATCTGAAGGTGGTGTTCTGGAGCGATCATGACAAAACTCAAGGGAAAGGATTCAGTTTGCAGTTCAGTTGTCCCAGTTCCACAACAGAAGAAGTTCCCAGTCAGCAGCCAGGATCAGGAGAGAACATTGATATACTCACAACTGCTTAATAAACTACTGTTATAAATTTTTAGAAGTGTATTATTATTATCATTATTATCATCATCATCAATGCAACTAAAAGATCAGATAATTTCGTTAAATTAGTGAATTAAGGCGGTGTTTACACAGCGATGATTTTTAGCAAAAACTCATACTTTAGATGGATGGTTGCTATCAGCATTCTGCTGAGAATAGCTGTCAGCAGCAGCCCGTTTTCAATATCACAATACTGCCATACAAAATGGCAGCAATCGAGCGATCGACAAACATGCCACCTTATACTTAAGCTATTCTTTAGCAAAGTTAGCTGAAATAATAAGATAAGAAATGTAATAGCAATCATAGTACAGCACAATGTACACTGTCAAGAAGGATTTGACAAATAGCCTAAAATTAGCGTTTTTGCAAAATGTACTGTAATACAAGAACAATAACATGGCAAGTCAGCAGATTCAATTTTGGTACAAGAAAATTCACAGATAACTATAATAAGAAATTTACTTTTCAAGTATTTACAGTTCACTGACACAGTCAAACTTTTGTTGTGAAGTTGTCAGTTATAATTTGAGACATGTCAATCACATCATGATTTCTAAGATACACTAAACCAGGAAACCGATCATACATGATCCACTCCATTACGTCACTAGTGGAATTAAGAACCAATTTTCAGGATTATGTTACTGTGATAAATCATAACCATCGATTATTCATAATAATTATTATTACATAGTACGTCATCTTTCACCAATCGGATTGCTCTATTCGAGGGCATTAATGTAGGTTATTAATGTAGGTTATTAATGAGGGCATTAATGTAGGTTATTGACCGCGCGTAGCGTGATCAATAGCAACGCGCAAAGACGCCATCTTCATTGTATTATTCTCCTTGTTGTGTGAACTATATAATAAGCCATTCATTGCTCTACACAACTCGGGCATTAATCGACATTTATGATTTTGGGAAAGTCGGTTGCCCGAGTAACGGTCGAGGGCGCAGCCTGAGACTGTATGAAGGCAACCGACTACGTCATTAAAGTCAGTTAATGCCCTCGCATGAGGGAAATAACTAATCCTCACTTTGGATTTTTATCGAGTTGCTTTTATGGAATTTCTCACGTTAATCATGAGACATTATTTTAATTAAAAAAATTATTAGAATTTATCATTTTACTATGCAAAGTAATACTTCAAAAATACAAGGCACTTGACATACAACAACATGATGAGTTCTTGCTCACAATATAATGTGTGTACAGTAGCGTAACTACCGTGAGGCAGAGGAGGCGCTTGCCTCCTCGCTTTTGCCCAACCAAAATTTTTATGAACGTATATATCTTGCCTAGTACAGCTGTTTTGCCTAACACATCTGTGTTAGGCAAAACAGCTGTACTAGGCAAGACAGCTGTACTAGGCAAGTACATTTTGCAAAAACGCTAATTTTAGGCTATCTTGCTCTACACTCCATCCAGGATACGTACCACGAACGCGCCATGCAATGGCGCTGCTACGAGGCAGTAAAATGACGTAATTCAATGAATATTAATTAGTTATTTGTAAAAATCGCCCGCGCTTACGCGCGCGCCTCCTCAATTCCAAATTTCTAGTTACGCCCCTGGTGTAAATGAAAAATTATTACTATCCGGCATTATGGCAAAGAAGTGCTACTGCAGTGGCTTCTAATAATAATATTCATTAACACATCCATTCACTATATACACTGTTATGATAATACAGGACATGGTTTTTTCAAGCACATTTACAAGGGACAACACCTTGATGCTAGTACTAGTATAATGGAGCACACTAAGTATTTTGCTAAAGGTGGGAGTGGATCGGACACAGCTAGTTTCAACACCAGCCAATTAGCACCTCCCATGCCATACATGGCAAACATTTGCTATGTCATGGGGAAGTCCTGTTTAGTAACAGTTTTTGTTAGGTAATGCTAACGACTTATTATAACTGTGTTATCAATAACACAAGGAAGGTATTTCCACATAATTATAGTGACATCCTGTCAGTTCTACTATATAAGTCAAATCAAATGAGACTTGGACTAAATTCATCTCAGTACAGCTCTAGTAAAGTTATAATAAATTATTATTGAATTCTCTTTGAAAGTATAGCTATTTGCTAATAGTTCTCTTACCAATGGCTGTAGTATCAATACTGAATGTGTCCATTTTGATTCTATCACTGAATGTGATTGTGACACTACAAGCTCCTACTTTGCAATTGCGTAACAAGTACACCTGTCTACCAAGAAATGGAATTCAGTACAACAACGACTACAGCAAAAGTGACTGGGATTCATGCAGAAAGACTGGCAACAATACACTCAGATACACAGCAATGCAGTCACACATTATACATTCTCTAGGATTGCCACATTTTCAACTTTCCAATGACGAGTGAGTCAAAATATTGTTTGATCCTGTGCACATGATTATACTTTGTCTATTTTTTAGAACAAAGTGTTTCTCTGTGGATACATATGACACTTCATCATCGTCAGCTTGCCCTGCATTTTGCAAGATTAATAACAAAAAAAGTTACAGCAAGTATTTCTGCAGAGACAAGTCAGTTGCTAATCTAAAGGTGGAGGTCACAGCGAACAGCGAAAATGCTGTCCTCATTAAATCTCCGAAGTACAGCTGTAACCAAACATATCCAAAGAAATTCATGTGTATCTATAGTGTCAGAATGTCCTGCAGTGCTAACAGACTGGTCGTATCACATTCTGATATAGACATGGCAGAAAATGACTACATTCAAGTAATTGACAGCTCCAGGTCTATTGCTTATAGTCCAGTAACAGGTGACTCATGGCCATCAGACCAGCAACACTATCCAAGCTCAAACCTGAAGGTGGTGTTCTGGAGCGATTATGACAAAACTCAAGGAAAAGGATTCAGTTTGCAGTTCAGTTGTCCCAGTTCCACAACAGAAGAATTTCCCAGTCAGCAGCCAGGATCAGGAGAGAACATTGATATACTCACAACTGCTTAATAAACTACTGTTATAAATTTTTAGAAGTGTATTATTATTATCATTATTATCATCAATGCAACTAAAAGATCAGTTAATTTCGTTAAATTAGTGAATTAGTGAATTAAGGCGGTGTTTACACAGCGATGATTTTTAGCAAAAACTCATATTTTAGATGGATGGTTGCTATCAGCATTCTGCTGTCAGCAGCAGCCCGTTTTCAATATCACAATACTGCCATACAAAATCGCAGTAATCGAGCGATCGACAAACATGCCACCTTATACTTTAGCTATTGTTTAGCAAAGTTAGCTAAAATAAGAAGATAAGAAATGTAATAGCATTCATAGTACAGCACAATGTACACTGTCAAGAAGGATTTGACAAATAGCCTAAAATTAGCGTTTTTGGCAAAATCTACTGTAATACAAGAACAATAACATGGCAAGTCAGCAGATTCAATTTTGGTACAAGAAAATTCACAGACATAATAAGAAATTTACTTTTCAAGTATTTATAGTTCACCGACACAGTCAATCTTTGTTGTGAAGTTGTCAGTTATAATTTGAGACATGTCAATCACATCATGATTACTAAGATACACTAAACCAGGAAAGTGATCATACATGATACACTCCATTACGTCACTAGTGGAATTAAGAACCAATTTTCAGGATTATGTTACTGTGATAAATCATAACCATCGATTATTCATAATAATTATTATTACATAGTACGTCATCTTTCACCAATCGGATTGCTCTATTCGAGGGCATTAATGTAGGTTATCGACCGCGCGTAGCGTCATCAATAGCAACGTGCAAAGACGCCATCTTCATTGTATTATTCTCCTTGTTGTGTGATGAACTATATAATAAGCCATTTATTGCTCTACGCAACTCGGGCATTAATCAACATTAATGATTTAGGGAAAGTCGGTTGCCCGAGTAACGGTCGAGGGCGCAGCCTGAGACTGTATGAGGGCAACCGACTACGTCATTAAAGTCAGTTAATGCCCTCGCATGAGGGCAATAACTAATACTCACTTTGACTGGATTTTTATCGAGTTGCTTTTATGGAATTTCTCACGTTAATCATGAGAGATTTTATTTTAATAAAAAAATTATTACAATTTATCATTTATTATGCAAAGTAATACTTCAAAAATACAAGGCACTTGACGTACAACAACATGACGTGTTCTTGCTCACAGCATAATGTGTGAAAATGAAAAAATTATTACCATGCAGCATTATGGTAGCCTCGTCCCCAGGCTCCACCCTCTCGGCACTATTTTGTTCCGACAGGGAGCCTGGTCGCTAATCTCACGTGATGCGCCTTACCTGTCTACGGAGAGTAGACAGGTAATTAGTGCGCGTGGGCATACTAGCCCTGCATGCCCACCATGCCCACGTATTTTGCTAACTCCACCTAATTACGACCGGAACTAGCTACGGCACAGTACAGAGATGGAATCAGACGAATCGAAGTGGCTGAAGAGTCGATACCAAGAAGCAGCGACTGACGGGCCTGCCCCAAAACGTGTGAAATTCGATTCAATCTGGACAAACACATCTCGACCATGCTGGACAGAAAGAATAGCATCCCTTTGGCCAGGTCTAAACTCAGAGAAATTGAAGTGCTTTTGTAGGGCTTCTTGACTCTTCGTTAGAGCATCGCACTCGTCCGATGCGCTACACCGACAGATGTTCCTCAGCATTTTGTAGATACCGCGATGTGTGTAACCTGATACCGAAACCTGCTCCGGCACGAGACTAACAACCGAATGGCGTGGGTGTGCGGTATGTCCAAGCCCACGCTCATTATCTTCGCTGCGCTCACGTGAGATTAGCGACCAGGCTCTCCGTACAGATAAGTGGAGAGCCTGGGGACGAGGCTAGCATTATGGCAAGAAGTGCTACAGCAGTGGCTTCCAATAATAATATTCATTGACACATCCCTTTACTATGTACACTGTTATGATAATAATAGGACATGGTTTTTTCAAGCACATTTACAAGGGACAACACCTTGATGCTACTACTACTATAATGGAACACACTAAGTATTTAGTTGAAGGTGGGAGTGGATCGGACACAACTAGTTTCAACACCAGCCAATTAGCACCTCCCATGCCGTACATGGCAAACATTTGCTATGTCATGGGGAAGTCCTTTTTAGTAACATTTTTTGTTAGGTAATGCTAATCACTTATTATAACTGTGTTATCAATAACACAACGAAGGTATTTCACATAGTCACATCCTGTCAGTTCCACTATATAAGTCAAAGAGTTTTGGACTAAAACCATCTCAGTACAGCTCTAGTCAAGTTAAACTATTATTGAATTCTCTTTGAAAGTATAGCTATTTGCTACTAGTTCTATTACCAATGGCTGCAGTATCAATACTGAATGTGTCTATTTTGATTCTATCACTGAATGTGATTGTGACACTACAAGCTCCTACTTTACAACTGCGGAACAAGTACACCTGTCTACCAAGAAATGGAATTCAGTACAACAACGACTACAGCAAAAGTGACTGGGATTCATGCAGAAAGACTGGCAACAATACACTCAGATAGACAGCAATGCAGTCACACATTGTACACTCTCTAGGATTGCCGCATTTTCAACTTTCCAATGACGAGTGAGTCAAAATATTGTTTGATCCTGTGCACATGATTATACTTTGTCTATTTTTATAGAACAAAGTGTTTCTCTGTGGATACATATGACACTTCATCATCGTCAGCTTGCCCTGCATTTTGCAAGATTAATAACAAGAAAAGTTACAGCAAGTATTTCAGCAGAGACAAGTCGGTTGCTAATCTAAAGGTGGAGGTCACAGCGAACAGCGAAAATGCTGTCCTCATTAAATCTCCGAAGTACAGCTGTAACCAAACATATCCAAAGAAATTCATGTGTATCGATAGTGTCAGAATGCTAACAGACTAGTCGTATCACATTCTGATATAGACATGGCAGAAAATGACTACATTCAAGTAATCGACAGCTCCAGATCTATTGCTTATAGTCCAGTAACAGGTGACTCGTGGCCATCAGACCAGCAACACTACCCAAGCTCAAATCTGAAGGTGGTGTTCTGGAGCGATCATGACAAAACTCAAGGAAAAGGATTCAGTTTGCAATTTAGTTGTGCCAGTTCCACAACTGAAGAATTTCCCAGTCAGCAGCCAGGATCAGGAGAAAGCATTGATATAATCACAACTGTTTCATTGCCGAGCGCCTTAGCGCGAGGCAAATAATCGTGACGGTGTGCGGGGGACTGGAGCGTCGTGCGTTTTCTCAGTAATGTTAATATGTATGTATGTATGTATGTAATATTGGATGTCATGCTTAGGAATGCTAATCAGGGTTACGGCGAGGGCCCATACTACGTATTATACTGCGGGGTCACGGGATCGCTGGACCCTGTTGCGTCAGTATGAGATACGAACTTAACGGTGGGCTGAGACCATGGCGGATTAGATCCCAGAGTCTACTCCTGACAGAGCCAAATGGATAGCTCAGCTCGGGAAGAAAAAACAGAGAGCAGCGGCCTGAGTCTATAAACGCCACAAAAGCAAGGCACACCATAAGCAGTATATACTACTAACAATACACGGAACCAGCATCAGTGACTCCTAGGTCGCTGTAAACAGGAAGCTAGCTCGCTGTAAGCCTGTATCTGTACCTGCCGGCCGTCTGCTGTCGAGCCCACCCCAAAAATTCAGCTGGTCAATTATAACTACTTAACTCTTTAGTGACTGAATTATTTTGACGAAAACTCGGCTTGCTCTAAACTGACAGTTTGTCTTGCGATTTCTACAACATGCAGTACGCTAGCTGTTCCAAACAAGCACTGTTTTTTCCTGGCATGTCAAAGTTTACGACCAGGTACTAAACTCTGAGTTGGCCACTCCCAATTCGGAACTGAAGCCGCTTAAGTGCTGCGACCTCGTCATTTTTCAGCCAATTTTGGTCTTCGTTTAGCCCTGGTGACTGATACAAAAACCTGGTGGTGTCCAGGTGAGCAAACAGCATAGTTTAGACCATATTCTATGCCCAAGTATGCATTTACGGGCATCCTGAAGCCCCAAAAATGCCGAAAGCGGCGAGGGGCTCCGCCCCTTCGAACCCCAGGTTAAAGGGGGGACACCCCCCTTTAAAAATCCCCCCATTCTATATATTTTAGTGGGGAGGGCGCGGCGAAAAACAGTGGGTTTTTTCAGGTAAAGTTAGCTTTTGCAATTAAACTTTATTTGACCTTTCTAGAGCACTTTTCACACTATTTATGACGTCTACAGTAGGTGGAGTCAATTATGACGGCTAAATCCGCTATAGGCCCTAAAGGGTTAATAAACTCAGCGCGAGGCATTCATGCGTATTCGTAACTCCTAGTAAACTACTGTTTTAGAAATGTATTATTATTATCACTATTATCATCAATGCAACTAAAAGATCAGTTAATTTCGTTAAATTTGAGAATTAAGGCGGCGTTTACACGTCAACAATTTTTGGGAAAAAACGCAGACTTTTGTCCCCATTTAGGCCTTCCACAGATACGATGAAAATACACATGAAAACGGAGACCAAAGTAGACACTTTGAAAACAAAGACATGTAAAACGTATTTGTAAACAACGAAAACAGACATACAATTTTGATATGCTCACAACCGCTTAATAAGCTATACAAGCATTAACTGGAATTATTTCAATAATTATATTAATTCAAAATTTAAGTTGACAAACACTATTTTTTAATACATGCTTGAAGTTTTGATCTCATTGGATACTAATTTAACACAAAATTTGTTTTAATTTTTTCACCTGGGTTGTAATCACTATAGAGAAGAAACAGTGCTTCAACTATGTAGATTGCTACACAGCCAAAATTTACAAATAACAAAATAATTTATTAGGGAGACACGGTAGTGTCTCCCTATGTAGGGATGAACGAGAAAACAAGATGGCGGCTACATACAATGTATTAGCGTTCAAACGCTGATATTTCGCCTGGTGTTGAATTTTATACGTCTTTAGACACTTATATCTGCTCTCTGGCGTTGCCCCATCTTACAGTAGCAAGGAGATTGCTCGAAATTGTTACTAAAGTGACGAACCTGGAAACGGTGAAAATCGAGTTTCGTCATCTTCGTTTTCTTCTTTCTTTCTTTCTTTTTTCTTTCTTTCTTCCACTCGCCTAGCGCCTTTATGCGAGCAGTGCCGAGACCAAAACATCCACGAACAGTCGTGAAATTCTCCTGGCATGTGCCTTTTGAGCTTTGTTTTTAGCGTAACGGCGATCAAAGTTCCGCGATTTCTCGATCGTGATCCATTGTCAGCTAAGTGTTAGACGCCATTATTGTGATTGCGCAATACGCACGTGACCAAGCAATGGGTAGCGCACGTGACCAAGCAGTCGCTGCGCCGTGTGGATCACTATCACGGAGAACACACACCCGGCATTTGTCTGGAGTCTTCGAAGAACGGTAAGCTCGTGTAGGATCGCCATTCTGCACTTGCCAGATAATTATAACCGCCGTACTATAGGTCTACAAACAAGTGTGGGCGGGGCTCGTATGCACTGAATGCATGCGTAGGCGACTAGGCAGACCTGTACGTACAGCTTAACAATATTTTAGCTATAAGTTTAAGAAAAGCCATCAACAACAGGAATACTAAACTAATGGTGGAAACAAAGACTTCTCCGTACATGCATGATATTGAACTGCACTTCACTAAAAAGAAAAAAGGACACAAACAAGAAATTAAAAAGATTTCTATCGAAATCAAAAGGATGTAGTGATGAAGAAATCTACCACTGGTTCACAATGTAAACCAACAAGAAACAAGCATAGAATGGTAACACGATTGACTTGCTAACAGACCATAGATCCCTACATCAGTGGCTGTACATAAGATCAATATTTAGTCACAAGCTGAATTATATTCAAAGTGTCAGTCAACAGTAAATAGCTTAACTAGCTATAGTCTGGCCACAGCAGCCACTGATGTAGGGATCTATGGTCTGTTAGCAAGTCAATCGTGTTACCATTCTATGCTTGTTTCTTGTTGGTTTACATTGTGAACCAGTGGTAGATTTCTTCATCACTACATCCTTTTGATTTCGATAGAAATCTTTTTAATTTCTTGTTAGCAAATATATGTAGTCAAGTGGAAATCAACAATTCAATTTTGTCATCAACTGAGCTACATGGGATGATAGCATAAGAAGTCGATTTTACTCTACATACTATATACGGATTTGACACATTGTAGTTTTGTCATCCCACTGCAAGAAAGTTACTATGAAAACCCAAAAGGACATTTCAACAAATTTTAGTGGTACATTATTGAAAATTTTAAGTGACTTAATCTAGCAATCACTGTTCAAGCAACCTGTATCATTGATTTTAGCACTAGCTTCTCAGTCTCTAGTCGCAATAACATAATGGCCGCTAATACAAAAATGTACTACTCATTCTAAGGTAAAATGCACAGTACTATGTAATGTATACTCACTGCTTGGCAGGGATCCATGAACCGAGCCGCCAGTACAGGTAGATGAGGTGATCTGAAGTACTTATCCATTCTCTCGGGCAGCATCACACAGTGCAGGGCGGCTATCCGGCTCCACACTGCTCTAATGATGTTATCACGTACCGTACCGGAATCATCACCATCCGATTCATCCGATTCTTCCTCGCTTCCTCCAGCACTCTTGCGATGGACTCTTCGTGTACTTGAAGACAGCGCGTGTGCCCCGGCACTCTGGTTCATGAGCGTATTAGTGATTGACACCACAGTCAGTAGATGCTGTGTGGTCAAGCTACGAGACATCTGCCATCGTACATGCACGGCAAGCTCAGATTGATCGTCTATATCAGCCATTCCTCCTTCTGTGACTGTCTGGGTATGCGGTCTAACTACCTTCGCCAGTGCTCGATCATCAACTGATTCACTAAGGCGAGACCGAGCTTCACTTTCACTTGATTCTGAGAACGCTCCCCCAGCTGCTATCAACTTGCCGATGACATCCACGTCTTCTTGTTTAACACCAGGAGCAGGTTGGTGCATTACTGTAGCAGACCGGACTGGTTTCGTCGCCTCTGTTGGTGCAGGCTTGTTTGCTACTAGTCCCCAACCAGGTAGAACCAGAGAGAGGCAACCGCGACTCAACAAACCGAATGAAACCGGTCTTACTGGTCGAACCAGGCCCACCATATTCTCACAATCCTTGTCAAGCTGTTCATCAAGATTCCATGCATGCAGACAAGAGATCAACAATCGAGCAATGTTGACAATCATGGTAGGAGTCTCAGATTCCATCTCTGGGTCCTTCATTTTTCGAGCCATCGATTCACTAAGAAGCTCACGTGCTTTTTCAACTGGATCCCGACGCAGTGAAGAGACTGAAGAAGGACTGGATTGAGTGGAAGAACGAGGAGGAGTGTTGGTCTCACTGCTGCTGCTGGCTACCTGTTTGTGAGGTGTTGGAGGTGTCTTGGAAGACGAGAATCGTGCAGCCATGTAGTTACGAAAGGCACGAGCTTGTCGTGTAGGTTGAGCAGGTCCTTTGGGGGCTACTTCGATTTTCTCCATACGCGAGAGCTTGTTGATTAGTGTCTGCGGATCAAACAGCAGCACTTGAATGCGGGAGTTGGCTTTGCTGACACGCAGGTTGCGAACTTGTAGCGGGTACGAGGAGGGTGTGGTCAGGGCACGGAGTGGAGGAGGAGTGTTCTCCAGAATGATACGAGCAGTTTCACCATCAACACAGCGATCAAGTGTACCTATAGTGGGAGAAAAATTATGAATCAAGTGCCTAAGAAATAGCTAAGTGTAATTCTTCAATTAGATAGGTCAACTACTGGTTAATTAAATGAGACGGACAAACACTAATTCACCATTAGAGCATACTACGTGACCTCCAAAAGAATCGCTCGAAACATGTCACCTGCTGGTGCATTGTATCAGGTAATGCACCCTTTTCCATGCACTAAGTTTTTAAACGCATGGTTCAAGGTGCCGTTTCAAGATGGCCGCCGCGTTCGAGAATCCACAAACAAACGGCGCTCGGGCTGCCCTGTGGTCTTCCTGCGACGCAAGGTAGCCAGCTAGACGTTAGGCAAGCAGCGCACTATGGTTTAAAGTAGTTATATACCTCACAGTCGGTGTTTAAGCATTTAAAGCCCTTGGGCTATGCCCGCAGGCTTTAAATCGCTTAAACACCTCCTGATCGGTATATAACTACTATTTAACAAACCGCATTGTTAATAATAATTATTTTGAAAAACTATAAAAAGTGCAAAAACTGCCAAAAGTATATAGCTGTTAGTAGCGTACATTCAGTGCAATGTAAATGTATCAACAATGAACCAAAACATCATAACTTTAACAGAATTTAGTAACTGCAAATAAAACATAAAAGTTTGATACACAATGGGAGTGCGGAGAGTAGCAATAATTATTTATTAAGGACAATAGTACTACTCCATTCCAGATTAATTTGCTTCCTGTACTCTTCCTCCTGGTCCATGTACCTCTCATAGTGTTCCTCCACTATGGCCTGTATGTTGATTTCTCTGTTCCTCTCACGTAGTGTGTAGCGCTTGCAAAGGACCAGAAAGACCACAAACAACACAACAAGAGCAGTTACTGCTACTATATCACAACACATTGTATAATTTATCCAGTAGAAGGCCTCACCAATCAAGAAAATCAAGCCACGAAGACAAAGATTTATCCCCATAACAAAACCTTTCATCTTGTCTGGTGACTGAGCTATAATGAACTCAAGTATAAGCATAGCACTAATGGTTCTACCAATACCATACAAGATAGAAGGAACAAGCTTCAAGTGCCAATCCACGTTTGGCCAATCATCTGTGTTATTAGACAAACAGGTGATATATCCATGTAAGTTATTGGAGAATATTACACGTATTACCTTTAGCATCAAGTATCCCAATGCATGCAAAAGGAAGCCAATGCCAATATACCTCAACATACGAGCATGTAGACTACTACACAACCGACGTAAAATAAGCTGATGAAATGGAATCAGTACCAGAGGATACAGCCAAGCACTCCAGCCAGTACTAAACATGTAAGTGTAATAATTGACATTCGAGACAGCCACGGGAATACTTACTAAAATGTTTGCTATAGTACTCAGGCATATGGCCAAGGGAAGCAAGCGTAGGACAGTCTTGACATCCTCTACCTCCTCCTCAGTGAAGGGTCCTCCGAATTTCCCCTTGCCATAGTCCATTCGTGTGGGCTGTTCCTCATCAATATAGGTGAAGGCACTGCGTCTCTCAGGGTATCTGTGCTTCCTAGTGTAGTTGAGTACCTGTATGATGAGCTTGATGGGGTTAGTGACCTTATGAGTCCTGTCCAACCACTGCTGACACAAGCAGTCACTGATCATGATCACAGCAAGAGGAATAGCAAAAATGAAAAGGGCCAAGTATTCACTATTGCTACCGTAGTGCGTGTTCAAGTAGGAAAAACTTTCAAATAAACATAAGCCAACTTTATTAGCCCAAAAAGACCATCGTACAACTGCACTAAGTTCATCTGAAGTGGCACCAATAATTTGATCAGTGAGAAAAAGAAGTAAAGCCATCAAATAACACGATTGACCAATACTAAGTAACATGAATTGCACTGGAAAAAGAACAACTGTTGCAATCGAAGAGAATTGAGAAAGAAGGTTCATAAGGAATGAAAATACGTATCCAAAAAATGAAGCTAAAGAACCAATCTTAATCATTTCGTATCTACCAAATTTAACATCAGCAAGAAATCCAATCAATGGAGCAATAAGTGAAGAAAGAAATGAGAACGGGTAATGAAACAGACGAAGAAATCCTGTTGAGCTATGGGATGGAACAATAAATCTATTTCCCGGTAAGCCCAAAGAAAAAGCAAACAGCACTTCCCACACCAGTAGTAACAGTATCTTCTTACTACAGCAGGTATTGGGTGATCTCCTCCACCATTGCTTTAAACAATTGAGACCAGAAGACTGCGATACTTGAGGACCAGCCATGAGAATTGGTACTGTCAATTAAAAGAGGGCTTTTTCAGAATTTTGATCAAAATTGGGATTTCTGGTCTCACAGACAAGTGATGATAACAATTCTATTCACCTTAAATACACATTGAAACAAAAGGAAATAGGATGTTGACTAACTACAATGAATGATGTCATAGCACAATACACAACATAGAAAACACAATCCAAATTTGTAACAAACATTACAATTATTATTGTTATATACTCCACCAGTTCTTCAAAGGAACTGCCAGAGGAACAAAACATCCATTAAATCCTGACAAAGTGACCGCCCATAAGTGTAACAAACGAATTGACTATCACTGAAATAGACAAAAAATAAATAACTGACACACATTGCTTACCTAATAGTACATTCACGACTTATGTTGTAAGCGTACTGACACATGTGTGTAGTAAACACGAATGTGACATAATCTAATAAACTTTGTCACCACTGCTTTCGGTGAAACTATCCTGGATATGTGGGTGTCAAAGGGTTAAGGTTTGGGTTATATCGGTGGGTTGATCGGTTTGTGTGTTGTCACATGGCTGTTTAATATTTACTGCTCAAAAGTCACTTGGTTTACAATTCCTATCCTAGACCTGAACAAAGTCTTTGGTTGAGTGCTACGAATATTCTTACTAATTTCTCATTTCGACAGGAGTGCTTTTTTTGCAGCCAGTTACATGTAATACATTTACACAATGTACACTTACAGAGTCAGAATGGAAGATAGAGATAGTAATATTAGTGGTGCCGGGATTTTGTTTCACATTAGATATTAGGTAAACATGAAAGGAAAGTGAAAACAGGAACTACTCACAACAACATCTGAGTAAACAGTCTTCTGGTTCTAAGTTATACATACAACTGAAGTATTTGTGCTATAATATTAGTAAGTACATGTACATAATATTATGTTCATGTTGTCAATACATACTGTACTGGTATGTTATCGGGAGCATGCTGTGCAGTAATATTTCCACAGAAAAGATTTCCACAGAAAAGTTATTGCCCTCACGCGAGGGCAATAACCGACATTAATGACCGCGGGAAAGTTGGTTTCCCGAGTAACGGTCGAGGGCGCAGCCCGAGACTGTACGAGGGCAACCGACTTTCCCGAGGTCATTAATGTCGGTTATTGCCCGAGTTGTGTAGGGCAATAAATGATTTATTACTTAGTTCATCACTGTGAGCGCAGTAACATCGCGAATTTTTTAAACTCGCAAAGACGCAACGGTCTGTTGCTATAGAAGACGCTACGCGCGGTCAATAACCTACATTAATGCCCTCGAATAGAGCAATCCGATTGGTGAAAGATGACGTACTATGTAATAAACATAATAAACATAATTATTACACCAGTCATCCAATAAACATAATAGACATCCATCACTTATCACTAGTCATCCAAAGGCAGTTATTTTGTCCAATAGTTACCGATGACACAAACACAATGACAACGTGCATCAATCATATCAACTTTCACAACAACAAGTGAAATTAACCATAACAAAAATGTGAAACTTAGGACAATTTTAAGCATGATTTTGTCTCATGTACTCCTCCTCTTGGTCCATGTACCTCTCATAGTGTTCCTCCACTATGGCCTGTATGTTGATCTCTCTGTTCCTCTCACGTAGTGTGTAGCGCTTGGAAAGGACCAGGAAGACCACAAACAATACAACAAGACCAGTTACTACTATTATATCACAACATATTGTAAATGTTATTGAGTCAACAGCAATGTTAGCCATGTAAACTAAACCAGTACAACCAAGCATTACTCCAAAAAGGAAACCTTTCATCTTGTCCGGTGATTGAGCAATAATGAACTCGAGAACAAGTACAAAAATAATTGTTTTACCAATACCATACAAGATATATGGACCAAGTTTCCAGTACCACTCAAAATGATTACTAGGAAGAGTGGTATTTAACAATGGTGCCGTACAAGATAAGTATCCTTGTAGATTATTAGAGAGTACTACACCATACACTCTAAATGCTGACAATATGATGAAGCCAAGTGAACACATGAATAAGCCAGCACTCATGCTTCGTAACATACTCGGACTACAACTATGAAAAAATCGGTTGATTAAGAGCTGGTAAAGTGGAATCAGTAATATAGGGAACAGCCAGTTCATGATTGATTGATTTAGAAATAAATTTGATTCCGTGTCATCAAAGAGAAAGATCATCATAGGATATGTTTCTAAAGCACCAACACTGACGCTGTAGCATATGACCAAGGGAAGCAAGCGTAGGACAGTCTTGACATCCTCTACCTCCTCCTCAGTGAAGGGTCCTCCGAATTTATCCTTGCCATAGTCCATTCGTGTGGGCTGTTCCTCATCAATATAGGTGAAGGCACTGCGTCTCTCAGGGTATCTGTGCTTCCTAGTGTAGTTGAGTACCTGTATGATGAGCTTGATGGGGTTAGTGACCTTATGAGTCCTGTCCAACCACTGCTGACACAAGCAGTCACTGATAACGATCACAGCAAGAGGAATGGCAAAGAAGCATACATTAACAGAGTTACTTAATAGATTAAAGTAAATGACAATTTCAGACAGAGCAGCGCCAAGAAATTGCATCCAAACATACCAGCGTACAACTGAACTAAGCTCACCTGAAGTGGCACCAATTATCTGATCAGTTAAAAAAGGAAGAACGGCTGCTAAATAAGATATGAATTGAAAACTAACAATGCAAAATGACACGGAAAACAGCACTGTACTCAGTGTAGAAAAACTCTCTCCAGCGAACATTGCAAAATAGTACAATATGCCAGCAAGAAAAGAGGCAATTGAACCAAATTTAATAACTTCGTACCTTCCAAATCTAACATCAGCAAGCCAGCCAATAAAAGAAGCAGAAGAATATGAAAGGCATAATGAAGTTTGAGAAACGATTCCATTGCCCAGTGGTGTAACAACCAGCACACACCATGTGAAAGTAAACAGCATCTGCCACACCAGTAGTAACAGTACCCTCTTACTACAGCAGGTATTGGGTGATCTCCTCCACCATTGCTTCCAGCGACTGAGACCAGAAGACTGCGATACTGTTGAAACAGCCATCCAAAGATCTTGACCAACAAAACATTGACACAATCCAATGTTTTCAGCAACAAAATCACATTTTAATAACATTTTCATAGAAAGTTGTAAAAACAATCTTGACCGAGATATGATATTTTTGTTAATGTGTTTTAGTTCATTTTGTTAATTTTAGTGATAGCGTAGTTACACTGAAATTAACTATAATAACTGAAACACTTTGCTTTCCAAATAGTATTATAATACTACATTTACGAATTATGTTGTAAGCTTACTGACACATGTGCGCAGCAGACAAGTACATGACATTATCTAATAAACTTTGTTAGATGAGGAAACACTCAGATAATAATTATGACACTTGCTTGACCACTGCTTTCGGTGAAACTATCCTGGATATGTGGGTGTCAAAGGGTTAAGCTTTGGGTTATATCGGTGGGTTGATTGGTTTGTGTGTTGTCACATGGCTGTTTACTATTTACTGGTCAATAAGTGTCACAAACTATAGTTGAGTGCTACGGATATGCCGACAGGTATGCTATAGGTGTGCTTTTTGCAGCCAGTTTTAGTGTATTACAATTACACAATGCACATTTACAGAGTCAGAATGGAAGATAGAGATAGTCATAATTGTAGTGCCGGGATTTTGTTTCACATTAGATATTAAGTAAACATGACAGGAAAGTGAAAACAGGAACTACTCACAACAACATCTGAATAAACTGTTTATAACTTATACATACGACTGCAAGTATGTTAGTAAGTACATGTACTACGTTCATGTTGTCAATACATACTGTACTGGTGTGTTATCGGGAGCATACTATGCACTTATAGTTCCACAGAAAAGAGTTATAAGCGAGACAAAAAGGAAACAGTACATATTCAATTGAAAGTATAATTATTGAGAAAGGCAATAAATTTTTTCGTGCTTAACAGAAAAACTGTATCTCTACACGAGCATTGCATAAAAATGAGCTAATAAGTTGGCTGTTTATTATCTCACTGCTACCTAAATAGCTGTACTGCTTGACTTTGCAATTTTCATTTGCAATGACATTATTTATACCTCCACCAATGAGCCTAAGATGAGCATTTCTCAACAACAACTCATTCCAGAGAACAGAGTATGTATTCAATAGAGAATAAAAGTGATGTTATTAAAGAAAATGATCACAATGTAGCTATTATTAGAATAAACGTATTCAGTACAGTAAATTATCACTATAGTCATCCAAGGTCAGTTATTTTGTCCAATAGTTACCAATCACACGAACACAATAACAATGTGCATCAATCATATCCACTGTCACAACAACAAGCAAAAAATTAAATAAAACAAAATGTGAAACTTATGAAAATTAAGCATGATTTTGTCTCATGTACTCCTCCTCCTGGTCCATGTACCTCTCATAGTGTTCCTCCACTATGGCCTGTATGTTGATCTCTCTGTTCCTCTCACGTAGTGTGTAGCGCTTGGAAAGGACCAAGAAGACCACAAACAACACAACAAGAGCAACTACTGCTACTATATCACAACATATTGTGAACGTGATCGAGGAAAAAGCTGTGCCAATCACATTCACCAATCCTTGAATACCAATCAGTACTCCAATAGCAAACCCTTTCATCTTTTCTGGCGACTGAGCAATAATGAACTCAAGAATAAGAACAGAACTGATGGTACTACCAATACCATACAAAATACAAGGACCTAGTTTCCAGTACCAATCCACGTGTGACCAGTCTGTGTCATTAGTAGACACACAAGAAAGATATTTATGTACATCATGAGATAGTACTACACTCGAAATTAGTGTTGCTCCTAACAACAGATATCCCACTGCATGCAGAAACAAGCCAATACCAATACACTTCAACATACGTACATTACATGAGCACAAGTACTGACGAATAAGTTGATAAAATGGAATCAGTAGCAAAGGAAAAAGCCAAATACGCCATCCAACATTCAACAAGTAAGCATGTTCATTATACATGATTTGGACTGGTATATTCTGAGTAAGCGTATCTATGGCACTCAGGCATACGACCAAGGGAAGCAAGCGTAGGACAGCCTTCACATCCTCTACCTCCTCCTCAGTGAAGGGTCCTCCGAATTTCTCCTTGCCATAGTCTATTCGTATAGGCTGTTCCTCATCAATATAGGTGAAGGCACTGCGTCTCTCAGGGTATCTGTGCTTCCTAGTGTAGTTGAGTACCTGTATGATGAGCTTGATGGGGTTAGTGACCTTATGAGTCCTGTCCAACCACTGCTGACACAAGCAGTCACTGATGATGATCACAACAGGAGGAACAGCATACAATAAAGGAACATACAATCCAGCATCATTGAAGAAATACGCATACAAATAATTAAAACTTGCATTTAACCCCAATCCAATGCAGTTAGCCCAAACAGACCAGCGTATAACAGAACTAAGCTCATCTGAAGTGGCACCAATTATCTGATCAGTCAAGAAAGGAAGCAGAGCCACTGAATAACATCCTAGGCCAAGAGCAAATAATGAGAACTGTACTGAAAAGAAAAGATACATTAGCCAAGAAGACTGAGGGACAAAGTAAGAAATAAAGAAGAATATGCTAGCAATAAATGAAGCCAAGGAACCAATCTTTAGCACTTCATACCTGCCAAATTTAACATCAGCAAGAAAACCAATCAATGGAGCAAGAAGAGATGAAACCATTCCAAGAAGATATGAATAAACAAATGAAAAGTTTCCCAAAAACAACCTTTGAGATATGGCAAACAGCATCTGCCACACCAGAAGCAACAGTATCCTCTTACTGCAGCAGGCATTGGGTGATCTCCTCCACCATTGCTTCCAGTGACTCAGACAAGAAAACTGTGATACTTGAGAACCAGCCATGAGCTTAGGTAAAGAATTTGAGCAACAAGTGACTGATGTTCAAACAGATCTATCGTCTCATAAAGTGCATGCAGTAATAATTATACATAATAGCGTTTGCAATACATCATGGAATTCATTGTTATGCAAAAATTACGAAAACATTTGCGTGTATTGTATAATAAAAACACGGCGTGTTTACATAATCTATCAAGAAAACATCTTATAGATATCATGCACTACATTGGATGTTTATATAGGTCAAATTGGCTTGCATTATCTATTCACCAAGCCTCATACCCAGGCCTAGTTTCAGTACTCATGTTGATTGTTTTTCAGTATGCATCAACAAACAATGCATGTAGTGACAGTAGACATGTAGTACTGTATACTAATACTTCAAAATGTGTGAATATATTGTCATGTACATGTGTGTAAATTTTGTTCTAGTATCTAGAAGCAGCTCCATTTACCAATCACTTTTGGAATAACTGTCTGCAAACTTGTGTCATTGTTTTCCAAAAGAAAGAATTCTATCAGGCGCAGTTTAGGCGCCATTTACACGGCTATGATTTACTGCAAAACCAGGTATTTGCCTTTGGATAGGTACATGTATCTGATGAAACCAAAGTGGAGACTTTGAAAACGGATATTATAACAGGCGCCACGTAAATGGGGTAACCGGATACCAACTTTTAAAAGAGACAAGAAATGTATACCCATGGTTTCTATAGTTGCTGCAAGTGCTTGCGAGGGCCCTATAGTGACGTATATCAAGATAAACCTGCGTTCTGTCATAGGTCGTGGGCACTTGTGCGCTCTTCTGGAACACCACATTCACATTCCATGAGCTTAATTAACTTCCGCTGAGTAACCAGTGTTTCAAGCTGCATTATACATCGAGACACACTCGATTATGCATCAGAGCGAGTTTCACACTGCTAGTGTTGCTCAGCTGTCAAGATTTGCAGATAAAAGAAAGTCGCTCATTGATATTTATAAGGTGTGTTCGCTCTGACAACCAGGGTCGAATCCGGGTTGAAATCAAACCCGACCTACCCAGGTTGAACTCAGTTAGTGCGCGTCCGCACTCGACCTGAATCGATGCGAGTCGGGTCCATGTAGCAGTCTTTATAGCACTAGCACGAGAGCTTCTTGACAATGTAAGTCTTCTGTAGCGTTTGAGCGTTCAAGGAAAGTCTCTAGTGCGCGTACACGTGGCGGTGCCAAGACGAACCCAGTTCAACCAACATACGTATGTGGGTTGGTGATTCACCAAACTGGATCACTGCAGATCGAGTGCAGACGAAATCTATATGGTTTGAACCTGGGTTGAACCCGGGTTCGCGCCAGTGCGGACAGGCCTATATAAAACCGGTATACTACCACCTTAAGTAGGGAGGGTAATGGAGAGCTGATAGAGAATATAAAAATAATACTCAAATTATATTATTACATTCATGACTTATGTTGTAAGCATACTGACATCTAATAAACTTTGTTAGATGAGGAAACAGATAACAATTATGACACTTGCTTTACCACAGTTTTCGGTGAAACTATCCCGGATATATGGACGTCAAAGATTAAACTTTGGGTTATATCGGTGGGTTGGATGGCTTGTGTGTTGTCACATGGCTGTTTACTATTTTACTGCTCACTAAGTATCACAAATATCTTGGTTTGCAATTCCTATCCTCAGACCCAAAAACAGTCTTCGGTTGAGTGCTACGGATTATGCCGGCAATGCAGTACTACAGGTGTGTTTGTTTTTTTTTAGCAGCCAGTGTTAGTGTAATACAATTACATGCACAATGTATACTTACAGAGTCGGAATGGAAAATAGAGATAATTATAAATGTTGTGCCGGGATTTTGTGTCACATTAGGTATTAGGTAAACATGACAGGAAAGTGAAAACAGGACTACTCACAACAACATCTGAGTAAACAGTCTTCTGGTTATAATTAACTTATGCTATGTTAGTAAGTATATGTACATAATGTTCATGTTGTCAATACATACTGTACTGGTGTGTTTATCAGGAGCATGCTGTGCACTTATAGTTCCACAGAAAAGAGTTATAAGCGAGACAAAAAGAAACAGCACTTTTTAAATTGAAGGTATAACATAATTTTTGGTGCTTAACAGACAATATATATCTCTACACGAGCATTGCATAAAAATGAGATATTACTTTATTATCCCACCGCTCCCTAAATAGCTATGCTGCTTGACTTTGCCATTTTTCAATCTTCAGACGTTGCCTCCAATGACATTATTTAAAGTAAAGTAAAAAAGTTTTAATAAAAAACTAAAAAGTGTAGGGATGACACTTGCAAAAGTAAAGGAACAAGATGGCATGATGCTTGCAAAAGTAAAGGAACAAGATGGCATGATGCTTGCAAAAGTAAAGGAACAAGATGGGATGATGCTTGCAAAAGTAAAGGAACAAGATGGGACGATGCTTGCAAAAGTAAAGGAACAAGATGGGATGATGCTTGCAAAAGTAAAAGTCCCAAGTATCCCTACATCAGCGGCTTGCTGCGATGACGTGCAACTGACAAATGCGGAATCCTCTTCCTATACCTTTTACAACCGTCAATTACTTAATCGGACTGCGTCTTCTAAAACACAGATACCTCTAATTATTTACAACTGTCAACTACTTCATCGGACTGCGTCCTCCAAACACAGATACCTCTAGTTATTTATAACCGTCAATTACATCATCGGACTGCGTCCTCCAAACACAAATACCTCTAGTTATTTACAACCGTCAATTACATCATCGGACTGCGTCCTCCTAAACACAGATACCTCAGTCTAGTTATTTACAACCGTCAATTACTTCATCGGACTGCGTCCTCCTTCAAGCCGCTGATGTAGGGATACTTGGGACTTTTACTTTTGCAAGCATCATCCCATCTTGTTCCTTTACTTTTGCAAGCATCGTCCCATCTTGTTCCTTTACTTTTGCAAGCATCATCCCATCTTGTTCCTTTACTTTTGCAAGCATCATGCCATCTTGTTCCTTTACTTTTGCAAGCATCATGCCATCTTGTTCCTTTACTTTTGCAAGTGTCATCCCTACACTTTTTAGTTTTTTATTAAAACTTTTTTACTTTACTTGTTTTTGTTCCTTTTTTGATCACTATCAGTTTGAACTTATTAGCTGTATTCTTTGCTATAGCTTTCATTTCATTTTTACAACTGTGTGAGCAGCAGGTACTAGTCTAGTAGATCAGAAGGTGCATAGCCTCTAGACAGAGAGTCAAGGAACATGGAATGTTATTATCGGCAATTAATCACAAGAATAATGAAAAGGTTTAAATTAGTTAGAGAGGTTGAGAGTATGAGTTGACAACATGATATTTCTCAGCACTGTGATGGATGAAGAAGAGACTAACACTAACAACTCAGTGGAACACTATGATGATCATGGCTAGTCCGTAGACTAGTCCCAGGCTTGCATGTTGATGTTGATATCACGATCACAGAGGCTTCTAGCTTGTTACAATGTCCAGTTGTCAACAGCACAGGGTCCTATGAGTATAGCCTACGCCGGGTAGTGTAAGAAACTAGTAGCCTATATGCCCCAGGCTGAGATCGGGTAGCATCACCGTCGTCCGGTTCGCGCCTGCCGTGGGTCATGATGTCAGCATAGACAGATCAGTGCTACCCAGGGTATAGTATACTGCTTGTTCATACCTCTAGGCTCTACCTCGCGCGCTGAAGCGCCTAGAGCAGAGAGAAAGCGACAACCGAGTTCAGCTTCAAAACTGATGTGGGCGGAGTCAATGATCAGCAGCGACAAGAGGGTTAATTAATGGAATCGCTCTAACTGTCCAAAACGGTCCAAAACCCATGTTTTTCAAGGATTATTCGTTTCTGGTAGTGTTTGATGCCTATCTAAGAAGTAAGTGCACTACCCCAGATGCATACACATGCGATGGTGCAGGTTTGGTAGTGATTCGTTCACTCAGGACATCGCTAGGCTTACTGAAAGAAGAAGAAGAAGAAGAAGAAGAAGAAGAAGAAGAAAGAAGATGAACAATTCGCGTGGGCGTCGATTTTAGTTTACCACTTTAGAAACGTCTGCCAGCTTCGCCAAAGATATTTTCTTGCTCAGAACAATCGTCTGATCAATCCTAGATGTCTGGAATCACGAGAAACGCTAAAACAGCGAAGATCTGCAACGGCTCTCTGAGAGTCGCCATCTTGATTTTCGTCGTCAAGCAAGCAGTCCCGGCGACTTTCATAGACTTCCTGCAAGCGCTCGCACTTCAGATTCCCTCATAGATAGTTAAAATGCAGTAGAAATGTATAACAGTAGAGATATGTGCGAAAACTCATTTTCACACATGAGTAGCCGCCATCTTAGTTCGAGGTCATCCCTACATATCATTGCCGATCGGCAATGATAATACCTGCACCAATGAGCCCAAGATGAGCATTAATTTTCTCAACAACAACACATTCCAGTGCACAGAGTATGTGTTCAATAGAGAATAAAAGTGATTGTATTAAAGAAAATGATCACAATGTTTCTGTTATTATATAGTATAATAACTTATCACTAGTCATCCAAGGGCAACTATTTTGTCCAATAGTTACCAATGACAAAAACACAATGATGATGTGCATCAATCATATCCACTGTCACAACAACAAGCGAAATGAAATAAAGCAAAATGTGAAAATTATGACAATTTTAAGCATGATTTTGTCTCATGTACTCTTCCTCCTGGTCCATGTACCTCTCATAGTGTTCCTCCACTATGGCCTGTATGTTGATCTCTCTGTTCCTCTCACGTAGTGTGTAGCGCTTGCAAAGGACCAGGAAGACCACAAACAACACAACAAGAACAGCTACTACTATTATATCACAACATATTGTAAATGTTATTGAGTCATCAGCAATGTTAGCCATGTAAACTAAACCACGACAACCAAGCATTACTCCAAAAAGGAAACCTTTCATCTTGTCCGGTGATTGAGCAATAATGAACTTGTAAAGAAGTACAACACTAATCGTTCTACCAACACCATACAAGATATATGGACAGAGTTTCCAGTACCACTCAAAATGATTACAAGGATGAGTGGTATTGAACAAAGGTGCTGTACAAGATAAGTATCTTTGAACATCATCAGAAAGTATTATACCGTATACATCAAGTGCTGACAATATAATGAAGCCAAGTGAATACATGAACAAGCCAACACACATGTATCGTAACATACTTGGACTACAGCGATTAAACAATCGATGCAACAACAACTGGTGAAGTGGAATGAGTAGTAAAGGACACAGCAAATTTAAAACCACTTCATTTAGAATTGCATTTTCCTTGTTATAGTCAAACGGCGAAATGATAATCGGATACATTTTTAAGCCACTGACACTGAGCCTAAAGCATACAATCAAAGGAAGCAAGCGTAGGACAGTCTTCACATCCTCTACCTCCTCCTCAGTGAAGGGTCCTCCGAATTTCTTCTTGCCATAGTCCATTCGTGTGGGCTGTTCCTCATCAATATAGGTGAAGGCACTGCGTCTCTCAGGGTATCTGTGCTTCCTAGTGTAGTTGAGTACCTGTATGATGAGCTTGATGGGGTTAGTGACCTTATGAGTCCTGTCCAACCACTGCTGACACAAGCAGTCACTGATGATGATCACAGCAAGAGGAACAGCAAAAAAGCAAATGTTGATTAATCTTCCTAGTGTACTAAAAGAAATAATGAATTCAGACAAAGCAATGCCAAGGTATTCCATCCACATATACCAGCGTACAACTGAACTAAGCTCATCTGAAGTGGCACCGATTATCTGATCAGTTAAGAAGGGAAGCATTGCTGCATAGTAAGACATGACTTGAAAACCAACTATTATAATTGCTACATAATTCAAAACTGTGCTCAGTGTGGAAAAGTTTTCTTCAGACAGAATCGCAAAGAAGTACAATATACTGGCAAGAAATGAGACAATTGAACCAAATTTAATAACTTCATACCTTCCAAATTTAACATCAGCAAGCCAGCCGACAAAAGGAGCCAAAGAAAATGAAATATATAATAGAATTTGTAAAACAGTTCGATTTATCGTGTATTTTACTACCCAAGAGAAAGCAAACAGCATCTGCCACACCAGTAGTAACAGTATCCTCTTACTACAGCAGCTATTGGGTGATCTCTTCCTCCTCCTCCATCGATTGAGACCAGAAGACTGCGATACTTGAGGACCTGCCATGGAGTCATAAATTATAGAGATAACCAAACAAAGCAACGAGCGAGTAAGTGTTTATATCATAAACAGAAGAGCTGTTCTCAAATGTACTCCTCCTCTCATATGTGTTCCTCCACTATGGCTAGCTGTATGTTGATCCGCGGGCTTCAAATTAGCACTCGCCCACACGCCCGAGGCAAGTTGAAATAGCTTGGGCTAGTGAAATACACAAGGTTGGCGTCCAGTTGGCCAGTGAAACTAGACTTACCACAGTAGTTGTTGATCATAAACACAGCACACCAGCCAGGGGGGGTTAATGTAGTGCATGCACAATACAAACCCACAGTACATGTTGTACAAATTGGTGGTTGGATAAGTTTACACAGCATTGGGCTGGTAGAATGTTCTGGGTTTGACTTACTTGCCCTACAAGCTAGTAGTAAAAAAAGTTAATTTGAAGCCCTGTGTTGATCTCTCTGTTCCTCTCACGTAGTGTATAACACTTCGAAAAAACTAGGAATATCACAAAGAATAAAAGCAAAAACTGTTTAAGCTTTAAACTTAAAAGAATTTAAAGAGCAACATTACTTTCATAACAACAGATTTCACAAAACCCTCGGCGTGTTGCACATTGTAGAGTTAGCTCCCTAGTTATGGTTTGCAAAAGGAGCTTTGCAGCTAAAGCCAAACTGCTTGCTATTGAAACTGCACCGCTAACCAGAAGGCTACCTACTCTGGCTACCAACTTACCGCTAACCCTTGTTCACAAGGACAAGGTGAGTCAAGTGGGTGTGACCGTGAATACCGAGTAGGTAGCCATTGCTCTGGCGTTGATAGGCTTTTTCTTGATATGTCTACGCACCCCCAGAGCTGTCCTGCAGTTTACATGGAATCTACAAGTACTTAGGTAGTCAACTATGGGCGCTTTTGTTGTCAGAAAGGTCAAAGATGGCCGTCAAGGTGAGCCAGCCATAACTCGAGAACGAAAGCAATTTAGCAAAATCCATGAGTCACATTGCAAGCCATTGTCATGGTTATCATTCTCATTACCTTACCAACGCGTAAAAGTGATCGCTGATCTCTGCAGCTCGATGGACAGAATGAATGAACGAATGAATGAACGACAAGCAAGTACCGTAACCCTTGCGCAAGCAAGAGTTAATAACATTTAAATCGTCTAGTGAATGAGCAATATGAGCTTAAATGTGATGGTTTAGGCTGAATATAAAACAAAATGTGGTTTTGTACAATCATTTTCATGTCACAACTGCTAGGATGTACCATTAGACCACACAAGATAAAAGATAGGATTCCAAGAATGAAGATAAACAAGAAAATTAAAAGATTTCTATCAAAATCAAAGGATGTAGAATCTACCACTGGTCCGCAATGTAAACCAACAAGGAGCAAGCATGGAATGGTAACACAATTGTCTTGCTAACAGACCATAGATCCCTACATCAGTGGCTGCTGTGGCTGACTATAATTGACTGACACCTGACGTGCATTGAATTGAATTCAGGTTGTGACAAAATATTGATCTTATGTACGGCCACCGATGAAGGGATCTACAGTCTATTAGCAAGTCAATCGTGTTACCATTCCATGCTAGTGGTTGATTTCTTCACCCCTACTTCCTAGCTACCTCATAAATTAACTGCTTTCGATAGTTGTGGTTAATTTAATAGGGAGGTAGCATTACAATAACAATAGCATTACACTGCTACTGTTACAATCCTTTTATTTGTAGCCCAGGCGATCATAAGATCAAAGGCGCCGCACGGTGGTTATATCTCATATACCATAGGGAAATACGTCACATAGCAACACCATAGCAACAAGATGGCGTCGTCGAAAAACACACGCTTGATTACACTGCCGTCTTTCAAAAACGCGCTGTCGTTCGCCCCTGGTGACTTCTATGGAGGCTCTACTACCTTGAGCGCTTCGTTTAGTAACCAGCTTCCTGGGCTACAAAATGATTAACCCATGGCACCTCGGCGGTACTCGATATAACCGAGGAGGTAAATTTTACTGCCCTCGTGCGCTTCGCGCCCTCGGGCGGTAAAATTTACCCCCTCGTTTATATCGCGTACCGCCGAGGTGCCATGGGTTAACCTATAAGTATTACAAATCTTGTTCACTTTTCACAATCTTGTTTCAATACCTTTTCGATACATGTACCAACCCTAAACCTCTTGCATGTTTTGTTAAAATGTTTTTGTAAAATTCGGTTTAAGAACCTGGAGTGTTTAATTCATGCTGTAGCTCATGCAAATCACAACTTGCCGTATTTTAAATATTATACAGATAAAAATAATTATGACAAAAATAAAGGATAAAATTGCACATAGAGAGCAAGATACATCAGGGAACTGTGATTATCAAAACGATCATACAGATCTATAACATGTACAAGACAGAATATACTATACATAGGCGGTGGAACTGGGAGCACGTGCCCCACAATTTTCCGCAAAAGACACAACTACAACCAATGTGCAGCCAGGGAGCACCCATCAGATCTAGCAACTGCTATAACGATGCCTTCTCTAGCTCTACCGCCACCAAAACGATCCGGCTAAGCAGACGACTGTGTTGGAAATCTTTTCATGGAGTGAGCAGTCACTCTGATTGTCTGTCTAAGAGGATAATCGTACTACTACAAACGATGCAGAATCCCCGTCATCTGAGTCTGCCTCGTCACTGGCGCCTGCCTTAGAAGTAGTCATCAAGTGCTCTTCTGAATGCTGTGCATTTAATGATCCAAATTCCAACACCGCCCAAACTAAAGATTCAACTATCATTGCTCGCACACAAACTCGCACACAAACAAGTCTACCATATCCAAGGAGAGTTTAAATCACACCATGTTATGTAGGTTCATAAAGACAGAACAGAAATTATGAAAACAGCTGCATTATGTACACAAGGAATTGAGAGAAGAATAATTTATCATTTTCTTCAATAAAAATCACTGAAACGTCCAAAAATGTTGATGAAATTGATACACAAGTCAATTTTGGCTCCAGCATCTAGGGCTGCTCTTCAGCACCGAGGTTCAGATGCTCTTCAGATGCTGGAACCAAAATGGGGCTGTGGGGTCTGCATGAGGGCTGTGGGACCAGCATGGGGTCCGGAGGACTGTACCTCCAGACCCAATGCTGGTGTGTTTCATGCTGATTCTCGAATGCAGCAGTCAGGTTATAGCACAGATGTTACACAACTCTTTGATTAATATTCATACAAAAACAGGAAAATGGTACAGTCTTTACACCAACGACAATAACACTAATATTAATCACTATCAGAGTCGCTTGAGTCTGAACACTCTTGTGGATGCTCTCTCTCATACTCCACCTCCTGGTCCATGTACCTCTCATAGTGTTCCTCCACTATGGCCTGTATGTTGATCTCTCTGTTCCTCTCACGTAGTGTGTAGCACTTGCAAAGGATCAGGAAGACCACAAACAATACAACAAGAATCATTATTGTTGCCAAATCAAAACATATTGTGTATCGCCATTGCTCAAACTTAATACCGATTAAAAAATCAAAGCCACGACAAGTTAACGATATACCGATAACAAAACCTTTCATCTTGTCTGGTGACTGAGCAATAATAAACTCTGAAAGCAAAACACCAGCCACTGTTCTACCAATACCAAACAAGATGTAAGGAACAAGTTTCCAATACCACTCAACATTATCACTTGGATTACCACCTGTTGGTGTTAAACAAGATAAGTATCTCTGTGCATCGTCAGAGACTACAGCACCATATACTCCGAATGCTGACAATAGCACATAGCCAAGTGAACAAATGAACAAGCCCGCACACATGTATTGTAGCATACTTCGACTACACCGGCGAAAAAATCGATGAAGTAGAAACTGATAAAGCGGAATAAGTAGTATTGGGAACAGCCAACTTTGCACTGACTCATTAAGCCACAAATTTGTTTCATCATCATAAAGAAGGCATACCATCAAAGGAATTGTTTCTAAAGCGCCAACACTGAGGCTGAAGCATATGACCAAGGGAAGCAAGCGTAGGACAGTCTTCACATCCTCTACCTCCTCCTCAGTGAAGGGTCCTCCGAATTTCTCCTTGCCATAGTCCATTCGTGTGGGCTGTTCCTCATCAATATAGGTGAAGGCACTGCGTCTCTCAGGGTATCTATGCTTCCTAGTGTAGTTGAGTACCTGTATGATGAGCTTGATGGGGTTAGTGACCTTATGAGTCCTGTCCAACCACTGCTGACACAAGCAGTCACTGATAATGATCACAGCAAGTGGAACGGCAAATACACAAACGGTTTCAAAGTTCCTTGGCTTCTTAATGCAAGCAATAAAGTCAAATATGCAAAGGGCAAGATATTGCATCCAAACATACCAGCGTACAACAGAACTAAGCTCATCTGAAGTGGCACCGATTATCTGATCAGTTATAAAGGGAAGCATTGCTCCAGCATAAGATATAAATTTAAAACTAACTATTATAATAGCTACAGAATACAGCACAGTGCTCAGTATAGAAAAGCTTTCTCCAGCAAATATTGCAAAATAACACAATATGCTGGCAAGAAAAGAGGCAATTGAACCAAATTTAATAACTTCATATCTTCCAAATCTAACATCAGCAAGCCAGCCAATAAAAGGAGCCAAAGAATATGAAAGACATAATGAAGTGTGAATGACAATTCCATTATACATGTAAGTAGGTACTGTGTATACCAGCACACTCCATGAGAAAGTGAACAATGCTTGCCACATCAGTAGTAAAAGTATACTCTTACTACAGCAGGTATTGGGTGATCTCCTCCACCATTGACTGTGACCAGAAGAATGAGATTCTAGAAACGAAGCCATGAGCTCAAGTGAACTTGTCTAAAGTCTAGGTCTTATTTCTCATGACATTTAAACAATTTTGAAAACTATCGAAGCTATACTGTATATAACATGGTCATAAGAGACTTGTGCAACCACTTGATGTTACATATAGTTTTTGAAAGTGGTAAAGGTTGCTGTCTATGTTATGACACATGATATATCCACTTTGTAAACTCTACCAAGCTTATTTGTCTATATTAAAACTCTCAAGGTGTACTGTGAATACAAGCAATCCAAATCGATATAAAAACAGTGACTCAGATAACACACTAAATGTTCAACATGGTCAATGGTTGGCAAGACCCACACCGTTGCTATAGTGCCAACGCCCCACAACAGGGTGTGTCTAATTATTCTCTGAATATTTACCAGTGCCGGCTGAATATTGATGATTAAAATGCTACTGATTGGTTGATATGTATGTTGGTTAGAATTCAGAGGTGCTCAAATTATCATACAAGACAAAAACTGAGGTTTATAATCCTATACTATTATGAGCACTGTTGTCCTACCAAACTACTTGTATCAGCGAAAAGCCACCAACTCTACAATAAAAGCACTAAGTTTCCTGAATGACGTGAAGTGGCGTCCATCTCTTAAACCTGCCAATGCATTGGTAAGTAAGGAAATGCATGACATCAAAAGATGATTTAAGAGTGAACAGAGTTATGTATCTTATAATTTGGGAAACTTAGAACAAAGTACTACTAAATTCACTAGTAATGTTACGTATTATAATAGAGACATAAAAATAGGTTTGGTTATAGTTACTGTTATTATTGTCTACAAAAGTTTGAAATTACATCACAATGAGAAAACTATGACATTTTAATCTCTATATCAGAGTCTGACGAATATTGTGAATGCTGTCTCATGTACTCCTCCTCCTGGTCCATGTACCTCTCATAGTGTTCCTCCACTATGGCCTGTATGTTGATCTCTCTGTTCCTCTCACGTAGTGTGTAGCGCTTGCAAAGGACCAGGAAGACCACAAACAACACAACAAGACCAGATACTGCTACTATATCACAACATATTGTAAATGTTATTGAGTTAACAGCAATTTCAGCGATGAAAACTAAACCACTTAAACCAAGCATTACTCCAAAAAGGAAACCTTTCATCTTGTCCGGTGATTGAGCAATAATGAACTCGAAAAAAAGTACAATACTAATTGTTTGACCAATACCATACAAGATATATGGACCAAGTTTCCAATACCACTCAACATGATTACTAGGATGAGTAGTATTTAACAAAGGTGCTGTACAAGATAAGTATCTTGACAAATCATCAGAGAGTACTATACCGTATACATCAAGTGCTGACAATATAATGAAGGCAAGTGAATACATGAACAAGCCAGCACTCATGTATCGTAACATGCTAGAACTACAGCGATTAAACAATCGATGCAACAACAACTGGTAAAGTGGAATGAGTAGTAAAGGAAACAGAAAATTCACAACCTCTTCATTTAGAATCGCATTTTCCTTGTTGTTGTCAAACGGCCAAACGATAATTGGAAACATTTTTAAGACATCAACACTGAGGCTAAAGCATACGATCAAAGGAAGCAAGCGTAGGACAGTCTTCACATCCTCTACCTCCTCCTCAGTGAAGGGTCCTCCGAATTTCTCCTTGCCGTAGTCCATCCGTGTGGGATGTTCCTCATCAATATAGGTGAAGGCACTGCGTCTCTCAGGGTATCTGTGCTTCCTAGTGTAGTTCAGTACCTGTGTGATGAGCTTGATGGGGTTAGTGACCTTATGAGTCCTGTCCAACCAGTGCTGACACAAGCAGTCACTGATGATGATCACAGCAAGAGGAACAGCAAAAAAGCAAATGTTGATTATTCTTCCCAGTGTACGAAAAGAAATAATGAAGTCAGCCAAAGCAAGGCCAAGATATCTCATCCAAACAGACCAGCGTACAACTGTACTAAGCTCATCTGAAGTGGCACCAATTATCTGATCAGTTAAGAAGGGAAGCATGGCTGCATAGTAAGACATGACTTGGAAACTAACTATTATAAATGCTACAGAAGACAGTACTGTACCGAGTGTGGAAAAGTTTTCTTCAGACAGAATCGCAAAATAGTACAATATGCTGGCAAGAAACGAGGCAATTGCACCAAATTTAATAATTTCATACCTTCCACATCTAACATCAGCAAGCCAGCCAAATAAAGGAGCCAAAGAATATGAAAGAAATGTACCAACGTATGCAGTTATTTTTAACATGTAAATAGAAGGCGTAACGAATCCTTGTACATACCAAGAGAAAGCAAACAGTACTTCCCACACCAGTAGTAACAGTATCCTCTTACTACAGCAGGTATTGGGTGATCTCCTCCCCCATTGCCTTAAACGATTGAGACCAGAAGACTGCGATACTTGAGGACCAGCCATGGAGTCAAATGGAGACAACAAACACAACGACAAAGCAATGAGTGAAGAAGTGTTTATATCAACAATATGACAGTTTCGCAAATAGAAGAGTTGTTCTCTAATCTACTCCTACTCTCATAGTGTTCCTCCACTATGGCCTGTATGTTGATCTCTCTGTTCCTCTCATGTAGCGTGAAGTGCTTCGAAAGAACTAGGAAGACCACTAACAGAAAAACTTATCCTAAAGAATCGAAACTGTTTAAGCTTTAAAATTAAAAGAATGTAACGAGCCAACATTATACTTACATGTACAAGTGATGGTCTGGGTTGAACACTAAAAGAAAACATGATTGTGTACAAACACGTATTCTTGTCATTTTACCATCGCTAGTTGTACCAATAGACCACACAAGATAAGGATAGAATTCCAAGAATGAAGATAAATAAACACATGAGTAAGCCTAAATAAGCACTGTTTACACAGACCCAATCCAGATTACCCCAACCCGGATAAAATCTGGAATTCCAGATCACGTCCCGTTTGCACACGAGCCATAACGGAGGTGATTCGATGTGATAGAAGGACTATCTTGTGTACAACAGAAGGGAGAACTTTGCTATATACTCAACGCTTGCTCTGTTGCAGCGATAAAGAATAGTCAACCAGCAAGCTTATACCTTTAGTATAACAACTGCACGGCCGACACGGTAGCTTCTAGAAATATTTTATTTGTTATTCCAAAACTTGCCTCGGCTAGGAGACGATAGCTAGAGAGAAAAACATGTATTGCGGCTATATCGCCGTCCTTCTGATGTGCAATGCTAACTACAATTCACCCAGAGAAGACTAGCAACAGCACGTTCGAACTCGTTCTATCGAGTCCATCTCTTAAGCCTACCAATGCACTGGTAGGCAAGCAAATACATGAGATCAAACGATGATTTAATAGGAAGTAGACAGAGTCATAAAACTTTTACTTTGAAAAACCTATAACAAATTTCCTAAATTCACTAGTATTGTTATGTATTGTGATAGAGACATGAAAATAGGTTTGGTTATAGTTATTTTTTATTTTACAAAAAGTTTGAAATCACATCACAATGAGAAACCTATGACATTTTAATCTCTATCAGAGTCAGAAGAATATTGTGAATGCTCTCTCATGTACTCCTCCTCCTGGTCCATGTACCTCTCATAGTGTTCCTCTGCTATGGCCTGTATGTTGATTTCTCTGTTCCTCTCACGTAGTGTGTAGCACTTGGAAAGGACCAGGAAGACCACAAACAATACAACAGGACAAGTTAATACTATTATATCACAACATATTGTAAATGTTATTGAGTCAACAGCAATGTGAGCCATGTGAACTAAACCAGTACAACCAAGCATTACTCCAAAAAGGAAACCTTTCATCTTGTCCGGTGATTGAGCAATAATGAACTCGAATAAAAGTACAATACTAATTGTTTGACCAATACCATACAAGATATATGGACCAAGTATCCAGTACCACTCAAAATGATTACTAGGATGAGTAGTATTTAACAATGGTGCTGTACAAGATAAGTATCTTTGAACATCATCAGAAAGTATTATACCGTATACAACAAATGCTGACAATACAATGATGGCAAGTGAATACATAAACAAGCCAACACACATGCATCGTAACATACTAGAGCTACAGCGATTAAACAATCGATGCAACAACAACTGGTGAAGTGGAATGAGTAGTAAAGGAAACAGATAATTCACAAACACTTCATTTAGAATCACATTTTCCTTGTTATTATCAAACGGCCAAACAATAATCGGCAACAATTTTAAGGCACTAACACTGAGACTGAAGCATACGATCAAAGGAAGCAAGCGTAAGACGGTCTTCACATCCTCTACCTCCTCCTCAGTGAAGGGTCCTCCGAATTTCTCCTTGCCATAGTCCATTCGTGTGGGCTGTTCCTCATCAATATAGGTGAAGGCACTGCGTCTCTCAGGGTATCTGTGCTTCCTAGTGTAGTTGAGTACCTGTATGATGAGCTTGATGGGGTTAGTGACCTTATGAGTCCTGTCCAACCACTGCTGACACAAGCAGTCACTGATGATGATCACAGCAAGAGGGATGGCAAAAAAGCAAATGTTGATTATTCTTCCCAGTGTACTAAAAAAAAACATGAATTCAGACAAACCAAGGCCAAGGTATCTCATCCAAACATACCAGCGTACAACTGAACTAAGCTCATCTGATGTGGCACCGATTATCTGATCAGTTATAAAGGGAAGCATGGCTGCTGAGTAAGACATGACTTGAAAAATAGCTATTATAATCGCTACAGAATTCAGAACTGCACTCAATGTGGAAAGGTTTTCTTCAAACAGATTCGCAAAATAGTACAATATGCTTGCAAGAAATGAGGCAATTGCACCTAATTTAATAATTTCATATCTTCCAAATCTAACATCAGCAAGCCAGCCAATTAAAGGAGCCAAAAAATATGAAAGAAATGTAATAGTGTATATAGTTGTATGAAACACGTAACTATAAGGTGGTATGAATACTTGTACATACCAAGAGAAAGAAAACAGAACTTCCCACACCAGTAGTAACAGTATCCTCTTACTGCAGCAGGTATTGGGTGATCTCCTCCACCATTGCTTCCAGCGACTTAGACCAGAAGACTGCGATACATGAGGACCAGCCATGAAGTCAATTGGAGACAAAAAAAAACTCAACGACAAAGCAATGAGCGAGCAAGTGTTTATATCATCAATAATACAGTTTTGTAAATAGAAGAGTTGTTCTCTAATGTACTCCTCCTCTCATAGTGTTCCTCCACTATGGCCTGTATGTTGATCTTTCTGTTCCTCTCATGTAGCGTGAAGTGCTTCGAAAGAACTAGGAAGACCACTAACAGAAAAACTTCTCCTAAAGAATCGAAACTGTTTAGGCTTTAAAATTAAAAGAATGTAACGAGCCAACATTACTTACATGTACAAGTGATGGTCTGGGTGGAACACTAAAAGAAAACATGATTGTGTACAAACACACATTCTTGTCATGTTACCATTGCTAGTATGTACCATTAGACAACACAAGATAAGGATAGGATTCCAAGAATGAAGACAAATAAACACTTGAGCAAGTCTGCATATACACACACCCAATCCGGATTACCCCAATCCGGATATAATCTGGAATTCCAGATCACGTCTCATTTACACACGAGCCATAACACAGGTGATATTGATGTGATAGAAGGACTATCTTATGTACAACAGAAGGGAGAACCTTCCTTACTCCACGCTTGTTTTGTTGCAGCGATAAGGAATAGTCAACCAGCAAGCTTACTTTTAGTAAAACAACTGCACAGCCGACACGGTAGCCTCTAGAAATCATATTTTTGCTATTCCAAGACTTGCCTTGGCTAGGAGACGATAGCTAGAGAGAAAAACATGTATTGCCATCCTTCTGATGTGCAATGCTAACTACAATTCACCCAGAGAACATTAGCAACAGCACGTTCGAACTCGTTTTATCGCGTACAACTGCTTACATGAGGACCTGATCAGGATTAATCCGAATTCAATCACCTCCGCATGAGGATTGAGAAATCCGGATAGCCTCGTGAGGTCGATCCGGATTCAATCCGGGTTGGAGGTGTCGTGCAAACATGGCTTTATGTAATAAAGCAGTAGCCAATAGAGTAAAATCAGTAAAAAGTTTTATACTGGTGCTGAAGCAAATGACAAAGAGAAGGAAAACAGGTCAGTACAAACGCATGGTCTACTAAGCTCAGACACTGCCATAATATTTCAATGTCTTGAGTCATGAAATTCATATCCATGTTTAAAAATTATATTTTAGCTACATGTACCATACAAAACAGTGTGCTGGGACAGCATGAGAGCCACACAACCTGCAAAGCCATACAGAGTAGCGATAGCCCACAATAATACCACCCACGAGCAGGAACAGGTAAGCAGGAAAGGCAAAGTCCATAGTATCCTACTGTTGCTACTGTTGTGTTGATCTCTAGTCCTGGATATGTTTGAATGGGATATGGGGTCCTGCCAGAGCAGTCTTGTAAGTTGCTGCTAGTGTTACAGAAGCAGACCATGATGGGATAAAAGGACATTGAAGAAAGTCTGCTTGTGCTATTAATTTTCTTTAAAATACTTGATAAGAATTTAGAAAATAATGCAATTCTGCAACTCAAACTCAAAAAATTGAAAAAGAATTTGTCATTTGGTCATAGTCTTTTGTGAATCATAATAAATAAATTTTAATGCACAAATTAGTACTTGCCAGCGCGTGTTACTATTATTATTGCTTCATTGTACATGTAAATTGACACAACCACACTTGACACAGCTTTGTCCTCACAAGTTACACTGTTAAATACTTAAATAGCATTGCAATGCATGTGTACTATTACGTATGGCTTTTTTGGCTATGAGGCTTACATTTGGTTCAAATAGCTTTATATATGTAGTAAAGAAGTCTAATAGGACAGTGGCACACAACATCTTGCAGTAAATAGAAAATAATCTTGAAATGATGAAAGCTCTATATGGTTAGATTTGCAAAGCACTAGTGATTTTTAATGAGTTAGTCATTATCAGATTCTGATAAATATTGCGGATGCTCTCTCTCATACTCCTGCTCCTGGTCCATGTACCCTCTCATAGTGTTCCTCCACTATGGCCTGTATGTTGATCTCTCTGTTCCTCTCACGTAGTGTGTAGCACTTGGAAAGGATCAGGAAGACCACAAACAATACAACAAGAACAATTGTTACAAACACATCAAAACAGACTGTGAACTGCAATTCATTAAGTTTTATACCGACCAACATGACAACGCCACGAAAAGCTAGCATTAATCCCATGGTAAAACCTTTCATCTTGTCTGGTGACTGAGCAACAATGAATTCGAAAAGAAGCACACTAATTATTGTTCTACCAATACCATACAAGATATAAGGATCGAGTTTCCAGTACCACTCTGATTGATTACCAGGATTTAAAACAAAAAACAATACTCTCTTGCAAGATAAATATCTCTGAACATCAGAGATCAGTATACCATAGACTTCAAAAGCTAGCAACAGTATATAGCCAAGAGTACACATGAACAAGCCAACACACATGCATCGAATCATACTTGGATTAAACTTGCGAAAAAATCGATTCAACAGAACCTGGTAAATGGGTATGAGTATTAGAGGGAAGAACCAGTTCGTAATTGATTCATTTAGAAATCCACTGTTTTCGTTATCATAAAAAAGATATACCATTATGGGAATCATTTCTAAAGCAACAACACTGAGGCCAAAGCATACGACCAAGGGAAGCAAGCGTAAGAAAGTCTTCACATCCTCTACCTCCTCCTCAGTGAAGGGTCCTCCGAATTTATCCTTGCCATAGTCCATTCGTGTGGGCTGCTCCTCATCAATATAGGTGAAGGCACTGCGTCTCTCAGGGTATCTGTGCTTCCTAGTGTAGTTGAGTACCTGTATGATGAGCTTGATGGGGTTAGTGACCTTATGAGTCCTGTCCAACCACTGCTGACACAAGCAGTCACTGATGATGATCACAGCAACAAGAATGGCAAAAATAAAAACACTTACAAAGTTTGCTAGTGCGCTAAAGTTAGCAATGACGTCAGACAGAGCAAATCCAAGATATTTCATCCAAACATACCAGCGTACAACAGAACTAAGCTCATCTGAAGTGGCACCAATTATCTGATCAGTTATAAAGGGAAGCATGGCCACTACGTAAGTTATTAATTGAAAGCTAAGAATCGCATAAACTATAGAATACAAAACTGAACTCAGTGTGGAAAAGCTTTCTCCAGCGAGTATTGCAAAATAGTACAATATGCTGGCAAGAAAAGAGCCAATTGAACCAAATTTAATAACTTCGTACCTTCCGAACCTTCCATCAGCAAGCAAGCCAATAAAAGGAGCCAAAAAATATGAAAGAAACATTGAAGTGTGCAAGAAAATTCCATTCAACATGTAAACAGGCAAAGTGTTTGTTAAAACACTCCAGGAGAAGGTGAACAGCATATGCCAGACCAGTAGCAATAGTACCCTTTTACTACAGCAGGTATTGGGTGATCTCCTCCACCATTGCTTCCAGCAACTGAGACCAGAAGACTGCGATACTTGAGGACCCGCCATGGACTCGATGTCAAGCAATATACTCATACACGATGGATCAGTGCTGGTAATTAACAACAGCTTTTAGCATTGAATTCAAAACGAAGATCACTTTCTATGAGATCGAAGTTTGCCAAATTTATTTGAAATGAACAAAACTATTAACTGTATGTGCTCAATGTTGTCTTTCATGATGCAATTGAGAATTAAATGTTGTGAAAATTCTCGAGATCCCAAACAATGATGTACCTAGTCACAGTTGTGCATACATTGTAAGTGTGCAGTAGACAGTCAATATATTTATTATGTGGATTCCATCAGGAGTACATAATGTGTGTGAGCACGCGTGCGTGTACCGTCAGCCATCACTATTCTATCTTTAGAATTTAGAAACAAGTCTATCATTGCGTGGAGTTCCAATTTTAATCAAATGCATGGGGTGTCACGCTCTGTTTCTTTACCAAGTTCACTCTCATAATGCGCTCAAGGTTCCATATGCTGTAAGTAGCCGGTTTATACTACACTTAAAGAAGAATTGGATGTCGTGTGCTGTGTGTTCATGAAAGAACACACAACATCCTATTGCACACCTTCAATTGTACACCTGTAAATTGCAGGTGTTGCAACATGCACACCTGTATACAACACAGTTGTGCCCCAGATACACTATAATTATGCCGAGGTGTGGGCGGAGCCACGAGGCATACAGTAGTCTGTTCGTTTGTGTGTGTGTGTGTGTGTGTGTGTCCGCAATGCGTATCTCAGCAACCGCTTGCTACTAAGCGCTGAAACTTGCAATACAGGTAGATCTCGATAGTTTATGAAAATCAAATTTGACAGATTTGCTATTAAAGCCTTTGTTTTGAAGTTATGGCGTGATTTGCTAACCTAAACAGCCGTCTTGAGCACTCGGGCCTACTTCATAGACAAAACTGTCTACAGATGGCTACAGTGCAACTTGAAGGCTTGATCTGTGATAGTACAGCTCGCGCGACTCCATTGGCAGCAGTGAAACTAGCGAGCGAAAGCGTGTTTGAGTTCACTTAGCTGCTCGACAGGTGAGCCGGAGCGAGCAGAGCAGTTACAGTCACGCCCAGCTACATTATTCTGTTTGGCTTCAATACAACTTTTGTACAACAGCTTGTACAGTTGCTGGATAGCTGCCACTAGCCTGCGCTTCCATAGAACTGTTGCTATGATCTGCTGCTTGCCTGCTGCTGCTGCTGGATAGCTGCTACTAGCCTGTGCTTCCATAGCACTGTTGCTATGATCTGCTGCTGAATAGCTACCACTAGCCTGCGCTTCCATAGCACTGTTGCTATGATCTGCTCCTGCTGCTGCTGCTGGATAGCTACCACTAGCCTGCACTTCGACAGCACTGTTGCTATGATCTGCTGCTGCTGCTGCTGGATAAGCTGTCACTAGCATGCACTTCCATAGCACTGTTGCTATGATCTGCTGCTACTGGATAGCTGCCACTAGTCTGCGCTTCCATAGCACTGTCACTATGATCTGCTGCTTGCCTGCTGCTGGATAGCTGCCACTAGCCTGTGCTTCCATAGCACTGTTGCTATGATCTGCTGCTTGCCTGCATGTTCCATGGATCTGCTGGTCGCTTCTACTGTAGCTTGCATTGCATGCTTGTATGACACTGTTTTGATGCTTCCATGGATCTACTGCATTCATGCATACGTGCTGTCATAATGCATCTGCTAATTGCATGCTAGCATACATGCTACTGCACCGAGGCATCTGCACCTTTGGTGCTTTATTAGCCTGGTGCTAAAACTGATGCTATTTTAAAATGTAGTTTGGAGTCATTTGTAAAGCAAAACTAACTCCCATGTATACCTACAGTCGTAACTCCCATACTCCTCCTCCTGGTCCATGTACCTCTCATAGTGTTCTTCCGGATGAGGATTGAGAAATCCGGACAGCCTCGTGTTTACATGCAGGTCAATCCGGGTTGGAGGTGTCATGTAAACATGGCTTTATGTAATGAAGCAGTAGCCAATAGAGTAAAATCAGTAAAACGTTTTACACAGGTGCTGAAGCAATACAAACGCATGGTCTATATAAGTTCCGGCACTGCCATATTTCAATGTCTTGAGTCATTCATATCCATGTTTAAAAATATTTAGCTACAATACAAAACAGCGTGCTGGGACAGCATGAGAGCCACACAACCTGCAAAGCCACACAGAGTAGCGACAGCCCACAATTACCACCCATGAGCAGGAACAGGTAAGCAGGAAAGGCAAAGTCATCCAGTCCATAGTATCCTACAGTTGCTATTGTTGTGTTGAACCCTAGTCCTGGATATGTTTGTATGTGACGTGGGGTCCTATCAGAGCAGTCAGGTAAGTTGCTGCTAGTGTTACAGAAGCATACCATGAGATGGGATGAGAGGATATTGAAGATAGTCTGCTAGTGTTATTACTTTTATTAGAAAGTAAAGTAAAAAATCTTTAATAAAAAAAAACTGAAAAGTGTAGGGATGACTCTTAAAAAAGGAAAGGAACAAGATGGGATGATGCTTGCAAAAGTAAAGGAACAAGATGGAATAATGCTTGCAAATGTAAAAGTCCCAAGTATCCCTACATCAGCGGCTTGCTGCGACGACGTGCAATTGACAAATGCGGAATCCTCTTCTTATACCTTTTACAACCGTCAATTACTTATCAGACCGTGTCCTCCAAAACACAGATACCTCTAGTTATTTACAACTGTCAACTACTTCATCGGACTGCGTCCTCCAAACACAACAACCTGCAGCTTATTTACAACTGTCAACTACTTCATCGGACTGCGTCCTCCTAAACACAGATACCTCTAGTTATTCACAACCGTCAATTACTTCATCGGACTGCGTCCTCCAAACACAGTTATTCACAACCGTCAATTACTCCATCGGACTGCGTCCTCCTTCAAGCCGCTGATGTAGGGATACTTGGGACTTTTACATTTGCAAGCATTATTCCATCTTGTTCCTTTACTTTTGCAAGCATCATCCCATCTTGTTCCTTTCCTTTTTTAAGAGTCATCCCTACACTTTTCAGTTTTTTTTTATTAAAGATTTTTTACTTTACTTGTTCCTGTTACTTTTTTGATCACTATCAGTTTTTACAACTCTGTGAGCAGTATATAGATACTAGTCTAGCAGAGATGTGAACGTGCACAGCCTCTTGAGAGTAAGGAGTGTGGTTGAAATGTTTTTTATTACCAATCACAATAATAATCATTCAATGAAAGGTTTAAGATAGTTAAAGAGGTTGAGGACGGAGACAGCATAATGTCAAGTCCAGGTATGATTTGACTTGTTAGTATTGTAATGGATGAAGAAGAGACTAGCACAGACTAGCACTGAAAATTCACTGTGACTGCTGCGAGGAGCCTAAATAGTAGGAGCACGCCTAGTAGAATCTTGTTGATGTCAATATCACACTCACAAAGGCTTCTAGTCCTTTACAACTTACGCTGCGTGGTGTAGGAACCTTACTGTGCGTAGAATCTTGCCGCCGGTAAGCAGGCTAGCCATACTCAAGTTGTTCACGTCGGTGTAAGTTAGCTTTAACCCGCCATCTGAAGCTTTAACGAACAGATCAGTGTTATTTAGGGTATAGTACTGGTCTAGACACATTTTCATACCTCTGGCTTGCGCGCTGAAGCGTCCAGAGCAGAGACAAAACGCAGTAGCGAGATAGCTGCAAAACTGATGTGGGCGGAGTTAATGATAAGAAGCGACAAGAGGGTTAATTAATGAAGTCGTTAGTCCAAAACGGTCCAAAAACCATGTTTTTCAAGGATTACTCGCTTCTGGTAGTGTTTGATGCCTATCTAAGAAGTAAGTGCACTAACCAAGAGATATACACATACGATGGTGCAGGTTTGGTAGTGATTCGTTCACTCAGGACAGCGCTATGCTTGTCAAAGAAGAAGAAGAAGAAGAAGAAGAAGAAGAAGAAAGAAGATGAACAATTCGCGTGGGCGGCGATTTCAGTTTACCACTTTATAAACGTCTGCCAGCTTAGCCAATGGTATTTCCATGCTCAGAACAATCGCCTGATCAATCCTAGATGTCTAGAATCTCGAGAAACGCTATAACAGTGAAGATCTGCAAATGCTCTCTGTCTTGATTTTCGTCGTCAAGCAAGCAGTCCCGGCGATTTTCATAGACGTCTTACAAGCGCTTACACTTCAGAGTCACTTAGAGATAGTTAAAATGCAGTATAGATGTATAATAGTAGAGATATGTGCGAAAACTCATTTTCACACATGAGTAGCCGCCATCTTAATTCGAGGTCATCCCTACATATCATTGCCTATCGGCAATGATAATAAAAGTGAAAATAATGCAATTCTGCAACTCAAACTCAAAAATTTCGAAGAAGAGGTTTTTTCAAAAAAAAATTCAAAATTTGGTTGGTCATACTTCTAAGTAGCTTTCGTGAATCGTAAAAATTTTAATGCACAGATTAGTACTTGCTAGCGCGTGTTATTATTGTCAGTGGGTTGCTACATTGTACGAGTAAATTGACACAGCTTTGTACTCACAAGTTACACTGCTAAACACTTAAATAGCATTGCACTGCATTCTGCTGAGTAAAAAGAGCTCTTTTGGCTATGAGGCTTACATTTGGTTCAAATAGCTTTATATACATGTATGTAGTAAAGAAGTCTAATAGCACAGTGGCACACAATGTCTTGCAGTAAATAGAAAATAACCTTGAAATGATGAAAGCACTGTAATATATATTTAAATTTGCAAAGCACTATAGTTAGATTTGATTTTTAATGAGTTAGTCAATATCAGATTCTGATAAATATTGCGGATGCTCTCTGTCGTACTCCTCCTCCTGGTCCATGTACCTCTCATAGTGTTCCTCCACTATGGCCTGTATGTTGATCTCTCTGTTCCTCTCACGTAGTGTGTAGCACTTGGAAAGGATCAGGAAGACCACAAACAACACAACAAGAACGATTGTTACAAACACATCAAAACAGACTGTGAACTGCAATTCATTAAGTTTTATACCAACCAACAACACAACGCCGCGACAAGCTAGCATTAATCCCATGGTGAAACCTTTCATCTTGTCTGGTGACTGAGCAACAATGAATTCGAAAAGAAGCACACTAATTATTGTTCTACCAATACCATACAAGATATATGGATCGAGTTTCCAGTACCATTCTGATTGATTACCGGGATTTAAAACAAAAAACAATACTCTCTTGCAAGATAAATATCTCTGAACATCAGAGATCAGTATACCATAGACTTCAAAAGCTAGCAACAAAATATAGCCAAGAGTACACATGAACAAGCCAACACACATGCATCGAATCATACTTGGATAAAACTTGCGAAAAAATCGACTCAACAGAACCTGGTAAATGGGTATGAGTATAAGAGGGAAGATCCAGCTCGTAATTGATTCATTTAGAAATCCATTGCTTTCATTATCATAAAAAAGATATACCAAAATGGGAATCATTTGTAAAGCAACAACACTGAGACTGAAGCATAAGATCAAAGGAAGCAAGCGTAAGACAGTCTTCACATCCTCTACCTCCTCCTCAGTGAAGGGTCCTCCAAACTTCTCCTTGCCATAGTCCATTCGTGTGGGCTGTTCCTCATCAATATAGGTGAAGGCACTGCGTCTCTCAGGGTATCTGTGCTTCCTAGTGTAGTTGAGTACCTGTATGATGAGCTTGATGGGGTTAGTGACCTTATGAGTCCTGTCCAACCACTGCTGACACAAGCAGTCACTGATGATGATCACAGCAACAAGAATGGCAAAAATAAAAACACTTACAAAGTTTGCTAGTGCACTAAAGTTATCAATGACGTCAGACAGAGCAAGGCCAAGATATCTCATCCAAACATACCAGCGTACAACAGAACTAAGCTCACCTGAAGTGGCACCGATTATCTGATCAGTTATGAAGGGAAGCATGGCTGCTGAATAAGTTATTGATTGAAAGATAAGTATCGCATGAGCTACAGAATACAAAACTGAACTCAGTGTAGAAAAGCTTTCTTCAGCGAGTATTGCAAAATAGTACAATATACAGGCAAGAAATGAGGCAATTGAACCAAATTTAATAACTTCGTACCTTCCGAACCTTACATCAGCAAGCCAGCCAATAAAAGGAGCCAAAGAATATGAAAGAAACATTGAAGTGTGCAAGAAAATTCCATTCAACATGTAAACAGGCAATGTGAGTGTTAAAACACTCGAGGAGAAGGTGAACAGCATATGCCACACCAGTAGCAATAGTACCCTTTTACTACAGCAGGTATTGGGTGATCTCCTCCACCATTGCTTCCAGCGACTGAGACCAGAAGACTGCGATATTTGAGGACCTGCCATGGAGTCAATGTCGAGAAATAATTATGCTCATACACGATGAGTTAATTAACAACAGCTTATAGCATTGAAACCAAAAATGAAGAACACTTTCTATGAGATTGAAGTTTGCTAAATTTATTTGAAATATACTAAACTATTCATTTGAATTAACTTTCAGTTTGTCTTTCATGATGCAATCGAGAATTAAATGTTTTGAAAATTGTCGAGATCACAAACAATGATGTTTCCTAGTCACAGTAGTGCATACATTATAAGTGTACAGTAGACAGGTAATATATTTATCCATCAGGAGTGCATAATGTGAGTGAGCACGCGTGTGTGTACCGTCAGCCATCACTATTCTATCTTTAGAAACAAGTCTATCATTGCGTGGAGTTCCAATTTTAATCAAATGCGTGGGGTGTCACGCTCTGTTTCTTTACCACGTTCTCTCTCATTATGCGCTCAAGGTTCCACTGTAAGTAGCCTCTTTATACCACACTTAAAGAAGAATTTGATGTTGTTTGTTCATGAAAGAAACTAATGCAATACAGGTGTGCCCTATTGGCTGGTGCTAACCATTTTAAAATGTAGTTGGGAGACATTTGTACACCAACACTAATTCTCATGCATACCTACAGTATCGTGACACATAGTACACGTTAACCGCAATCAGAGTTTAAGTTATATACCGACTGTGAGGTATATAACTACTTTAAACCATAGTGCGCTGCTTGCCTGATGTCTAGCTGGCTATCTTACGTCGCAGGAAGACTGCAGAGCAGCACGAGCGCCGTTTCTTTGTGGATTCTCGAACGCGGCGGCCATCTTGAAACGCGTGCGGGCTGTACACGATTTATAGCCCTCATTAATGCTCGTTACATCAAAGAGAATTATTCATACTATGGTTTAAATAAAAAAGATGCTCTCTCATGTACTCCTCCTCCTGGTCCATTTACCTCTGATAGTGTTCCTCCACTATGGCCTGCATATTGACCTCTCTATTCCTCTCATGTAATGTGCAGTACTTGGAATAACAATGGCTACAGCCAAAAGATCCCTAAGATTGCCTGTTCTGAACGATCGATTGCAACTTTCACGTGTTTAAAAAATCACAGAACGAGTTGTGAGTTATCATTGATAACGAGGAAGCCACTGTATATTTTCTTTATCAACAATGACTCACGACTCGAGCAAAATACTGGAAAAAAGATCCGTCATGCCCTCGAAAATGTCCTTGGTTTGACGCACAAAGCTATTTATAATACTGCACGTCAAGAAAATCATAAAATTGTTACAGCATCGTGTGTAAGCTGTGCACTTAATGCTTCGGAGATTTCGATGAGAGACCCTGGGCATGTAGGGACACATACTGTGATGCTGTAGAGCAAGTTCTGTGCTGTTTAGTCATATCTGTCAGATGTTCTAGACAACAGAAATTTCCTCATTAATATCACAACAAACAGGACCAGTCACCTTAAGAAGGGAAGCATGGCTGTTGCATATGATTAGGACTGAAAACTAACCATAAGTGTAGAAAAGCTTTCTCTGATTAGAATTGCAAAAAAAACTACAATATACCGGCAACAAAAATGCAAATGCACTAAGTTTAATAACTTCGTACCTTCCGAATTTTACATCAGCAACCCAAACAATGAACAGATTTCACGAAACCCTCGGCGTGTTGCACATTGTAGAGTTAGCTCCTTAGTTATGGTTTGCAGAAGGAGCTTTGCAGCTAAAGCCAACCTGCTTGCTATTGAAACTGCACTGCTAACCAGAAGACAGCAAAGTGCTGACCACAATCGAGACAAGGTGTGTCAAGTGGGCGTGACCGTGAACACTGAGTAGCTTGGTAGCCATTGCTCTTGGCTTTGATAGGCTTTTTCTTGAGATGTCTACGCACCCCCAGAGCTGTCCTAAGGTTTAGATGGAATCTACAAGTACCTAGGTAGCCAAATATGGGCGCTTTTGCCGTCAGAGAGGTCAAAGACGGCCGTCAAGGTGAGCCAGCCATAACTCGAGAACGAAAGCACTTTAGCAAAATCCACGAGTCACATTGCAAGCCATTGTTGTGCTAAGCCTGTTCATACCTTTACCGAGTTTCAGAAGTGAGCGATGGTCTCTGCAGCTCATTGGACAGAATGAATGAATGAACGAACGAACGAACGAACGAATGACAAAGCAAGTACCGTAACCCTCGCGCATATGCGCCGAGGGTTAATAACATGAGCCAAAGAAAATGAAAGAAACATTGAACTGTGCAAGAAAATTTCGCTAAAGGTAATTTGCATGACTCATTTTGCAAATCTACAAACACTCAAAAACACAACATAATATTATTATGTGCACGAGTGGCCGCCATCTTAATTCACGGTCATCCCTACACATCATTATCGAGTTGCAATGATAATAACTATTATACAAGTCAGCAAACTAGTTAGTTTTGAAAAGTACGCACATAGGTAAGATGATCAACATGACAAGTACGTAATATTATGATATTATGGGTTATGTTACCTGAGCTAAGGAGTAGATAAAGTGTTCGACACATTCATATACAAGTAACCGCAGAAACAGCTCATGTGCTGTATTCAACTAGGGCTTATTGTTTATTAGTCAAAGAAAAATTAATAATTTAACAAAACAACATACTATTAATGCAACAAAATAATTAAAAACTTGCAACTTTGCATGGATTGAGTAGAGTAATGTTATCGCGAAAATAATTACAAAGAGTCATCAAAGTACAAAAATTCAACAACAGCGCTTTCATACGTTAATTATTTTATAGTTATTACGTAGCAACCATACATTGTACAATACATGAATAATAACTAGCACTTTCATGAGCATAATAATTATTATTATGTGATTTACAATAATTATGTTATCAATCAGAATTACATATAAATATACTTACCGTTACATAATGACATAATTAGTATCACTATTTTTATTATTGCATTATCTGATCTATGTTATAAAGAGTTTATCATTCCAAGGACCGTATACAACTCTGAATAGCGCTGTAGTAATAGGCTAGCACAAAATATTTCCGCCGCTTAGCACGTTTAAAATAATTTCCTTATTAGGCAGTTCCTGTACGAGCCATACAGCCATGCGTTAATGTACGTTGTAGCTCAGGAAGCTCTAAGATCAAAGGCACCGCTAGTGGAATATATCCCATACCACTGCGGATTTCAGGGCAATACTTATATCCCTCAGGAAGTAGTTCTACTTCCTGAGGGATATATATATCGCCCAGGAAGTCACGCTCACTTCCTGGGGAATATATATATATCCTCCAGGAAGTCAGCTGACTTCAAAAAGTTACCTCCCACTTACCCCTCCGTACGAAAGGAGGAGAGGCTGGCTTTACAGAGAGTGAAGCCGAAGTTGCCTTTGAAGAGATTGCGGCGATTTTATAGCACTAAAGTTTCATGACACTTGTGGGACTCAAATAGTGCGAAAAAATGGCGTCTTGAACTTGTGGACAACAAATAAACCAGCCATAATCATGTAAAGGGAACTATTTGCAGCATCTAAAAGCACGACAAAGTTTGGAGCATCAACCAAGCTCGTCGGGAGGGCCAAGCTCAAGCTTAGCAAAGAACGCGTTACTCGAGACAAACGCCGGGACCGTTCGACAGTGACGAACGACGCCGGTCACGGAATGGCTGGACAAACTACTGCAACCTAGGTTTGTTAAGCTGCAAAGGCTACATAACTAAACTGCAGGACCCACACGTATGCCTCAGCGAGGCTTACCGTTGCTGTCAGTTCTTCAGGCGGTCAACCAATGATCACTCGCGTACTTGACAAAGTTGGCTTATTCAGGTTAGTAAACGAACGAAAGTGTGCAGAAAGCCAGTCTTGCTGTTGGATCTTAGAGCTTTCTGAGCTACAAAATAGTTAACCCATGGGTTCCTCGGCAGTATGGAATATACCCTCGGCGGTTAATTATACTGCCCTCGGGCTACGCCCTCGGGCGGTATAATTAACCAGCCTCGGGTATATCCCATACCGCCTCGGAACCCATGGGTTAACCTATACTTGTAATAGGGCTGTATAAATCTCACGTGTAATAGCGGCCCATTTATTTCACGGCTGTACACTGCTTGGAATAATAAGCTCCTGGTGTTATGTACAGCTAATTCTTGCCTGTTTCAATCTGCCATATGTATAGTCTCCCATCAGTGCATTTCACTAAGAGAAAGTCTTCATCCAATCTCCATCGCACAGACTCTACAGGTGAGATGTGACAAGAAGCAAGGAGAAGAGATTTACGCTCAGACGTTGAGAGAATAGCTACTGAGTGATCATCAGCTACTGAGCAGACACAGGTCTGGAGTCGTGGCTAAGAGAGGGAGGGAGGGAGGGAGGGAGGGAGGGGAGGCGAGGGAGGGAGAGAGGGAGGGAGGGAGGGAGAGAGGGAGGGAGGGAGGGAGGGAGAGCGGGAGAGAGAGAGAGAGAGAGAGAGAGAGAGAGAGAGAGAGAGAGAGAGAGAGAGAGAGAGAGAGAGAGAGAGAGAGAGAGAGAGAGAGAGAGAGAGAGAGAGAGGAGACAAAAAGGGAAGTAATTGAGTAGAACTCATTGCCCAATGCATGAAAGGTTTATGAAAAAGCGTTTGTGTAAATGCAAAAATAATCAAGTTTTGAAAACAATCCTGTGTATAGTAGTTATATACCGATCAGGAGGTGTTTAAGCGATTTAAAGCCCGCGGGCGTAGCCCAAGGGCTTTAAATGCTTAAACAACGACTGTGAGGTATATAACTACTTTAAACCATAGTGCGCTGCTTGCCTAACGTAGGGCAGGGCAGACCGCAGGGCAGCCCGAGCGCCCTTTGTTTGTGGATTCTCGAACGCGGCGGCCATCTTGAAACGCGTGCGGGCTGTACACGATTTATAGCCCTCATTAACGGTCGTTACATCAAAGAGAATTATTCATACTATGGTTTAAACATGTATACAGTCCAGTTATGTACTGATGATACTTACGTTTAGTTCTGGTGGGCATGGTACGATATTCTTCACCTGTCCTCCGTGCATAGCAAACGTATGTACCAGCACTCCCTGATAGAGGTCCCAGAGACGCACCGAGAAGTCAGCTCCTCCACTCAGCAGGTAGTTGCTGTTGTAAGCTGTGCTGTAGTCACACGGGTACAGCAGACACGTGATCTTGCCCGTGTGACCCTTGAGGAAATAGTGCTGCGGCCAGTCTGAACAAATAAAGGAAAAGTTAAACAATCAGCTAAAATTTAATATGCTGATCAAATTATATAATATGCGATCAAATTTTGACCTATGGAGTAGAACTATCATAGCCAAAGAAAATGACATCAATTGAAAATTTGGCAGTCATATTGTCATTATAATGACATGTAGGAGAGACCACGAGTCTGCGATTTATGAAGGCAGTTGCAATGGACTGAAAAAATCCTAGTTTGACATTCATAAGCGCTAAAAGAGTTTCTTATGCTCGTACAAAATGTAATTCAGGCAGACACTTATTATCCTATCGCTTACTTTTAGAAAATTTCTTGTTCTTGAGGAGTAGTTTAGTAGCTGCTTGGGCGGCCCAGACTATGGCTATCTGTCCATTACTCTGTCCACACACTAGTCGACTAAACTTAGCAAGATACAGAGCACATGTGATCTCAGGGGTAGCTGTATCATGATTCTACAGAAGAATAGAAACAGCTGTAAATAATTACTAGTGCATGCGTAGGGCTTGTAAACCTGCGTGAAATGTGCTTATGGGAAGCCCATATGTATACATGTATTTGGTGAAAGCATACTAGTACTGTGTTCACACTAAATGCTAGATCAAACTCAGCCGGAGTGATTTTGAATGCTAACTGCACCATCGTAGTACTCCAACAAAATATGGGGCGCTTCCTACATGGTTTGGTTAAGGTTACGGAATACACCACGCCCACTTACAAGCAAGCTGAAATGGTTGCCTGCAAGAAACACTCGTAGCATTGCGCATATTGGTTTGGCTGAACAAAGCGCTGCATATCCAGTTAGAGCAAAGACTGTGCTTCGTCTTTAGCAAAAACGGTGGCTAGGCGCGCTACCATAGTGCGTTACGAAGTGCATGAAGTAACGAGCAGCTTCGTCAACTAAGAAATCGAAAATCTCGTTGTGGGCACTCTGTAGCACGACTAGACTTGGCATGCAGCTAGACAGCTTAGTTATCTAGGGACCCACGGATCTTTTTTTCGATATCAGCTTTAGTTGCCGGGTTATGTTCACGCATGCACTCGAAAATTAGCTTAGTCTAGCTTGCACTGAACCAACACTAGTCTACTAGTACTATAATAATATTTATGGTGTACTTTACTATAATTATTTTTGTGTTTGCTTGTATAAAAAAATTATGTCAAACCTGTGTCGACCGCAAAAAAAAGACGACCTTGCCAGGATTCGAACCTGGAATCTTCTGATCCGTAGTCAGACGCGTTATCCGTTGCGCCACAAGGCCCCACACATTAGCAAACAAGATTCAAGCATGAGCAAATACTAAATTTAATTTTTAAAGTGTGGGAAGCTTTAGCTTAGTACCACTGCACAGTATTAAGATATGGTGGGATTACAGGAAAACACGCTCGCCAAACTAGAGCACTATACACTCCACGTTTTAATTCTTTCATAAAAATGAATTTTTCTCACACTTATTCATCACATTATGTCTCACCAGTGTGTCAGTCAGGCTGCATGGCTCAGCTGGAGAGGCCCAGGAGTCAGCCATTGCTGCTGTAAAGTGACATGGGACCAGATCTGGTTCAGCATGCTCTCTCAAAGACCCGCCCACACTGTCATACAGTATCTGCTCCATATTCCATACACACAACCTATGAGACAACAACAAAGCTTTAAAGAAGTGACTACAGTACACACATGTACACATACAGTATCAAATAAATAATAGTTAGACAGCGCATCCGAGGATCTACATCGCGTAGATCCGATTGGATGCACTGTCTAACTGATTTAGACCAATAGCAACAGCAAACAGAAACAACGCGAACGATGAGCAAGGACACGTGAGCGTTGTAAAAATTATTTAGTAGAATTCCGCTCACAGAACCATAATGTACGCCGTGTGGTGGGATTCCATTATGAGGTCGCGGCAATGGCGGGATTCATTATGAGATTTAGAGACCCACAGCTACGCAACCTGATCGGTCAACATCACTTAATTAGCTCAAGTTAGCTGTGGTCTAAAAACTATATAGATTACGCCATCATAAACAGCTCATGAATATAGTTGTGGTAACCACAGCCATGAATACTTTTACGCGTTAATGAGCATAACCGCCACCTTATTGTATACTAGTACTAAACTGCTAAGAATATGCTACGTATTTCCATGCTCTGACCTAGAACAAAGGAACATGAGTTGATAAAAATTAAGCTAGGGACTGGTCACGAGTACAGTGGAACCTCTCTAAGGCGGATACCATTGGGACCAACAAAAGTCATCCTTATAGTTCATGGTGTCCTCTGGTCAGGGGTTTATTATACATTATGTGGGTTATATTTGGGATTCAGTAAGTGTACATTATAGAGGGATGAGGGGTGTCCTCTACGAGGGTGTTATTATATGTAGATTATTGACCGCGCGTAGCGTCTTCTATAGCAACAGACCGTTGCGTCTTTGCGAGTTTGAAAACTTCGCAATGATATTGCGCTCACAGAGATGAACTATGTAATAAATCGTTTATTGCCCTCGATTGAGGGCAATAACTAATACATATGTGGGTTATATTTGGGATTCAGTAAGTGTCCATTATAGAGGGATGAGGGGTGTCCTCTACGAGGGGTTCCACTGTAACTTATTACAAACTTCCGCTATCACTTATGGCTAAATGTGACACAGTGAGCTTCACCTTCCATTGTTGTCTCCAGTTGCTACCCAGTCGTGGTCAAGATAGGGAGCAAAAGTGAGACCAGAAGAGATGATGGGAGGAGCATCCGTTGAGTGAGCTGAGGAACTCTGACCCAGCACACACAGCACCTTGAGACCAGCCGTGGAACCTGAGAGATGATAGCAACACACGTTATTACTTCCTGTCCGACACCAAAGACACCGCACAGACTAAAATCTCTGTATTTTCGCATAAAATTGAACAGACAATAACTTATTATTACACTTTAACTTAATATTAATTTTTAATAATTTTTGCATGTAGTGAAGATACCAAAAAATAGCGAGAATGCTAATCATAAATAGTACCCTAAGTAAGAAATAAAATAAGACACAGATTTCCGAAAAGAAAATAGTACAACTCTCCCGAAAAAAAGTATATTATTGTTACTTCTCAGACTCAAATCTCCGTATTTTCATGAGTACAATATCAAATGGACAATGACTTTCAAACAGCACACGCACGCCACTAACATGAGCCACTAGAGCGCTTCACAAGCTTGATGTCGCCCAGGAAGCAGCGTCAAAAACTTGTCTACTGGCAATGCCTACACGTACACTGTGAGCTCAATACCACAGATACACAAATTTTACCTTCAAAAATTTGAACTCAATAAAAAATTTTAACAAAGAAAAAATTAGAAATTTAAGAAATTAGAAAAATTTGTTGGTTGAATGGACCTTTATACCACAGATACACAAATTTTATTGATGGCTACTTCAAAAATTTGAACTCAATAAAAATTTTTGACAAAGCACTGTAATATTTTTCAAAGAGCAGTTACTAGTCGCTATAACAATGGTGTGTATGCAGTCACTCACTATCGGTCTCCTCACTAGAATCATGAATACCAGGAAGAACCCTAGACAATAAAAGATAGCAATGTTATTTCTCTTGGATCACACGATCATACACTCTACATGGCATCTAGCATGCTTCGTACAGAACAAAGGCCCTCTCCAGAAATCAATCAGTAAGGCTAAAATAAGCATTGGAGCTATGCCACACTTTATGATCAAGGTTCCGACACAACCAAACCGTGCAAGAAGCACCCCCACCTATGGTTGGGATGCTACAATGGTGCTGTTCACTTGTAGCAATGTTCAGTTAGCATTCACGATACTATCACAGTGGCGGATCCAGGAAAAGAAGATGGGGAGAGCCAATGTGCGGCACAGAGCGCCGGCGAAAAATTTTAGCTAATTAATATTCATGTAGGTCGTAATAATTGACTCTGGGACGCATCATCGCAGCGAGCGCGCTAGTCAGTACACAACACAGCGAGCGCGCTAGTCAGTAGTGAGAACTCTGGTAAGAGTGTTGCACTGTAGGTAAAACTTTAGGCGTGGAAATCAATAAAATAG